>OX101788.1:9139376-9142873 GCA_944452715.1 Ophion slaviceki | reverse complement strand
ATTTTTTTCTTGCTAACGGTATTCAGTCATATATTGAGTCTTTAAAAAAAATACCACAAAATACACAAGAACAACAAAAACATGGCTGCCAGCGGATGGTAGATTTTCTGTTTGCGGCGTTTGGCGGTGGACCCTTTCTAGCGCAAACGGTCCATCCGAAATCTAAAAACTAAACGAGTTATTCACGTTCCCAAAAAATACGAGTCATTGACGATCGTCGATTTCTAAAATAATTTTTTTTAAACTATGTAGCGACGAATTGAAACTCGAGCATGCAAAATCTATGAAAAAAGTTTTCATTTTACGTAACTATTAAAAAATGGAGATCGTTTTTTAAAAAGTGCGATCGTCAACGATCTTTAAATGTTCCTCATCGTATCTTCTGTAAATTTGGAAATAATCCATCAAGTGGTTCTCGAGATGTCATGTCCACCGACTTTGAAAACAGTGTTTCGAGAAAAACGCGTTTGAAGTTTGAAGCATGAACAGCCACCGCTCGCTCGGCCGACTTTTAGAAGCTGTAGCTTATTCAATTTTAGGAATATATCCATAAAAGTTTGGAACATGCAATTTTTTTCACCCACCTAGGTAGAAGTAGCCCGTTGATAAAGACTGTTACAGCTACATACTATCAAAATGGACAGCTTTTTATTCGTTTACGAACCGCCTGGCTTACTGACTGAATCGGCTCAGATTTCTGATTTCTTACTGAAATCAGACTCAAAAGATCACTTGATTCGTTTAGTTTTGCAAAAGAGTCGACTTTGCCCGTTTCCTCATGATTCGTCGTCACTTTAGTGTCAGTCGAAAATGACTGTTCCATTGGTGGTTAATTTTGTATTGATTAAATCATATTTGAACGACCCGATACAATAATTATTCAAAGATGCGCCTGGTCAGATGTCTATCATTTTCTCAAACTCGCTCAACAACTTCAAGCATACGTCATTGGACGTCATTGTCTGAACGCCCGTTTCACCCAATTGTTAGGCCGAATAATTGAGTAGTCCGAAATTACAGCGCCCGATATTATTACGATAGAACAACCATGAAGATGAATAATACATTATCGGAATGAGAATCGATTCGGCGTATAGTGAATTATTTCACTCGATACAGTGCCTATTGTGTTTTCATTCTGCCTCGATCTATACTGGCCAGTAGAAAATTATTGACGTGACGAGTTTAGCTTGATGTAGAACTACTTTTAGTTGCGAGGAAGGTGCTTGGTAATAAAATTGGAAACTTTCTTTTCCTTCGCATGAAATGGTTGACTGTTGTCAACGATGTTGCAATCCGTCTGCTACCTACTCGTACACAAAATACGTGCAGGCAAGTAATTGTCGTGATGATAAGTCGCTACAAATTGGCAAAAAATGATCAGAGGCCCAACATGTCTATCAGCAAAAAATCCTACCCCCACACGGTGTCAATCGAAAACCGATCACCTGGCTGGTGGCAACAAAATAGGAGACGTTGCACTATCCAATTTAAATCATAATTCACGCTGGTCCGTCGTCACGGCTGCGCCTTATACGTGCGGTATCGAAAATCGAGTGTCGGAAAAAATTGATCCCTTCCAGCAGGCTCTATTTGCATGAAAAATATATGCATTAAGCAAAAATGTATTTCGGTGGACGCCATAATCCCGCCATATGGAGCTCGATACGTTTCGTCCAACCGGAATGATGACATTATTATTTACATTGTTTTTTTGCCCATTGCAGTTCGTTACAATCGAGCACGAGCAACTTTCATCAGTGTTTGATCGAAACAGAAGGTTCCACTCGCTGCAATCTCGCTCCACATGCTTCCTACGTGCTTTTCGCGAACTTTCATAACTAATGACACGTATACCCCACGAAAAGCAAATCACCGGAATACAATGGCGTAGCCGGGGGGAAGGGGGGGGGCACGTCTCCCTCCCCAGGACCCCCCAGAAAAATATTGTTTCAAAATAATTAGTTCCAATAAATGATCAATTTGATTAAAGTTTCACCCAAGCAAGGATAAAGAAATAATTTGATAAAAGCTGAACCATTTCCTTCGTCGTAATTTCGTAATTTGTGTAACGTCATCATTTCGTAAACAAAGTAGATATTTAAATTTATCAATTAAATTAATTGTAGTGATAATTAAGTTAATAAAAGAATACTGGAAGATCAATATTTACTATGAAGTAACAGATAATATATAATCTAAAACGCCGATTTGAGGGTCTACCGTCATGGCATTTTTTTTCATTGGATGCAAAGAACGGAGAGGATTAGATCGATAGTTATTTTCAAAACCTTAATAATTGATACATCAGCCTTAGAAGCTGAAGCGATGGTCATGAAAAACATAGTTTCATTTATAAATGATGAAATAAATGCTGGAAATTTAAGAAATCATATTAGAAAGGAGTACAACCGCTTACATCAACTTTTTTCAAGTAGCAATAGTCCCAGCGACCTTCAACGTGGCTTAGAAGCACAATGCTTCAGGAACGACCCTCTCATATGTTACCAAAATTCCAACTACAAAAGTGTTGGGCCAATTTGCAGGAATAAATAGAAAACTAACAAGCAACATCCCTCAGGTGACACCCTTCGATTTTGTTGAAATTTGGATATGTTATTAAGCACCGAAAAGTAAGCGATACGTATTTTTTTTTATCGCCGGAAAAACGGTTTTAAGGGTTGAAACCACCCCTTAATATAGGGATGGTTCACCCCTTAATTTTTTTTGCAATGTCACTATAGTGGATTTTTCATTGCTTCGGATAAGAAGAATTGTCGTTTTTGTTTCATTAAAATCTATGAACTCCTTGTGTGTGAAACTGCTATAATTAAGTTCCAATAAACGAACCCTAGAGATGCCTTTTTTCGAGGGGTGGTTTCACCCCTTAAAACCGTCTTTCCGCCGATAAAAAAATACGTATCGCTTACTTTTCGGTGCTTTATAACATATCCAAATTTCAACAAAATCGAAGGGTGTCACCTGAGGTACGTTCCTTGTAAGACTTATTTAATTCAGTACCTACTGAAAGTGACGTTTAAAGGCTGGTAAATGGACTAAAGAATGATGCAAAATTAGTTGATTTTTAAGGTATTGCAATACTTTGATATTAATGTTAACATGAACGTGTGATTGAAGCTTCATATTTTATGTGCTGCGTGATTATCGACTATTATGTATATTTTGTTTTAAAATACTGATGATTGTGAATACAACCACTGTTTGTCAGGCCAGCCGCCTCTACCCCTTTGAAAAATTGCTGGCTACGCCAATGCCAGAATGTCTGTCCATCCAACCATCAAATGACAGTTCATAGCTTTTTTTTCTATGAACCTCAAAAAATGCATACGGTGTATAGATTTATTCTGTAAAATTATATATTTACTTTCTTATATTTATTTCTGTAAAATTATATATTTTTCATAAAATATATAATTAAATAGCAAAATTATGTATTTTTATATTTTTATAAAAAATATAAAAATACAGATTCGGCT
>OX101788.1:9084376-9134376 GCA_944452715.1 Ophion slaviceki | reverse complement strand
GTATTTCGCATGCCATTTCTACAAATGATGTGAATCGACAATAACTAAGCAACTTTTTTAAGGGGTCTTCTCACTTTAGACGCTAAAAAGGCTATTTTCATGATTTTTTAAATAGGTTTATCATATAGATATTGATATAAAAGTTGTTCCACTTAATGAATACACTTTCGAAATAGATTTAAAAAATTTTTTGTTTATTTAAGTCACTATTTATAGATGAAAATGGTAATTAAACAATGTCCTAAAAAAATGGTAGGTTTGCGCTGTTGATGAAATCTCGGAGACAGATCTTTCGAAACAAAAAAATCAAACGGTTTTAGATTCAGTATGTTCATCGCTATAGAGCATATCATAAGATTTTTTATATATGCAAAAATAACGAAATGGCGGACATTTTTCGAAAAAAACGGGTTTTTTTCACCGTTTTTGGCAAAAAATGGTAAAAAACAAAATTTAAAAAATCCTTGATATGCGCCATAGCTATAGTTGTAAAGAATATGCAGTTAAAATTTCATAAGGATCGGTTCAGTAGTTTCGAAAATTTTATCAACAAGTCGTCGAAAAACGTTGTTTCGAGAACAGCGCGTTTAATGTTTGTTTAGATTACATATATACATTAAAAAAACATTTGTTTATGGATTTTTGGATGACCAACAAAATGGCGGCGTTATTAAAGGTCTTCGGACGCTTGTTTTCCGCGACATCGAAAAGTGCTGCAGTTGTCACTCTTTTTCTGTTGATCTGAAAAAGATTTAATAAGTGTCATTCGTTTACTGACATATTGAGCGGAAGGATATACCTAAAAAATGATGAAAAAGTGCAAAATTGAATATTTGGGAGCCTTTTTACTCCAAAGTTCAAATTTTCGACCATTTTTTCGACATATTTGACCCCAAAAAATTATTTATTCACACGATATCTTTCAAACTTTAGGTATATCCTTCCGATAATAGTACTGAGAGTAACCTCCCAAAATTTGATCCAAATCGGTCGATAACTTTTTGAGCTACAACACGAGCAGTTTTTGAAAAAGTAGTTTCGAGATAATCGCGTTTAAAGTTTACTCGCTACCTGACCTCATGCTGTACCCGCGCTCTAGAATATATGCGATAACTCCGCAAATATTCAATATTTCGAGATTTCCTTTGGTCAGTATATTCTTTGGGTATCATACTTTCGAAATATGTAAGAAAATCGATTTTTTGAAAATTCTGAAGAGATTTCTCACCTTAAGGTAGAACAAGCGTACACTCTTGTTTCTTTAGATTTTATTTGAATTTTAACCAGACCTTGTTCATATCATTATGCATGTTTGAGTGAAATTTCAGAACTATCGACTATTTATATTGGGAGATAACGGGTTTTAAAATTGCAACTTTTAACACTGCAGGGTCTGCATTGAAATTTAAAGAGAATAATTGTCCGTAAAAAATATTTGTCTTTATTAATATATTTGAATATAATATAATGTTTGAAGTTTTTAATTAGTTATGAATTAACCAACACTTTTATTTGTTAATAAATACAACACAAACAATATAAAATATTTATACTTATAACGCAAATATTTTTTTATGAAAAAAGTTTTTAACTTTAGGAACACGATATTTTATTTTCCCAAAATGTTGAACAATACTGTTCTACGGTGTTGCCATATTTCTTCTCATTATAGGGAACAAATATTTTTTACGGAGAATTCTTCTGTCTTTACTGAACGTTTTTAGCAAAACTGAATAGTAAAGGCAATCCAAACACTTTTCACTCTTTCCCTAACTAGTTTGCTATGTAAACATAATTTTTTTTCAAAATTTATAAACACGGTAGATTGGTACGACGAATTGTGTGACCTGACTTTCGGTTACTGCAGACCCTGCAGTGTTGAAAGTTGCAATTTAAAAACCCATTATCCCTCAATTTAAATAGTCGACTGTTCTGAAACTTCACTCAAAGATGCATAAGATATGAAGAATGTCCGGTTAAAATCTATAGAAATCAAGAGCGCGCCCTCGTTCTACCTTAAGGTTAAAGAGAAGACTTTTCTAGATAAAAGTCTTCTCTTTTACCAAAAACCAAGAGTATTAAAAATATATATATCATTTGTAGAAATGGCATGCAAAAAACCAAAAGCAGATGATTTTTATCTCGAAAACCGTGGGACTAACAAAACTGACTTTCCACCATATAGTAGGCCAGAATCCGACCTATCGACAGTTGCAGGATTATTCATTTGTACCACGACACCCTGCATATAGCGAAAGGATATTTCAAACCTGTTCAATCCATGTAACGTCACGACGTCTGCCTATTTTTAGACCAGTCCTTAACGTCTTTTTCAACCCATTCTGGATTTTGCAGACATGATGGTCCCTAAAGTGAACTTTCTAGAGATATATCTACGTTTATCTAAATATAATTTTGCAAATTTGATAGTTTACATAACGCTGAGTATGGGGGCGACAACTTTGAGGACAGTCTTCGAAGTCGTATGCTTTCAGAATCGCCCTTCTTCATAAATATATACGTCGAGAGTGTACGGTGCCTCTTGATATATCGTTGGCCTCGCGTTGCTGGCCGTCACGTACGGTAGGAACACTGAACAGCTCGGACGCGGCACGCATACGGCTTGATTATCCTCCCCGTATATTCCCGATATATTTTTCCACTCTGTCGTGTCCGTTCATGGAGAAAATTCATTTCTCGAAGAAAAAAAATACAATCGCCATATCAAACTTAATCCTATAAATGAAATTGAATCTGCAAAAATTGATAAACAATTCCATGAATTTATCAAGTTATCTATTAATGCATATTCCCGTCTGTGATTGAGTATACATCCGTTCGGCTGCCGGTTACAAATTATTCCATTTCCGGTTGAGAAGTGACGAAGGCAACTTTTGCTTCGGTCCATTTTACAAGTTGAAGCTACGAGTTCATTCAAATGAATCGAATCGTTTCTATTTCTGGCATTCTGCCACGTATGCCTCGCCAGTACTGAATATTCCAGAATGACGTGCCCCATCTCGAGCCTCAATGATGGCGCAATACTACGCATTTAAAGGTCCTCGTAGCCCTACGATAATATCGGGTTCAAGGCTCACCGGCAATTACTCTAAGTGCGCTACATGTTGGAGCACTCAAATCCCGCTGTACTGAAAGTCCTGAGAGGACAACGCGTTTAGGCGCGAGTCCGGAGGCTTTCGCGTATCGTGAATTCATCGGGGATGGGCCATCTCCACCCTTCCACCCTTCCTCTCGATGAAGAGAAAAAATCGTAGAATTTTGAACCTCCCATTTCGATGTACGTGAGCTGGAACACATCCGCCAGGTATCAACCAGGGTTGCAAATAATGCATTACTTTTTGTAATGCATTAGCGTTTTCATTACTCATTACTTTACATTTTGTAATGGAAAAAATTTCATTACCCATTACATTACATTCAGGAATGTAAAAAAATCCATTACTCATTACATTACATTTTGTAATGCAAAGAATTGCCATTGCTCATTACATTTAATTTTGTAATGTAAAAAATTTCCATTCCTCATTACACTACATTTTGTAATATGGAATATTTTTTACATTACAAAGTCCAATGTAATGCGTAATGGTAATATTTTACATTACAAAATGTAATGTGACGAGTAATGGAATTTTTTCACATTACTAATGCAATGCAATATAAAAAATCTCCATTACTCATTACCATGTAATGAGGATTATTATTCGTTTCCCATTAGGGGCAGCGTTTTTTGCACTGGGTCGATCTGTCCCGATGGGAAACGAATAATAATCCATATTACCTTGTAATGAGTAACGGAGATTTTTTACATTACATTAGTAATGTGAGCAAATTCTATTGCCCACTACCTTATATTTTGTAATGTAAAAAAATCCCATTACTCATTACATTAAATTTTGTAATGTAAAAAAATCCATTACGCATTACATTGGACTTCGTAATGTGAAAAATGTCCATTGCCCATTACAATGTAATGTGTAATGGAAATTTTTCACAATACAAAATATAATGTAACGAGTAATGGATATTTTTTACATTACAAAATCCAATGCAATGAGTAATGGAAATTACATTACAAAATATAATGTAATGAGTAATGGAGTTTTTTTTACATTACTGAATGTAATGTAATGAGTAATGAAATATTTTTTCATTACCCATTAAAAAAGTAATGCATAATGCATTACTTTTTTAATGGGTCGCAACCCTGGTGTCAACAATGTAGTGGATCGTTTGACTTCGTGGTTGCTCTTTTGTCATCGATTTTCCGTTTCCGATTGACATCAAGTTTAGAAACTTTTTGTGGTCGCTACGATGGATTTCTGCATGAAGATTGTTCCGTAACGTTGCGAGATGAAGTGGACACAATTCACGTTGCTACATTCTATCGGGCTGTTGGAACAATCGGCAAAACGTTTGTTTGGGTTTGTTCGCTCGATTGCCCCGAGCCAACGGATCGATCGATCCAAATGGTCCCTCATTGTATCCAACCGATAACATTATGCAAACATCAGCACAGCCGTACCGCCGATATTCCTAAATAAACTTCAAATAAGCCACGTATGTACGTGGAAACGAATAAATGTTCCGAGACTGCCTCATGGTTTGCATTCAGCACCTCATTCAAATTCGCATAGCTCTATCTTCCAATGCTATTATCCGTGATCACTAGCGAGAATTCACTCCCACGAGAGCTTTTGGCTATTATCCCGAAGAGACATGGCTGCACCCCCATTTCCATTCGGTTGATCGATTCTTGCGGTGGTATGCACCTACAATACTCCTTGCGTTATTATTTCTCCCAGGCTCCACGCACCCAGTCCCAGAATCCATCACATCCGTTTCAACAACGGAAATGTCGATATCCATCTCAGAACTTTTCACCTAGGAGCTTGAGCTTCTCAGCCGGCGACACTTTACGTAATCGCTATCGCTGCAATTTCCAGCACCACGTTAATCGATTTTTCTTTCTCCTTTCAGGTAAGTTTTCTCCGCTCAATTGAAGATGCGCTTAAGAAGTTGGTGAGTCTGAATTATTTCCTATAGGTTTGCATGTGAGACGAACAGCGCCGAGGGAGAGCCAAAAATCAAGTTTTGCCAGATTACGATGATGACGTTGAAGCGTTTATAGCTGGAATGCAAAGCAAATTTTTTAAATTGCGCATTTTTTTGTTGTTGCCGATTAAGGCTGTGAAAATGACAAACTTTTTTACGCGTTCTTATTAGAGATATGCGCTTTCAATTTGAAAAAACAGGTTTGGATAATGCTAGGAATAACCACATCTAAAGAAAATCGGTGCATTTCAACGTGCAATCTTTAAGCGCATGTATTAAACGCGTTGATTATTTTATTTGTCGGTGGTCTATATTTCATCGATCACGGAGAAAAAAATGTACATGGAAATCTACGGTGTGGAAGAATTTTATGTCGGTGTACATATATCTTGCATTCTCGATGAAGTATCAATTTTAGCAGCCGTCGATAAGGTCAGTCGCATTTTTGCGGAACCATCCATACTGGCTGACGATCCTGCAGATTTTGTACTTATCCAAGGCGGTAACTTGAAGTACGGAATAAAGAGAAAGTTGTCACGAGCCGAATATTATTATTATTCGTGCCGCTTAGTATACCAGTTAGGTTTACATTTTTTATATTGTTGGCATAGAATTGCACGCTAGACGTTTTTTTAAAGATCATTACAGATTTTACAAATTTAACAACCGTCGATAAGAACGATTTCATGGTGACGTTGCGTTGGTACAGAAGAATCCTCTATTGCCAACCAGCCACAAGAGTGAGCTTCCTTACCGAATGTCAGTAACGTCGATAAGCTGGGAATTTGCGGTAGCTCAATGTTATCGAGTGATTTATCGCGGTCGGTAAATTACCGACTCTGGGCGCGAAATAATCTTTCGGAACCCTGTGCAACGCTATATTGCATTTTCTCATTACAACCGTATACATTCGTCGGCATTATATTGATTTTTGATACAGCTGTGATTTTAGAATTTGCCCCTTCCATCGTTTCTCGACTACTGCGTTGGCCCACACATCTGTCCTTTTTCGCAATTTCGTGCAGCGTTGAAATTCAACAAAAAGTCTTGCTAACTTTTTAATTTTTTTGTTTTCACGATCTACGAAGATATTTTTTTGCAGATTTAGATTGTTGAAATTTGATAAGAATCTGAAAAGATGTTCGAATGATTTTCGTAGTCTAGATGTGCAAAAAAAAAAATTGGCGATAAAGGTAATTTTTTTAATTGCCCATATTTTTTGGCCCATTTAGGCTTCGATTTCATTCAGGTCGCGAAACCCATTCGAACTCCAGCGACGTGAATACCGTAACTTCATTCAGTTATAGATTTGGAATTATCCCACTTCGATTTCGTCGATTTGCAATTACTTGAAATATATTCAACATTCTAAGAAATATATCATTCTGTGTTGATTGCTAGAAATAATTTCCTGTTTTACACTTCCGTTTGTGAAGTTGAAGAATGATAAAATTAAAAAACTATAAGACAAGAACTTGGTATATGAAATCGTCGTTAGACGAGAGTGGAAAATACTGTTTCGACATGAGTAGCAACCGTATGGTTCCCTAGATCGTATGAAACCCACATTTGCACGTAAATACCTGATGGAGATTTGGAGAGACAGAGAGAGACGGCGAGAGAGAGAAATTTTCCCGGTATAGATGGGAATAAGATGGATGAGTAGCACGTGTTACCAGGCTAGAGCTCCAAGTCGCCTCTGCAAAGTCTCTCATCGTGGTATCAAAGGTGTTTCAGCACTTTCGAGCAAGCACCAGACTTCTTTTCGCACGTCTCTAGTTTTCCCCATCCTTTACTGTCGGAAGACTCTCTTAGCCTCGTCACGGCAACGTTATTTTACACCGTGATGCATGATCACTCACCTTCCCGTCTGCGAAAAATCCGCTCCAATGATATTAAAAATAGTGCAAGTAAAAGGGATGACTTCCCTTACCGATCAAAGCACAATGTTATTTTCCGTCCGAAGTCCTCAATTTGACGTTTGACCTGTACATCGTAATTGTAGTCTCTCCTGCTAAATGCCGTCATTGGTTCCCCTGCTGTAAATGTCAGTCTGATTCAATTGGACTGTTGCCGATCTCGGGTTTCCAGAACCCAAGAATATGATCGATGTTATCGAGTTGGGTTTATTCTAGTATGTTTACCCGAGGAAAACACCCGGGTGGACGAGAGCCTCTTGGCTGGCCGAGTCTGGAACCGATCAAGGGTTCTTTCTTTGCAAAACTTACACAACCCACCCCCCAATACTTCGTCAACGCCTTCATTTTACATAGTGACTTGATTACTGGTCGCAGCAGCCGAGGCATCGACCGCCAGCTCTCCGAAGCTTGTACGACCCGACAGAATGCACATGATATATTTGCATGTGGTAATTGACTGATGGCTGATGCAACGCGATCCGACGATCGAGTGCGACCGAGCTAGGGGCGAAATCCAATCTTCAGCCGGCAAATAAATAACTTGGTAAAACTGCTGGAGTGGTGAGATGGAGGCATGTTCATGTGGCATTTTGTCAAGTTTTAGCAAATGGGCCCTCCATGGTGGCGCGCGGCACATACTAAATCATACGATCAACAATCTGTACAGGATGCCGCTGATACTAATAACGTCCCTTGATAGCCATCAGCTTTTCTCGAGACGACGATCGAGTTCATCTTGTCGTTTTGGTAAAAAACAAAGGGTTACGTGCATACTTTTTGATGCGATTTTTGCACTCATATTGACCGGCGTACGCTGGTGCCACACCGCGATGTTGGAAGTGGTGCCAACGTCCACTGTCGTCTCAGAGATCTTCAAGAGCTACGAAACAACAACGCAAGCGGTTGTTGCTATGGTTGTATTTTCCTAGATACCAAACAGAATAGGATACGAAACTTATCACTCCTAGACGATTTTTAACTATGGCTGCTGTTCTTCACATTGATCGGATTCCATTGATATCAATAGAACAGTATAGGATGATCTTCAAATCTATCGTCTTGAAACAGCAACCGGGTGCGCACTTCTCCGCTAGTTCTCGGCACATAACTAGCCAGTTTCCTTCCGGGGATGATTTAGTTGTACATCAGCTACTTTTACATCTTGATTACTTTTAATTCTAGATTGTTGGTAGGGGTCGATCTTTAGTTCGCGAATGCTCGCCAGTTTTTCGCACCTGAAGGATACTTGGTATGAACCCTAACGCGTTTGTCAATTGATGGTCATCCACCGTATTCGCCCTGGAGAGTGCACGAGGGCTCAGAGCGCTGGGAAAGCGGATGGGCGAGGGTTGCTGCAAATGGAAAGCTCGGGGAAAAAGCTAAAGTGGAACAGAACAAAAAACGTGGATAGAAAACAAAGAAACGAATTCGGTAGTGGAGTGTGTACGAGTAATCAGGAAACGCTTCATTCTCCAGCCGACAAAGGAAAAAATCCCTCGTACCTACAAAAGCTTGGATCATTTCATCGGAGAAGAGAAGATAGAAGCTGTCATTTCTAGTCCGTGCGGTCGGGTCCCAACCACCGAGCTTGTTCCATGTACATACGAGCTGCCATTCAGCGTAACGTCCATGAGCGGCCTTGTACTTTTTGTCTCACCATTCAGTGCCTCCGCACGACGACAGAGGAAATGTGGAACAAAAAACCCGCAGCACAGAGACCGATCTCTGCGAGCAGCCTCCCAATGGGACTTTGTTGGAAAGCCCGAGCAAGCATTTTGTGCGTGTGAAAAAATGGACTTGCTTGAAGAACAAAATCAAATTATAATCAATGCGAGCGCGTAAAGTTCGCTTTCAACTGTTGAACGATTTCCCTTTCATGCGATTTAGCGACCACGTATTGAATGCGGACTCTCGAGCCTAGAATCGAAGGGACAAGCGTTTCAAAGACGCTTTCATCGACGCGTGCAGCCCGATATAATGGTCCTCCGCGTACGTTCATTCGCGACCGAATCATTTGCTTTTTGTGCTGGTTTCTCCTGCACCGCATATTGTAAATTGGCAGGCGTCGATATTCCACTGAAGGGAAAAAAGGACGTTCGTAACTATCATGTTTACCACTTGAATTGGTCGCACAATAAGAATAAAGCAAATGGAAGAAGTATTCGAGCGTATGCTTGCGGTAGGATGAAAATGGATATCGTTGCATTCGTTGCGTGCCCCAATGTCGAACAGAACTTCAACTACTCACTCGTGGCTGCACGAAGTTTACTAAAAAATCGGCCGTCCAAATATTCCTGATCGTAATAAAATTATATTGAATACAAGTTATACCGCTACATTTCCATGCTAGAAGCATCCACTGATGTGGGAATATAAAAAAGCAAGTCACCAGCGAAATTTGAGGTGTATTCGGTGACCATGATAGTGTCGAGTTCCGGGATCTAATGAGCATCATTATCGGGCACACACGCAACGACGATTCTTGATCATGTCGAGGGTTACGATGAAGTGGGGCATGTGACACCTTCATCGACGCACGAAATGCCATAATCATTTGTAACCCAACCGAGGGATCGCTCAGTGTACATGGCATTTCCTACATCCATAGATCCATGGTCCTTAAGGTAACTCTCCGGCTCTCCATAACACGTCGACGAGGAAATTGAGCGATCAATTTCTACGGACTTGGCCGTTTCTCCTTGTATCGCTCGAATTTCTCTTCGACCACTATAGTCCTCTGAAATTCACGATTGCAGCAAGCTGCCTCGCTCATCTAGTTACAGATCAGACAACCTGAGCAAGCATCGATCACCGAGACAAGTCTTCGAAAATATATTTTTCACTTATCCAAATTCAAGTTGACTCCGAGCCTATATCAAGTTCCCAAACATTGTGCCTGATTGCAAGCTACCCTGTTGAATGTTCCTGTCCATGTTTGTGACATGCTTACTCTCACTTTGCTGGGAATCAATTGGACGAATGGAACAACATTATCAAGGTTTAGAAGCGAATTTTTCACGCTTGCATTTTATCACGGATCATCGTTGCTTGATCGGAACGTCATTGGTGCCTATTAGATCACCAGTGGGAAATTCATTCATTTAGGAGACAATCACTGTGTTGAATAGAGCTACAGATAGTCCAAAGTGTCGGACTGATGTGCGAACACATATTATTCGTGATCTGTGTGGCGTCGGATCAGAACATCAGGGGGTGCTCGCGCCGCGATATCGTTGGCCATGGTAACGGGTATATTCTACATGCTCAGCCTCCATACATACGTGTATACGCAGGTTGATCCAGAATCGGAGATCGGCAAACTCCATTGCTGTCCCGCAATTCGTAGGCGCAGTAACGTTTTCCATTGCAAATTGGCTTGCGTTTTTTGTGATAAGCTGGCGTATGAATACAAAACTTTTTTCCTCTCCGAGTTACTTACTACAACTTTATATAATAACAGAATTTCTCGAGATTTATTGCTAGGTCAATAATATCAGTGCATCATAATGCAATGAGGCAAGTTATGTCAGAGCTTGTCACGAATTCAGTCAAATGGATGGAGATTTTGAAAAATCCTGGAGATATTTCTGCTTAGGCCGTCTTCTATTGATTGTAACTAAAAAAAATGGAAATGGAAATAAAATTAGCAAAATGGCGTGTAGATAATTGATTTTCAAAGTAGGGTGAGTGCTTCCCAAGGGGGACAAAGGGACTTCATTGGCGGGGATTAGGGGTTACCCTGATATCGATAAAGCTGTGATAGGCGGGCGCGGTCATGTCCTTTTTCGCAGAAAGAGGGCGTTAGAAAAAAGTTTGGGAACCCTTACTCTAGATAACTAAAATTTTTGTAAATTCCAGTTATTCTTTATTATAAAATTGTAAAATCCTTCAGCGGTGTGCTGAAGTGCCAATATTATTAATCTAGGAATACATCTCTAAGTATCTCCTTACTTTGTAACGTTGTAATATATGTTTATCCATAAAAAAAGGTTCTACCCATTCGCAGCCGTATTGCAGCAATTAAACGCCAGCCAGATAAAAGATTATAAGCCATCCTAGTTCGCTCGAGCATCCCTTGTTTGGCTCAATAATCGGATGGGTGACCGTCCGTAAATTGGCTTGTGCCTCCCACCAAGCGGGAGGCAGTTTGACCGAGTTTCCGATGGTGGCGCAACTAAAGCTCTCTTAAGGAGGTTGGAGCGTTAGCCACAATCCAAGATAAAAAAATATATACATGTTATTGTCTACACTATAATGAGTTCTTGTGAATTTAAAAGAATCACCACAAAACAACACAGATAAAAACTAGTGTAATGTATGTAATTTTAAGGTCTTAGGCCACACTGACGGGTATAAAATCATGGGCGAATCAAACATATTTTTTCGAATGAAAAAGTCATTCGCTCATAAAATTAATTACATATCTATTTAGTATGAATGTCAAGCTGTTAGAATTTTTTTGTCGATGTACAAAATGGCCGACTACTCGAAACGTCTCGAAACAGCTTTTTTCCAAATGGCGTGACAAATAACTTCAACAATTTTCACTCGATTTACTTCAAATTTAAAAGTTATGTTCCTAATTGCATTTCGCAGAGAAGTACGTACGGAATCTCTGATTAATCGAAAACTTTTCATTTTATGGGAAGTTTATGAGCAGTTATAACGAAATTTTTCACTGGAAATTAATTTCTTAAGTTCAAATACCTACAACTTTTGAATAAAACAATATTTTTTGAATTCCGTATATACTTCTCTAGGTATCCTAATGTAGATTGACGAGAATTTTTGTTTTTTTGTTCTAGGTCAAAAATTGTGGATGCTAAATGTCGCGCCGCGGAGCGCCTAAAAAAAGATAACAAAAGAAAACATTAGTAGTCGGCCATTTTGTACATCGAAAAAAAAATTCTAACAGCTTGATACTCATACTAAATAGATGTGTAATGAATTTTATGAGTGAATCACTTTTTCATACGAACAAAAATGGTTAAATTCGCACATGTTTTTATATCCGTTACTGTGGCCTAAGGCTTTAATATACTGAATAAATCATTTCTAACAACGGATTAACGCAAATTAAACCTTTGTAAACATGTGAGAAAGAAAAAACCCATCTTGCCCAACATCTACCATATATATTTAATATTGAAGCATCAAGGTTCGATAAAAGATCACGAATCTTGGCTGGCGGATGAAAAGCATTGCTGACAACTTCAATGTCCGCGAAGTTGTATTTCAGCAACACTTAATATTAATTAACGATAAAGATAAATAATCTCGTGATACAAATATAAATAGGCATAATTATAAATGACGCAGAATTTCATTCTAAGTTATATAAAACATTCACTGACGCAGTTTTTTCATAATAATCATCGATATTGTTATACTTTTTCACGTTGATTTCAACACAAATATTTTTCTTATCCACGTAATGAAAATATGAAAATGCATAATTTTGCTCTTTAATCATATAGTTTATGAAAAACTAGCATCGACAAAATAAATCTACATCTCGTATGCAATTTTTGAGGTTCATTGAAAAAATAAAGAAAAAAAAACCCGGACTCAAACTCCTCCACTATAGCGACCTGTATGGGCGCAGGTTTTCCACACTTTCCCCGTGCCCGTCCATCAGCGAAGAACGGCTGTTTGCACCACTCCGAGGAGGTTTCTCAGGAGGTGAAAACCGCAAAGTGACAGGGGTAGGTGCAATGGCATCCGATCGAACATTGGTAAAAATTCGCTGATGAAACGCCCTGTAGGCTCAGGGGAAAGTACATCGATGTGCTCGGCGAGGGATCTCGGGAAGCTCACTGCTGCGGGGGTGATTATATTCGCGGGAGCGCGACTCCTACCCTCGTTCGAGGGATGCACAGACCTGCGCAGTAACCTAGCAAACCTATAGGGGTTTGCAACTGTGTATATAGCACAGGGGTACGGTAGCGGCGATAGGGGAGGGCGCGTGGAGTTACCGGGGGTGTCAGTCACGGCCCATCTACCCACCAACGAACACGTAAGTCCGTTTACCACAAAACGAAACAACGCTCGAGCCACCAACAATCATCGCTGTCATTATCATCATCATCAGCGGCTTTCGCAATTTTAATTTCTTTTTTTATTAATCTCGCCACAAGGAAAAACGGATTTTCATTATTTTTTCAACTAACGGTTCGGCCCTTTTCCCGATATGTGCGAGATACCCCGTGACTGATGCAGCGTGCGAATAAATTGTCGAAACATGAAGGGCTATGGACACCACGATTTCGCGTATTTACATTTTCATTCACATGATTTCGTTGATCCGTGTATACATATATATATCCGTATAGGCGTGTATCAATGGAGAAAGGATCAGGTCGAAGAAAGTAATCCAGGTGTACAACCCTTCTGCCGCCCTTTTGCAAGCCCTCTCTTTCTCACTTGAAACTCCCAGGATTTTTGCACGATTCCAGGATTCTTCGACTTTGGATATCTCACTGTGACATTTTTCTCGGATGAAAAATGGCGCTCGTCCCGCCGATTTTCCCGCAAACATTTTCCAACGTCTTGACCAGTTGTTCGGTTGCGTTACGTCGTCCTTTTCTTATTCCCGGAGGGCTCGTTGGTGTGATACCCATTGGTCTCTCCTCGTGCCCGGATTGAAAATCCATTCGAGCGAATGCGAAATACCTGCGTGGCTGAAAACGTCCATTTCTCGCTTCTTCGGAGGTTCAGGCCATCCCGTTTCTCGCGTTTCCGGTTATCCGTGCTCGGAGGAGCGCGAAAAAGGACGAGGACGATATTAGATTTAGAACGTGCACGAGCGTTTGCGAAAATGGACATTTTTGTACGACTTCCATAGGGCGGGCTCACAGATACACGTGTGCAGAGTTTACACACAGTGCGAGAGGGTTTTATCGTCGCATACATCAAATCTGCCGTCTAAGTGACACCGTGAATTAGCTCGGTGTGCATCCGCGTAATGCTTGATCAGCAGGCGAAATCGTTTCCGCTTTCAATGACAGTGCAATTCGTGCATATTATTGATACGCACGAGCTCATAGGGGGCGATCCGCTTGGAATTGGCCTACCACAATTGAACAATTCGATGCAGAGACCTTTTTAAGGTTGTTGTTGGGTTTATCCGTCGGGGGTGAAGTACAAGGCGAACGCCCTATGCTTATGCATGGAGTCGATTGACTGTTACCAACTGTCAGCTATCAATAATGGTCATATCAAATGTCCGTTTTCGAAATATTTTTCTACATCCATTTGTAAAAATATGCATTTTTGAACTTTCGGTGATTACATTAAATATCTGCATTCCTTTGTATGATTATTTTCTATATTTTTTTTCGCTCAATTAAGGGGCTATACCAGTGTGAACGCTGAAAATTTGGGTGACTTTCGGGATTTTTTTGGAAGAAAAGTACTCCATTACATGTTTCGAAAAATTAAGAATATATTTGGCTGTATTTGCCGATATTACATATTTTTTCGTAGAAAAATATTGAGATCCAAGCGACTATGCGCTGCCTTCGGAGGCGCCAAAAAAAGTTCCTCGACTGCTGACATGATTCCGGCCGATTGAGTAGCTGAAAGCGAAAACGGAAAAAATGTCGTTAAACAGGAAGGTATTGCCTGTACAATGACGTAGGATTTTCGAAAAATATCAAAATCTAACGAAATGGCGTAGTTATGAGAAAAAAGTTTGTTTTCTTGCCTATGAAATGGTCGTTTTTTTTCAATGCCAAATCGTCAATTTTCATCCAATCAAAAATATCCTACGTCATTGTAGAGTAAATATGTTCAAGAGTACTTAGATCAAATTTCAAGTCAATCGGATAATTGCTCTTTGAGTTACGATGTCAGCAAATTTGAAAAATCTCATTTCGAGAAAAACGTGTTTAAAGATTTAACTATCGATTTTTGCAAGATAAAATGATATTGATATAAATGATATCAATGATAATGATATTCTTGAAAGTATAAACTATCGAAATGGACAAAAAAAATCTTTTTTTTTAAGTGTCACACTGATATAGCCCCTTAACGCGAGACGAATTGGCAACGTCGTAAATCGTGGTCGATGATAATGCCCAGGTTGGCAGACGTGTCGCGAAGTAAGGGACATACGCGCCCCGTTCGTAACCTCAATATCGGCCCAAGGAGCTCTCAACAATGAATATCGGTTCGAGTAAAAAAAAATCGCGGGAAATAAAAGGTGTGCACTAAAGCTGTCTATACTCTGGAACGAATCAAAATCTTTGATAATTTTCAGATATACAAAAAACAATTTACGTATGAAAAAAATACCGTTTTATTTTGTCTTTGCCTAGAAATGTCCAGAAAAATAGAATTTCGGAACATAGTTATCAAATCAATATTATGAAATTATTATCAATTAAGGGGTCTTGTCACTTTAGACGCTAAAAAGGCTTTCATGAATTTTATTGATAGGTTTATATTATAGATATAGATATAAAAGTTGTTACACTTAATAAATACACTTTTGAAATACATTTAATTAAAAAAAAAACGTATTTATGTAACCCAAACAAACTTTAAACGCCTTCCTCTCGAAACAACGTTTTTCGACGGCTTGTCGATAAAATCTTCGAAACTACTGAACCGATCCTGATCAAATTTTAACCACATATTTTTTACAACTATAGCTATAGCGCATATCAAAGATTTTTTTTTTATTTTGATATTTACTTTTTTTGCCAAAAATGGTGAAAAAACGTTTTTTTGTTTTTTCGAAAAATGTCCTCCATTTTGTTATTTTTGCATATATAAAACATCGTATGATATGCGCTATAGCCATTGACATACTGAATCTAAAACCGTTTGAGTTGTTTGTTTCGAATGATCCATCTCCGGGATTTCACAACAGCGCAGACCTACAATTTTTATGACATTTTTTCAACTACCATTTTCGTCTATAAATAGTGGCTTAAATAAATAAATTGAAAAAAAAATGTATTTCGAAAGTGTATTTACTAAGTTTAACAACTTTCATATCAATATCTAAAATATAAGTCTTTTTTAGCGTCTAAAGTGAGAAGACCCCTTAAGGGAATAAGAACCAATAATATTCGTTGTTAATTATCCTGACCGAGTAGTTTGAGATTTCCGAGCATAATGACCAACTACGAATAAGATAGGTAGCATTTGTGCCGTCTACGACGTTGCCATGATTGCACAGCCTAATATTTTGTGTGCTTGATTTTCGCACACATTCGCTATTTAAAACATTCATGATTTTATAACGGTAGTGTGAATCCTCATTTTCACGGTACCAAGGGTTAGTCCGATAATTAGTCGAACCGTACCTATTTTTTCAGCTCCGTGGTAGCATTTTTTTAGCAGATATTAATAATGTACTGAAAAATGATCGGGAGTTTTCCACAAGCGTAATGTAATCAGCGCACGCAAAAAGTCGAGTTTCCGATTTTTTTCTAAAAAAACGGTACTGTAGATCGTATCCAAACTACACAGGATGATCAGCAAAGGGCTTATAAATGTCCAGAAAAATTTTGAGCTCGGTGGTAACATGTTGACCTAACTCCATAACAACTTTAAGGAAGAGAATCAAGACCCTATATATCTTTGGATGGACGGAAAACAAGGCTTTTTGGGATTAAAAAAATACTAACAAAACAATCAAAATGAGATTTGGAGGGTTTATTTTACATATCTGTAGGTACTCAAATAAATCTGTTATTAAAAAAAATAGAAAACGTCATATCGGGGGCCGGTAGAAAGAGAACGCCCTTTTAGGCCCTCCACGGGCGGACTCGTTGAAAACGCACATGAGCACCTGGATAAATTTTTTTCGGAATATACATGAGATTTGCTAGCGAAGTACACACGATTATAACAAACTATTGATTTTTGCAAATTTGGCACCGTTTAAAAAAAAAGTCCCATTGTCCACTGAAAAAACCGCTTTATTTTGTTTCTCAAAACGATCATTGTTAATCGATCGTAAAAATCGTGTGTATTTCGCTAGAAAATCTATGTAAGAAGCTACAGTTGAAATTCGAAGTCAATCGGATAAAAATTGTAGGTGCTACGAGTCCGCCCGATTTTGAAAACATGGTTTCATGGAAAACGCGTTTAATGCTGATACCATTTTTCTTCGGACTATGTCATTCTTTGGATGTTTATGCATCATTTGAGAAAATAAAAATGATACATTTTTTTTGTCAAAGGTAAATAAGGTCTTAAGGTGAACGTGCGCCCGACTGTAGAGCGATGCAACGCCCTCATACTACATATATGCACTCTTCGTTCGGTAGACGCCTAGCTTATTATGTTTTTTAATAACGTTTTCTATTCAGCTCGTAAATAAACAATCTGTTTTTTAGTTGGCAACCTAAAATGAGTTTTTAGTTGTTTTAAAATACAATCGTAAATAAATAGCTTGTGCATTTCATCAGTGAATCAATAAAACCGTATATTACACTAGTTGATTTTATTGAAATTATTTATTTTGTAGTTGAAAAACTAAAGAATGCTTTCATCATAGTTCTATCATAGAAAAATTTATTCAATTTCAAGCTCCTAGGAGTTGCATGATTTTCTTTTGAAAAAAAACTTCTGTGTCGTTATGCAGGAAACGTCGAGATTTATTTTCGAGTGTTATCAATAATAATTCAAATTGAAGCACGAGCGAAATTGCAGCACGTTAAATTACGTAAACAATAAAATTACTCTGTTCTGTTATTGAGTTATTTTTTATATATTAGAATGACACATCCTTGGTCGATTATAATATTATCATGACAACTACATATCAAGCACTTAACCTGTAGTATGCAGTTGTAGCACTCGAATGACCTTATGATATCGGCACGCGACGGACGATATCCCAAAGGTATCTAAAGACCAGCAGCAATTATTGCATTTTATTATGAATTGTTTGCGAACACGGTTGACGCGTGTAACATTCATCCAATACTGTTCGTCGTTTAATTAGTTGATGGTTTTCAATCAATTTCATAAAAAACATAACAAAATCATCGTCAATATACCAAACCCTTAAAAAATGCTCGTGATTAATTTTCATTCCCTTTCTTCACGACATACCTGGAATAAATTTTTATTTCAATTATAATTTCATTTTTTATCGACTTTCTTTTAAGCAAGCGATGGATGAACTTCGTGTTAACTTTTGGAGCATGATTTTCGAACCATTTGTAATTGTAAATTTGGATCCGTTATTATGATTTTTTATTCGTCCATTTAAAGGATAATTAGCAATTTAAGTTAATTTGGAAAGTTGAAAAAAATGAGGGTCCAACTTTTATATACTCGCGGATGAGTGCGCGTTATAGCTCAGTGCCAAGACAGCAGGGAATTGTACATACTTTTTATTCTCGACGGTCTTCAATCAGCACCACGGATTTAAATACGGATTCGAGTTCCAAGAGGCATTATAATCGGATATATGTGGGTGTATATACACACACACACACACACACACACACACACACACACACACACACACACACACACACACACACACACACACACACACACACACGACACACACACACACACACACACACACACACACACACACACACACACACACACACACACACACACACATATATATATATATACAATGCGTTTCAGAGCACTGAAAAAGTCATTGCAAGGCTTTTCATTGCCTCAAATTTGGCACTCCCTTTGTCGGACAACTTTTATTTTGACAGCTTCTTTCTCAAGCTACATTTGACTGTAATACATCTAGGGATCTCTACAAACATGAGACAAGCGTCTCCTCGTTATATTCTTTTGACATTAGAAAAAAAGCGAACAAGAGCAAAGCCTCAGTTGCAATTCCCTACTGGTAGAGTGGCGAATTTCGATAGACGTAGGTTGCAAACAACATTACGCAATAGAAAGGAAATAACTAGTCCGATATAAGAAATTAAAATGGAAATGGAAAAATGATATTTTTTTGCAATCATTAAAATACTTTGAGATAATTCGGTCACGCGATTGTTTGGGCTTGTGTCTGGAATGAATTCCAATTTTCCTAGAAGATGAAATTTTAACGTTTTTTTTTATGCATGAAGTGTCAAATTTTAATAAAAAGAGTGCAGCACAATTTATATTTTTCTTCTACAAAAACTTTTATTATTTAAAAAATGTATTATAAATTATTTCAATGAATTGTTACTTTTTTCAAGTAACAATACTTGAAAAAAGTATTGTTACTTGAACTTTTACTATAATAAATAGTAAATTGTTACTATTACTATAATAAATAAAGTTTATTTTTTGTCCTCGAGAGTACTTCCTAGCAAGCTCAACAAACATCACCATCATTATTTGTAGTCTTCGAGTTTTAATTAAAATTATTCACGCAGTTTTCGGGCCTTAAGTGCTTCGGAAAACTTGGAGCAGTATTTACCAACCGAGCCCGCAAGGTCTATCGGGAAACACAATAAAAGCCCAGTTTTCCGCTCGTACGTTGCTGCTTCGATTAACAGCGCACGAAATGTTTCCGCAGGTACGAGCGTTGTCGTGAGCTCGCGCCCGGAAACAGCCTAAACTGGCAAAATCATTGTTGCTTAATTATAATTCACTGAAGCACTTTGCACGGTGCGCTAATCGCGGCTGTCGCTTGTTTCACCCCCGTCGTGGCGCAATTATTGCAATTAGTTTGGACGTTGCGTGCCACGGATAAAATCAATTTGGGGGAAAAGCCCGCGTTTGGGGCAATTTTCTTGCCACTCCGTGCTTCAACACTCGTGAGCTTGCTGAAATCTCCTATTGATTATACAGCTAATGAAAATTTAACGGCTTTACTCGACTTGCTGAAAGTTCGGTTTCTTTCGTTGCAATTTTACCGAAACGAAAAACAAATTGAGTTTTTGTGTCTTGCGAATTTCTTGAAACTTCATTACGTCTTGAATATGCATTGGCTCTTCGGACATAGATACATGAATTACTTCACGTTATACGCTGCCACTTTCAGCACTTCTATTTCCTAAGTTCCAACGTACACCCTTGCGGGTTTTTGCGTACTACCCTTCCCAATTATTAACCCCTACCCGCACTTTCGCCAACAAGGAACATCACCCAAGTGTCCGCCTTTGATTTTGTTGATACTTACATACACTACCGGCGAAAAGTTTCCGGACGAAAATTCAAAAAATTTCCGGAACGATTTTGTATACCATTTTGCCGATAGTTGCCATAAATGAATATAATAAATGGCATTTTGAAGGGGACAACATTGAATGGTCGCTCAAGAGTTTCGAAATTTCCAATTTTCGCAATTTTTTTTACTCTTCTAACTCATAAATTTGACGCTTTGTAAAAGCTTCAAAACAATTAATTCCCTTTTCTTGAGAAACCGGTAAAATGCGCAGGTGAAAAGTGGACGAAAAAAAATCGATTTTTTAATGAAAATTTGATTTTTTGATTTGATAATGGGTGATTGGAAGAATTTGATAATTGGATGGTGAGAAAAAGGAAAAAGAATAGAGCTCCAATTTTAGGAATATTTCAATTAAATTTTCAGGGAATATAGCTAAAAGGTGATACTATCGATATAACATATTTTTGGAAAATGACATTTTTTGCCCCCCCCCCAGGCAAATGTAGCCCGTTAACTCAAAGCAAAGGCCGAAACAAAATTAATTACTAAAATTTCAGCAGCACCTGATCTTTTCTTCCCTATTTTATTTGTAATTTCAGTTGATCGATACGAAGGTAAATTCAACTCACCGTCCCGCGTGAGTGTCCAACCACGACCAATGACTAGCGCGCACGAAAAGGATATATGAATAGCATTGTACATCGCGTGCGATTTTCCTATTGATTAAAAGTCTGTGCAAAAACACCCACGTCTAGCAGTGCTTCCATCCATATATTTCTGGACTGAAGAAAACACAACGTTTTGTATATCTATCGATGTAATGTTTCTACGGTATCTATTTTAGGCCACGTGCTTCGAAATCGTTACCGAGGATTCCTTAAAACGCGAGACACGAATGAGTATTTTTAGACCCAAACAATTTCATTCAGGGGCGAAAAAGAGCCTTGGCTCGCCAGACTTTATCCAGTCAATTAAAATGCAGGTATCTATAGGATTCATCGGGTACATTGACGTTATCGCACGAAAATAGAAATTGCGAGAAATAAAGAGCCGAGGACGTCGACCCTTCGCAGGTAAAACGCGATGTTCCTCAATTAAGGAGGCTGGAGCGTTGGACACAATCCAAGATTTTACAAAAATAAAAATATCTGTTATTGTTTAGACTATACTGAGGGTTTCCGAATTTTATGAAATTTTTTCACCTAAAAACACCAGATATTAAAAATAGTTTAATTTATGTAAATTTACGTGCTGTTAGATGGGCAAGACGTTCACACTACGGGTGATGTAATTTTTCTTGCTATTTAGCACCAAGAGAAACCATTTCTAACAGCGGATTAACGCAAACTAAATCTTTGTAAACATTTGGAAAAGAAAAAACGGGTAACGTTCCAAACACTCCCAACCTCCGATCGAACTGAAATTTTGCACAGACCTCCCTTTTTAATATTTAAAGACAACCCCTAAAGGGATTTTTGGGGGCGCGCAACAGTTTTTTGGTTTGGGTTTGTGTGGGTTTGTTCGGGCTTGTTTGGGTTTTTTATTTGAACTAATCGGAGATCGCGATAACATATACAGGGTGTCCCAGAACTGAATGTATTCCATGAAATGAGGGGTTAGGGGTGAAATTCTGAGTTGATTTATATAAGCATGTGTGGGTCTCAGATTAACCCCTGAATTATTATTAATTTTTAAAGGCAGGCCAATCAGGAGAGTCGGCACACCTCGGTGAGCGATACGCGCGTGTAGCGGTGCCTGGCGGGAAAATCGCACCTACAGGCGTCACTGGCGGGAACACCGCAGCTATAGGCACCACTTCACGCGCTGCATCGCTGACCGACGTACCAGGGCACCTGATTGGCCCGCCTTTAAAAATTAATAATAATTCAGGGGTTGATCTGAGACCCACACATGCTTATATCAATCGACTCGGAATTTCACCCCCAACCCCCCATTTCAGGGAACGCATTCAGTTCTGAGACACCCTGTATAGGTATGAACGGAGACGTAGCAGGTATAGATATTGTCGGTGCGCGTAGAAAAAATCTAAAATTCAATATCTCGAAAACTATTGCGAGTCGCCACAAATTCCTTTAGGGGTTGTCCTAAAATATTAAAAGGAATGTTGGTGTAAAATTTTAGTTCGATCCGAGGGGGTTTGGGAAACTTACTCCTAAAAAAAACTTCAAAATTCAATATCCCGAAAACTATTGCGAGTAGCCAAGAATCTCTTTAGGGGTTGTCTTGAAATATTTAAAAAAAGGTTTGTTCAAAATTTCATCTCGATCGGAGGTTGGGGTTTTTCGGACCTGTGTCCGAAAAAACCCCACCTCGCCCATCGTAAATCATATATATTCAATATTGAACCATCAAGGTTTGATAAGAGATTACGAATCTTGGCTGGCGAATGAAGAGCATTGCTACTAACCACAATGTCCGCGAAGTTGCCGTATTTTGGCAACAATTAATATCAATTAATGGTAATAATAAATAACCTCGTGACATAAATATAAATAGGTATAGTTATAAATGACTCAGAATTTTATTCTGAATTGTAAGTGTAAACATTCACTGACGCCATTTTTTTTCATAATAATCATCGATAATGTTATATTTTTTCAAGTCGGTAGTAACACCAAAGTTTTTCTTAATCACCTGATAAAAATATAAAAATGCACAATTTTGTTCTTCAATTATATATTTTGTAAAAAATTAGCATCTACAGAATAAATCTATAGATCGGTTGCATTTTTTTTTAATTAAAAAAAATTCCGAACCGTTATTTGACTCAACTGGACCGCTCCAGCCTCCTTACAATGTTTGACGCCCACTCGATAATGATGCGGGCCAGTTTTAAGGGCGCTTCCCTTGTTATTTTCAAGTTAATTTTTATAACGCTGTTACCTCGTACACACCCGCATGCCGGACAGAGTTCTCCATTAAACTGGAGCCATGCACAATATCTCTCGCAGCCCGTGAATAATAACTTGGCCAACTTGTTTTATCGCGAAACCCTTGTGACCCTCTGGTGCACATGCATACACGAGCGTCCATTCCATTCGCGGTCGATACGTTGACCGGAAAACTTTGGAGGATCCTAAAATTTTGGTCGTCAGGTCGAGTGAAATAAAATGCGAATAAATTTGAAAGAGTCTAGTATTCAATTACCAGTACCATAATTCTCGACTTTTTTTTGGATTGGTTACTTTGCTTGCTTAGCCGAAAAGCTATCTTTGTAGCTTTGGCATCGAGACGGAAGGTGAGAAAAATGTCGCGTTCGGGGTACCAATCTCCGTCAATCTAAATAGATAGGGAATACCATGAATGGTATTTAAGGACGTTCGTTTCGTTTGGGCAAATTTGCTATTCTGAATAAACACGTTTTTATTACGAGTCCGTGTTATACCCGAACGAAAGATCCAACAACTCCTAATAATAATCATCTTGATTTGAAATGGAGGCTATAGGCAAATAGAAACGAAAGTCCTTACGGGTTACGATTTAAATGCTTAAAAGATTTTATGATTTAAAGGATTAAAAGGCTTAAAAGATAGATTTAACATTAAAAAAAAACTTAGATTTGAAGATAGTTGAAATTTCTAACATTTTTGGATTTTGAAGAATTTCAAAAGTATTCTCTGGAAATTTCAAACTCATGCGTTCAAAATTGAGGGAGTTATAGGCGTCTATAGATTCCGCCAACCGGCGAACTTTAACAGCGTTTTTCTAAAAATGACTTTCAAAATCGATACACACGATAACTCAAAACCCATCACACCGATCAACTCCAAATTTTACAAGCTTCTTTTACATATCAAATGCAGTCCCCGCACGAAGGCTTTTTTTGCTTTCGATGCGTAGTTTTTTTTCACGAAAATACAGAGTTTTTAAAAATAAAAAATTGATTGCGGCCATCCTTTTAAAAATCATTATTTTATTAAATCCTTCGTCCAAGCACTGGACAATTTCATGCAAAAACTAAAATTGTTTGATTTTTCAAAATTTCGAATGATCTGTTTTCGAGCAGCAGTGATCACCACGAAGGACCTTTTCAAAACAGTGCTCCGCACAAACCACTCCATCGACCACATGTATAGAACTTTTCAATACAAGAATTGTAAAAGGTCCCTAAAACCATACTCTTCAACGTAAACGAAAAAATTGAAAACTTGTTCATATTTTCCCAGAAAAAAATCACGAAAATTTCTTTTTTTCCCGGCCACGAGCGAGGTGTAACCCATCAACAAAGTCTACCCCAAACTCGGCAGACCATTTCGTCCGAATTATTCTCCATTATTGTACGAAATCATTTTCATTCTCTAAATCCCATCCTGCGATGGGTTAACCCCAAGAAAAGAAATTGTTCCCAGGAAACGGCGCAGTCTTTTCGAGCAATTAATATTCGTCTGCAGGAGTGAAAAAAACGCGTTTATTGAAATATTTTTCCGGGTTTTTCCCCGCAGAATTGATTAAAACTCGTTTGTCCTCAGAGTGACATCGATTTCCGACAAAGCTCTGGTAACTGGCTGATCCTAATGCCTCTCCTCACTATGCAGTTCAATCTTGCAAAGTAGGACATGAGCCCTGTGCCTGTACAAAGTGCATACACACACACACACACACACACACACACACACACACACACACACACACACACACACACACACACACACACACACACACACACACTCATTTGTGTATGTACCTACACCCTCATACGGTCTCACGTAAATCAGCAACCCCCATGCAAACCTTCCGCGATAAATACTCACTCGCTCTCCAAACACGTATACGTATATAGATTGCGCGAATATAGAATATACGAAACAGCTTTTGCGCCTCTAGTCTGCCTACGAACGCTTGAGGGATACGGGGGATTCCTCGGCTCTTCACTCAGGGTGTCGCTCCAGCGTTGCCCCCGAACAGAGAGGGGGGAGAGAGAGAGAGAGAGAGGTATATATGCACAGGGATACCCAGAGATCGTGAGAAGACGTTGCCCCAATTTCCCTCTTCTCCAACTTTGCCGAATTCCTCGCCCTTGGGATGGAAAAGACGGATGTCACAGTGGAATGAGTCTTGCCGTGATGATGAATCGATGAGAAATGAAAATTGCGTTTCCAAACGCATTCGTGGCAAACACGGTCCGAGCTTTCGCAGATATTAAGGAGTTTCGGTGCAAAAGTCAAAATGTTAAGAAGTTGATCAAATTTGGTGATAATGTTCTTCAACATTAAGTGCAAAAACGCACATTTTTTCAAAATTTTCTTCTACTTAGTTATCGAGTAATTAAGCATTAAAACAGATTTCTTATGCCCGCAATGTATACCTACATATATGGAAACGCTATGCTTATACACGTGAACTTTAGTGTTAACGTACTCGATAACTGTGCAAAAGAAAAATCTGAAAAAATTTGTATTGTCAAATTTGGCACTAAAGAATATGTTCAGCAAATTTTATAAAATTCTGAATTTTTTAAAATTCTTTATGTTTTTAACATGGTTTAGCATGGCAACATTGTATCGCCCGTGCCGAACATCCTTAATCAAACCGGTTGATACGATATAGAAAATAATCTAGACAAATGGAGGAAAAG
Organism: Ophion slaviceki; assembly: GCA_944452715.1. Lineage (NCBI taxonomy): Eukaryota > Metazoa > Arthropoda > Insecta > Hymenoptera > Ichneumonidae > Ophion > Ophion slaviceki. Next base: position 9,108,680 of record OX101788.1, on the reverse strand, counting down.
AGATTGGCACATGGCAATCCGAAAATTAGATCCAGAATGGCCGAGAAATTGAAACTATGATGCGGTGACCGTGTCATTACGGGAGTGAGCTTTTCCACCGAACGAGAGATCCAGAAATGATTCAGTTGCGCTACATGCACATCGACACGCTGCAGTTATTACGTATCAAATGTATCTGGTGAGATACATTTGATATTAACATGTACAAAATGGATAGACATCTCGCTGGTACGTCTATACGGTTTAACGGACTCGTACATACTCGCGGATTAGCAACATTCCTGGCGCAGCTCCAACCCTCTCTATTTCTCATTCTCTCGTTGCCCCCCTCCCTCATATCCGTCCGCAAGCTCCACATTGCACATCTCACTAGCGGACAGGTATTCCATTCGTGCGCCTTCATAAATTACTCGCAATATTATGTTACCGTACCTTAAATTGTTTTCATCTCTCTGCCTCGCAACCCTTCTTGCCGCGTACTTCGTTCGTATCAATCGGTTGATTAGCGAGAGGGTGCGGTGACCACAGCTTTTTGGCACTACGAATGAGGCGCGGGAACGACGGCGGAGGGTCCAGAGCGGCTGTGGAATGGTCATTTTATGTCGATGACGGTAACCAGGGAGGGAAAACAGGGAGCAAAGAGTTACTTGCAAGGAACATCCCTCAGGTGACACCCTTCGATTTTGTTGAAATTTGGATATATTATAATGCACTGAAAAGTAAGCGATACGTATTTTTTTTATCGGCGGAAAAACGGGTTTAAGGGCTGAAACGCACCCTCAAAAATGGGGATGTTTTTCGTTTTTCGTCGATAACATTTTAACGGTACGAGATATTAAAAAAATTCAAATTGCAACAATGTTGATTTTTTCGTGCACTATATATTGGGGATGAGAGCGATAACGTTATCGACGAAAAACGAAAAACACCCCTATTTTCGAGGGTTTGTTTCACCCCTTAAAACCGTTTTTCCGCCGTTAAAAAAATACGTGTCGCTTGCTTTTCGGTGCTTTATAACATATCCAAATTTCAACAAAATCGAAGGGTGTCATCTGAGGGATGTTTCTTGTTAGGGTGACAAGGGTAATTGATGTTTGGGTTTGATAGCGAGGTCTTTGTGAACACAACATTAAGGTTTTCCTTTCACGAACCCGAATATTCAAATATTTATTTTCGTCTATAATCAAGTAAGAATGTATTCCAGTATACTGGTAAAATTTCAAGCCAAGTTACCGAACATTCAACTAAAAATGACGACTCTAAAAATCGTCGCATTTCTACGGCGCTGTATGGAAATGACACGCTGGGCATTTTTCTATCTAATAATTTATACACTAAATAACTCGAAACGCCTGATTTAAACTGCTCACGCGTGTGAAAAATCTGAAAATTCCGTAACGACAATAAACCCAGGGGGTTGACGAATGTTTAAAAAAATGATGATAAAACTTAGAAAAATGTGACTGGCAGAAGAATTTTAGTAGCCGCGATTTTTCAGAGAAAATGTAAAAATGTCTGGAACTATGGAATTTGCGCGACATATTTTATTGCAGTGTCGTTGAGTATAATAATTATTTGTGACTTCTTTTTATTAAACGCCACTGCAATTTATCAATGATTCAGAAAAAAACAAGTCAACCCAGTAAACATTGAGGTATCTTTTCATATATATTTGAAATGTATAAAAAAAATGTCAACATGAAACACTAAACAACTGCAGATTTATCAGCCTATTTCATGAGCGTCTTGTAACTGCAGTCCCAAACCGGCGGGAAAGATGCAGCTCGTAATTCTTGACTGAAACAAAAAAACCAATAAAATGTTCAATTGTCATATATTTTTCTTCTGGGTGAATTTAGAAAAAGCTGAAAAAATCGTGACATGACAACTTTTCTCAGGTTTGAAAAAAAATGTGTTAAAAAACACTTTAACGTGCTATAAAAATTATTTAAAAAGACTTTTTCAACTCTTTTAGTTCACTTCGAAGAGATTTTCATACTGAAGAAAATAAACTTCGGTTTGATTCACTATATGAATAGGCTGATAAATCTGCAGTCATTTATTGTTTCATGTTGAACATATTTTTTAATACATTTCAAATACACCCCAATGTTTTCCGGGCTCACTTGTTTTTTTTCCTTCTAAAAAAATTCCCAAAAAAAACGCTTTTTAGACCTTCTAATTCAGGCTCCGGCCTTAAGGATGCAAATTATGTTTAAAAAATCTAAATTTTCATCGTAATGAACGCTAACGTGTAACAAAATAGGAAGCATTACCAGGACCGTGATTTTGGAGGATCAGGGACATTGGGGGAGAAAAAGTGTACGAAAGGGAGGATTGGCAGGGCGATAGGAAGAGCGGGTCGTACCGTTCGCGACGAAGGTATACGTGTGTAAGGACCAAGAGGTCGGAGGACCGCGAAGCAGGACGAGCCTGGCTGCTCGAGAGTAGGAGAGGAACAGGGCGCAGACGGTGGGAGTGATCAATACTCCCCCTATACTACCCATGAGAGCAACAAAGACGAAACGGGAGTCCCGAGGGGCAACAGGATTTTTCGCCAAAAAGAGTTCGAATAAAATGTTTCCTACCCTTGCCCTACGTTCCCTTTTTTGTCATTTCAACGAATTTCGTCACTTTTTTGTCTCGATTCTACTTCGCGACACAGGTGGAAAAAAAGTTTCACGTAATTTTTCGCGACAAGGCTCTTTATTCTTCGTTCCTTTTTTTCTTCTTCATCGATCCCTTCGCACCTCCATTTTTCCTTTCAAGCTTCGACGATCCCTGTCATCCTGTTTTTCCATTTCATTCGACGTCGCGCCCCTGACGGGTGAAAAGTCCGAGCCCCGGAGAGAAAAGAACGAAAATCGGTCTCCGGATTTCGTTTCCGGTCCGATGGACGTGGGACTTCAGTTTCCCCGCATCGATACGCTTTCCGGTAGGTCTCTCGCGTCTCTTTTCAAATCTGCTCTCGTATTCGAGGTTATCTCGCGTCTATATGTGGACACACGTCTCACGGATGTCCGCTTTTTATTAGTTCGATGGTAGGCCACGTATCGTTCGCATCGCTCTCTCCTCATATCACAGAGGCTGCGTTTCCGGAAATGCAAATTCCGCATGTGTGCATAATTGTGATTCGAGGGATTTTTTGTTCTCGAACGATAGAGAAATAATTGGCCGTGGACGCAACGGGCGTTGGGCTGCATTAGCGAAGATTAGCGAAGTGAGGAAATGTTGAGGAAGGACACCACTGTGACGGGCCGATATGAGCTCATTTTTCGATTTTTTTTGTTTGCAAGATTAGTTATTTGAGAATTGGAAGAAAGGTATGTTATTAAGGGGTTAGGCAACAGTAACCGGTATAAAATCATGTGCGAATTTAACAAATTTTTTTCGTATGAAAAAGTGATTCACTTGAAAATTAATTACACATCTATTTAGTATGAATATCAAGCTGTTAGAAAATATATATATTTTTTTTTCGATGGACAAAATGGCCGAATACTAATATTTTCTTTTGTTTTTTTAGGCGTCCGCGGCGTGACATTTAGCATCCACAATTTTTGACCTAAAACAAAAAACAAAAATTCTCGTAAAATTTCATTAGAATGCCTGGAGAAGTACGTACGGAATTTAAAAAATATTGTTTTATTCAAAAGTTGTAGGTATTTGAACTTAAGAAATGAATTTTCAGTGAAAAATTTCGTTATAACTGCTCATAAACTGCTCATAAAATGAAAAGTTTTCGATTAACGCGGTCCTCTAGTTACTCGGCTGTTTTTTTACGGCCTTTTCAATAATTTTTTACGGGCAAAGCATCGAAATAATCAATCTCATTGTTTTTGCATAATCTTTATTAACATTTAAATAAGCATTACAAATTTTTTTAAGTCAAAATATATAATAGAATAAACGTTATAGTGGCCGATAGGAAGACATCAAGTAAAAGAGGTGCTTGACGGTGACCAAGATTGCGGCTGTTCTGCTTATCTGAAATCAAAAAACCAAACGGCATTTTAATCTTCATATTTAAGACTAGCGATTGAACTAGAGTGAATTCTAAATTACAAAAATTGACTTTTTTATACACTTTTGAAAATTACATTCTATTTTTTACTCATTTTTTCTTAAGTTTTTCGCTTGTACAAAATAAAACTATCGAAGCAATCATGATAATCCTAGTTCAATCGCTGGCTTATAACATATTAAAGATGCTATATAAATTTGAACAAGATCGGTGCAGTAGTTTCTGAAATATCGTGGTCACCGTTTCGAAAAATGGTGTTTCGAGAAAAACGCGTTTGAAAGTATACCTGCTCCGTATACCTGCTCCGTTCCAGGGTCGTAACTTGTGAACCACTTCGAATATCGAAAAATCCTTTGGCACACATTTTCTACACATGTTGTAGATGTGATTTATGAAAAAAAAATCGATTTTTTCGACCCGAGAAACTAGAGGACCGCCTTAATCAGAAATTCCGTACGTACTTCTCTGCGAAATGCAATTAGGAACATAACTTTTAAATTTGAAGTAAATCGAGTGAAGATAGTTGAAGTTATTTGTCACGCCAATTGGAAAAAAGCTGTTTCGAGAAATTTCGAGTAGTCGGCCATTTTGTACATCGCAAAAAAAATATTTTTTCTAACAGCTTGATATTCATACTAAATAGATGTGTAATTAATTTTATTAGTGAAACACTTTTTCATACGAAAAAAATTGTTAAATTCGTACATGATTTTATACCCGTTACTGTGGCCTAACCCCTTAAGCATACATTGAACTGATTTCGTTGAACTGATTTCGTGTAAATTTCTATTTGAAAAAATTAACAACGTTATTAAGGTATAATGGAGCCTCTGTACAAAAATTGTGTTTCAACGCCCGGATCGATAACTCGACAATGGTTGGTCTAAAAAATAAAAATAACAAAGTTTTATAATCTATATAAGTGTAGTTCTCGTTGTACGTAGCCGTTAAAAAAAAGTCACAAAATGGCCGGTGTTGAAAAAGTGTAGTTTTGCCGAAATCTTTACTCAAATTCGGGGGCTTTCAAAATACTAAATTTAAAAAAACGGTTATGAACAACGATAGCTACTGTCAATTACGGAAAAATGGAATACGGACTTTTTTTAAATTGAAAAGCAGACAATTGTACGTAGAGTGAGCTATAATTTTTTATAATAATTCTATAATAATATAATTCTTAATATTTTTATATAATTGTATAATAATTTTCCCGGCCAGGATGAGACAAGTCGTTTCGAAAAAAAAGTAATTAAAAGTTTTAGTACACGTAAATTGTTGCGCTACCTGCTCTCACGGAATCGTCCGTAACTCTGTCAATTTTTAATATTTTAACTTGACCATTTGTCACATATTTTTTAATACATATACTTTAAAAAATGACGAAAAAAATCGTTTTTTTAACCCGTCACAGTTGCTTTCCGCCTTAAGGCGCTATTGTTGTCTAGAGCGCTGTTTAGGGGTGATTGTTAGGACGCAATAGCTAAAAAAATCGATACACATGTTATTGATCCTTTAAGAATATGTACAAATAAAAATAAACAAATATTATTATCATGTACTTTTGCACGTTTGTTTACAACGGTGCGTGGAAAACGCCCCCAATTGGCGACCAGTGTTGTGGACGTTGTATGAATCCAAAAAAACCCAAAATATTCTCAATCTGTATGAGTGTTGCGATGTGTGGTACCAGATTCAGCGAAAAAAATCCAAAATAGTGGCATGCTAACCATTAATTATCATTTTTTTAAATTTTTCTGGCCATTCTACGAGTTATACGTAAAAAATGGACTCAATTCTACTACCACCATTGAAAAACAGTTTGCTGAAGGTGTATTCCAAATTTAGCTAAATCGGTTATCGAGATATCGTGGTTGCTGCGTCTTGATCGCGCTCCCCGAGCCTATTCCTTATAATCTCTATAACTTGCCTAATTTCATAAGTATCCACAAACAGGTTTTACAAACGTGTTCAGAAAGATTCGTAAGATAATAAAACTATAAAATGTTTTTTTTTCACATTTTCAAACAACAATGTTGCCTTAAAGTACAGTACCGTAAGACGAGGTTAAATTGACATTAAGGGTAACTTTGACACTTTTTTGGGCTACCTTAACAGAGCGCCAAAACAAGGTTTAAATATGTGCACAGCACACCTTTTTTCTATTGTTGCTTAAATTTGTTGTTCAAGTTTATTATAACGTTGCTAAAATTATTGTAATGTTACTCACGTCGATTGAATCTCAATGATAATTATAAAACTGATTAGAGAAGTACTTGCCATTTTTATGTAAGATGTTTCATTAAGGGGAGGGTAGGAGTTTTAGCGTGAAAAAAAACACTTTTTTCCGAATTTTTTTCATCTATATGGATAGAGTAAATTTATGGAAACCTTTTGTACATTGTTTAATGTCATTTCAAGAACATTCCGTGAAATTCGTACGCGAAAACATCCACAAACAAGCCGGTGACAAAGCTTTTCCAAGAACGCCTTTGGAAAAACACGATTTGCGGTGTTCACTGTATCTCAGCTAGAAATTATCTGAAACCAAGTACCATTAAAATTTAGTCAAAGTATCATCAAATCCTCCCCCCAACGGTCTTCGATAATTTTTTTTTTTTCATTTCTAAATTTTTGGTGGTCATGTAAAGTGAAAAGTACTAACTAAAGTACTTTTAAGTAAAAAGTAAAACTATTTTTTACGAAAAATTCCGCCATTTTGGGGGTGGAAAACCCCCTCAATGTAAAAAAATCTCAAATTAACCGTTGGGGGGAGGTATTTTATATGTAGAAAGTGTGTACCAAGTTTGAAATAAATCGGTCATGTAGTTTTCAAATGGCAGTGAACACGGACTTTGAACAAGTGGTTTCGAGAAAAACGCGGCACCGGCTTGTTTGTGGATATTTTCGCGTACAAATTTCACGGAATGTTCTTGAAATGACACTTAACAATGTACAAACGGTTTCAATAAATTTACTCTTTCCTTATAAATGAAAAAAAATCGCAAAAAAGTGTTTTTTTTTCACGCTGAAGCTCCTACCCTTCCGTTAACGGAGACTTTGTCCTTGGAGTGCCATATTTCAGGTGTTTACATTTTATTTTTTTTAAGGGAAACGAGTAAAGCTTTTTGAGTGCGGTTTTTTTCTTGCTTTTATTCATGATATACAGAACGGTAAAAAAATTTTTTTTTGAAAAAAAAACCAAAATGGCGGCCGTTGCAGCTCCGCGAAAACAGGTCCTCAAATCGCGGGAGGTAAACGGCTGACATCACTGCCCCCTCTTTGTTGATCTGAAACACAAATTCAAAGCACATTATCAATATGTGACCCTTTGGTCATGGAATGACGGATGGGTTTTTCGTTTAGTACAAATTTCGGAAAATGGCGGTAATTAAAAAAAATCGAATTTTCCGGTTTTTTCGCATAAAAAGATAAATAATAAATGCAAAAATGTATCTATCGAAAAAACGATTCGTCATTCCGTGAAGACATATTTTCTGAGTATGCTCTCCAAATTTCAGGTCGATATGTTAATTACAGCGGTCAGGAGAATGTCAGCCATTTTTTAAAACGTGTTTTCGAGAAAAACGCGTTTAAAGTTTTGTAATGTGTTTACACAAATGTGTTTATAATTACCGCTAATCAGCAATGCCTGGTCCATAGAGGCATCCCTCTTCTTCTTCTAGCTGCTCATGTTGAGCCGCTAACATCTCCCGCTGCTTTCAAGGACAAAGTCTCCCTTAATAAAAATGACCATTTCATTGTAAAAAATCGTTGTTTTTCATTTAATTCCATGTACAATGGATAAAACACTAAATTTTTCCATCACAATAATGTCAAAGTAACCCTTAATCTTTTACATAAGTTGCATTTCAATGCCTTGTCAAAGAAATCCCACACTCGAGGTTACTTTGACACTAAAATATATATATATAATTGCGGGGGGGGAGGGGTGGCGCTTGACCTTCTTATATATTTGATAGCCAAAGGACACATTGTTCTATAGGAGCAAAAAAATGGAATTTAGTATTTTAAAAAACAGTTACCTAGAAGAAACTTCCAAGGCCTGTTCAAAGTAAAAAGCAACTGAACTACATCAATTAAAAAGTTAACGAAAAAAATTGAGAGGCCTGGTCGCCGATAATCCAGATATTGATCGCTTTGCTATATCGAATTGCCCAACGAGGAATAAATCACCGTCGCCGCTGTGTTTCGAGCAGGTGATTTATATCGTACCACCGGAAGTGTACGAGCACCGGAGTCCAGTTGGAGAACGGATGCTTCGTGACGATTTCACTACGAGACGGCAAATGTTTCCGTGCCTGTACTAGTCGAATTGTTAATAAGGTTTACCGGAACGTCTCGGCATTAGCATCCTCCGCACGAGTGGGGCGAGCGCGACGAATAGAGCGAAGGGCAGTCGGAAGCGAGAGGAAGAGCAATTGCCACTGTATGTACTGCAATCACAAATGGTGATAGTCTATCTTCGTTTGTATTTCGCTCGATGCAGACATCGTGTCGGAGTAACATCTGCGCTCTATAGTGCTGCATTTCGCCTTTCGAATTTGTGCCTTAAAAGCTTTCATTTGAAGCTGCAACGTCATTCCGGCACTCCTGCAAGTCTCAGTGCGTCGAGAGAACGAGGGAGCTGACGAAGAGCAGACGGTATCCTTTGTCCTCGGACTTCCGTCGTCGAGCAGTTCCGCTCGAAAGGAAAGGCTTTTCTATCTATATAAAGACCTCTCTGGCCTCCTCCTCCCTCTCGACTCTTCTTACGATTCAGCACGGGCGTAATGAATCCAAACGATTCACCGTGACTTCGAATTGACTATGGAAATATCTCGCTGGACGAGTAGGGGGCCCAAAGTGGACACTTTAAGGGAAATGAAAAAAAAAGCAGTTACAAAATGTCATATTCGAACCATTTTTTTGCTATCGGGTGCTAAATTTATCGTAGTTTAATAGTACATTTACACATTTCCAGTAAATATTCAAAATACAAATAATGAAACCAGTTTTTAAACTTTAAGAAATGTCCGCTTTGCCCAGGGGGGTAGCCTAAAGCGGACAAGGCTTCTGGGCAAAGCGAACACGTAAAGCGAGCACCCTGTTTTCCTGAGATTCGGCATAAATAAGAAAAAAATATCGAATCATAGGGGGAAAAAACTATGAATGTACCTACATATTTTGTTGCAGACAAATCATTATTATTAACATAAAAGAACAAAAACTTAACGTGTCTTCTTAACAGTGAGTAAACTTAAGGCGTTACCCCCACTTGTAGCGCAAAAAAGGCCTTTTTCATGATTTTTTTTAAAGAAAACTACAAAACTTTTTTAGTCGATCAATATACCATCTTAAAGAACACATCTTGAAGAATTTTCAGTAATTTTTTTATTGAAAAATATTACATTGTTTAGTGACAAATGGCCGTCAATGAAATAATGTTTTTATATGCACGGTTTGCGGTGACCAACATTGCGGCGAAGTGGATCATCTGAAAAAAAAATGCGGATGGATTTAGTCAAATAGTTGTATAAACTAGTCTTTAATCGAAGGATTTTAAAAAATATTCATTTTTCACAAAATGGCGGACAGTCAAAGTTAATGGTTCGATTTTAACAAAAAAAACGGCCGTTTTTTGGCTATAAAACGGCCATTTTTTTCCAAAAAAAATCGAACGATTAAAGACTACATTTTTATGTATTAAATAAGCCTGCAAAATTTCAAGAAGATCGGTTCATTAGTGTTCGAGTAATCTTGGTCACCGACTTCAGAAATGCCATTTTGAGAAAAACGCGTTTAAAGTTTCAATTTCAGTTTACACGAAGAAAATATTTTTTTTTGTAAACTTACATAGAGTCATCTATTCCGGGCCCATACAGAAGTTCTTCCGCCGACGATGCCGCTTGCAAAAAAATGCAATAAAAAAAATCGATTTTTTCAAAATCGCAAGTGGGGGTAACCCCTTAATTTGTTTGGCTATCGTCACAGTAAAATGATCCAACACCAGGGTAAGCAGTGCATGCATCATGAGCCCACATTTGACAGTCGTTGCATTGAATCCAGTCTTCGGTGGGAGGATCTATATATGGTTCGTTGCATATAGGTAATGCACACGTAATTTGCATTGTCTGTAGTATCCTTTTTAAGGCTCTCATTCCAAGAAGCTTATTGTGTCTTTCTTTTATATTTATTTACCATCTCAAAATCATAGTCGATAGCGTTATAAGAAGGTAACAATACCACTTTCAAACATGTAAAAAAAACATAGTTGCAATAAATAATAGCGTTTTGGTGAGTTCCTACATAGTTAAATAAATTGGAAAATTATTAAAATAAAGTCACATAGTCATCTTCTATCTTCTATTATCATCATCTTAATTTCACAGTCATCTGTCATTAGAGCATAGCGGGCACGTGCTCGATTTCTTACAAGAAAGATTTAAAAAGAAATTTAACAAGCTTTTATTCAATGTACTAAAAAGTGGAAAACAATTTTTTTTTCCAAGTCGCCTATATGTGACTACCCAGGTAGGAAATTAAAAGGCTGACGATGGAAACAAGCTTGTGCGAGCCTTGTTTCACCGAGCCTGAGTGAGACAGACCTGGCCCAGGTTTCATTGCATCGTTTGGAGCAGCCTGGAACTAAGACTGGCTGCTTAGCCTAAACTTAGGGTTATTTCAAGCTTTATTCAGCCGGTGAATTTTGAGGCTGAAAAATCAAGGCTGGATGCAGGCTTGTTTCAGGTTGTGATAAAATAAAATAAGTTTAAAATAATATTCTTTCTGTACTTTTATGAAAAAAAAATTTAGCAATAAATTTGTCGGGTGCGAAGACACGAAAAACGAAAGCGAAGGAGGCAGCTCAGAACATTTAAACATATGCTCTTATCGATATTTATGAGGTACACAAAAAAGTATGTACGAAAATAAAAGTACGCAATAAAATAAAATATTGTTTTTTAAAATATTTTTTATATATATTTTGTAACAAATAATAAATATATATAATAAATCAAATGAATTCTTTACAGATTTATTAAATTTACCACAATGTAGAATACAGAAAACTAAAAACAGGTCTCATATAGCCTCGGGAAGAGTTTGGGAAAAGCCTGGTCATAAATGCTCGTGAAGGCTTCATTAAGGCTCGTTTTGAGCCTTGTTGTTTCGTCGTTTCAGGCTTAGTACAGGCTTTTCTACCAGCCTTTGGTCAAGCCTGTGTGCAAGAGCCTGAAACCGCGTTATCATTCAGAGGTTCAGCTAGGCCTGAAATCAGGGTGGTGCTCAGCCTGAATTAAAAAATGTGAGCCTTGTTTCAGAGCTTGGCGAGCCCTTTTTTCATCGTCAATTCCTACGTGGGTAAAGAAAAGCTTGGGCCGCTCAACTTTTTAAATGTTTGTTAAATTTGATAAATTCAGTTCCTTCAATCGTATGTAATTTGGCACAATAGTAATTAGAGAAACTTGTAATATTATCACACGTTTATACTCAGTTTCAGGATTTTTATTTAAGGAATCTAAGGTTGCTTTACAGTAAATTAATTACAGTTGATATGTTAACGGATTTATGTAAATTAAAGATTATGTGTCTACATTTTGAGCACCCCAAGCTTTTATTATACCGGATGAGGTATGCAAAACTTAGCATCGTTCCGCAAACCCTTCGAAGAAATATCAAACTTTTTATTTGCGGTGATATTTCACGCGTTCTGGGGGAACGTCATTTTACCCTCGAATATGCGATGAAAAAGCATGATGAAAAAATGGTATAGAATTTCACTTTCGTCTGGCGGATTTATGCATGAGAGAAACTTTTTGCAAAATATTGAAATCATTCATTGCATAATTGTGGTGTGATTAATTGTAACGTAATGAAATTCTTATTTTCTCGCTCGGGACTCTCGGCTTTACGAATGCAAACAATTTCATCCGATAGTTCGATTTGGGGCATTAGGTCTATGTGGCTCACCGAAAAAAGGGACTTTTTGGGATTTTTTTACAATAATAAAAAAAAGCAATCAAGATAAGGTTTGGGGGGTTCTTTTTTCCTACATATGTTTATGTATACAAAAAATATTTGTTATAAGAAAAACTAAAGGGCGGCTCAATCATAGCGACAGTAACAGCTTTTTTCCGGCGCTCTGCGGAAGAATGCAAAACTTTGGTAGATCGCAAACCAGAACAAAAAGAAACCAAATTTCATAGTTTACATTAGTTTTGCTAGAAAAGTACCCACGATTATTTGAAAATATAGTTTTTTGCGCAAATGGTAATTCGATCATGACGATAGCAAGGATAAGATGCTTCAGTGGGGGCGGGGTAAAAAATCAGCAAAAATCGATGACGCAATCTATGGACGGCGGTAATACTATCGAAAAAAACATGTTTGGCAAATGCAATTTTTTGACCCACCTAGGTAGATATAGCCCGTTAACTTGGCGTCATTTGGGTTAGAACTTGACGCTCGAGTGAGAATATCGCGTATGGCATTGATCGACGAGTATGACATACGAGTTTTACGTTTCTTTTCAACAACTGTCCCATCCAGAATGACAAAAATGTCGAAGATGGATCGCTCGTTCGACTAATTACATTACTCTTTGATACGATTATCGTGATACTCGATCGGTAGAGTCTTTGTCAAGGAAGCTGTGTATCAAACGCGCACACGCGACATGTGGGTGAGGTCGTTATGTTCTATAGTCGTCGCGAAAAGCCGCAGCTGCGATATATAATCGCGTTTATCCACTCGTGCGTGACCGGAAGCTGTTAACTTGAACGGATACCGCAACGCCGTCCTCTCTCTCTCTCTCTCTCTCTCTCTCTCTCTCTCTCTCGTGTTATACCATATTTCTCTCGCTGTCTCGCAGCTGCGATACGGTGCATCTCGCTAACGTGATTTCTCGTATACCAGACACGCGTCATCGTATCTTCCCTTGACAAACCCTTCTCCCTAGCCCCAACTGTCACAGTCAAATTATTCGCGCGCCCACAGTTTCCTCTCGTCATCCCTGATTCCCCCACCCCTGTCCAATTTTGCACGCGCATCTTCGCGTAATCTCTTCAGCTTACATCGAATGGGTAAAGTATGGTAGAGATCGGAAGGAATTAGCTCGTAATCAGATTCGCCGAGCACGTAGGTACTTTTAGCTCTATCTGCGATTTCGATCCAATTCCCGTAACGCGCCTGACTTATTGTACAGGATGGAGATAGCGAAGGGTGGAAGAGCGGAAGGGAGGAAAAAAGGTCTGATGCATTATTTCACCTACGAATAATTACCGTTTCAGTTTTCATTTCGGTACAATTTTTTATCAAACCTTTTTAACCCTTCGAGTGCACACCTCCGCCGCCATTCTATAAGTGCATCTTGGGTCAATCTGACCCAAGGCGTTTTTCAAATCGTTGTATTCCGGTCAATATGCATTTTTTGTTTTTTTTTTGTAGTAAATTAGCCATATTTATGGCCCTAGATTTATTTTCTGCAGAAAACGAAAATTAAATGCCAAAACATTCGTTCAAAGTGGGGCATACGTTCAAGAATACGTGCTTGCATGAAAAAAATCACTGGGTCAAAACGACCCAGTGTGCACTCGAAGGGTTAAGGTAGAACGAGCGCGCACTCTTGATTTTTATAGATTTTGTTCAAATTTTAACCAGACATTGTGCATATCATTATGCATGTTTGAGTGAAATTTCAGAACAGTCGACTATTTAGATTGGGAGATAATGGTTTTTAAAATTACAACTTTTAACACTGTAGGGTCTGTATTGAAATTTAGACAGAATAATTTCCCGTAAAAAATATTTGTCCTCTATAATAAGAAGACGTATGGTAACACCGTATCGTTCCACGTATCCAATGACGTAAGCGTGCGCGGCACATTTTTAAAAAATACTGCAACACAAATTTTTATTTGGAAGTAATTTTTAATCGAACAAAGTTTCTAATTAGTTATGAATTAACGAACACTTTTATTTGTTAATGAAGATAACATAAACAATATACAATATTAATATTTATAACGCAAATATTTTTTTATGATAAAAGTTTTCAACTTTAGGAACACGGTAATTTTTTTTTTCTCGAAATATTGAACAATACTGCGGTGTTGCCATATGTGTTCTTATCATAGGGGACAAATGTTTTTTACGGAGAATTATTCTGTCTTTACTGAACGTTTTTGGCAAAACGGAATAGTAAAGGCAATCCAAACTTTTTTCACTCTTTCCCTAACTAGTTCGCTATCTGATCATAATTTTGTTTCCAAATTTATAAACACAATGGAATGGTACGACGAATGATGTGACCTGACTTTCGGTCAATGCAGACCCTGCAGTGTTAAAAGTTGCAATTTTAAATCCCATTATCTCCCAATCTAAATAGTCGACGGTTCTGAGGTTTCACTGAAACATGTATAATGACATGAACAAGCGTAGAAAATCTATGAAAAAAGTCGTCATTTTTACGTAACTATCAAAAAATGAAGATCGATTTTGAAAAAGTGAGGTCGTCAACGATCTTTAAATGTTTCTTACCGTATCTCCTGTAAATTTGGAAACAAGCCATCAAGTGGTTATCGAGATATCATGTCCACCGAATTTGAAAATAGTGTTTCGAGAAAAACGCGTTTGAAGTATGGTTGGAAGCTCTAGCTCATTCAATTTTAGAAATATTTCAATGACATTTTCAGGGAAGGAGAAGGTGATACTATCGAATGAAAATATTTTTGGAAAATGCCATTTTTTGACCCACCAACAGCCGATTTGGTGCGGCAAAACTGTATATTTTTTCTCAATCTTATCTCTATACTTATACAATTTAAACACTCAATATTGATATTCTCCGTGAGAACACGGAGAATATACAATTTTTTTAGATAATCTAATTTTATTGCAAAATTTAAGTTTTGTTAAATATTTTTACTTTGAGTAAGCTTCTTTTCCGTGATTTTCTTGTCTAAGACTTGTCGAGGCAGTCGCGCATCAAACTCCAATCGTAATCCGCCATCATGTGCGTGTGTCCCATCTTCCCTGATACCTAACTGCCATGATTTTTGTGGCTTAGTAGAAGCGTTCCTCTTGCTCTTCATTGAAGTAGTCAAGATGTTCTGCGCATTCATCTTGATCCTTTATTTCTATCCCCAATTAGAAAAAAAAACCTTTTTACAAAATCTGTAATTGGTTTCGTAATCTCTTGAATAACATACTCTCCGCATATATAACAAAATGTATTAGGGTAGTTCGAAGAAGCCCGTCTTCGCTGTGCTACCGTCGGTATATCACTAACTAGCTTCCGCCCGCGGCTTCGCCCGCGCTGATATACTCAAGGAATACAATTTTCCATACAAATTTTTACACCTCATTTCACCCTCGTAAGAGTTGATTTTCGAAAAATCCTTTCTTACCGTGTACATCTGCACCTTCTAAGGAACATATTTTCCAAATTTCACGTTTATATCTTCAGCGGTTTAACGCTGTGCGTTGTCAATATGTCAGTCAGTCAGTCAGCAGTCACGGGACAGTTTTATATACATATATATAGAAAAAAAAGAGCTGAAATTTGTGCCACCCGTATATATGTATATATACCCACATATATTCGGGTGGCACAAATTTTAGCTCTATTTTTTTTCCTTCTGCTCACCATCCAATTATCTACTTAGAAAGAAACAAAAATTGTCGCGAAATCTGCAAGCCGTCAAAAAATATTTAGAGGGCGCTCAAGATTCCCAAAAATTGAAGATTTCATTAACAAATCGATTTTTTTTCGTTCACATCTCACCCATGAATTTTACACTTTATAATTTTTTAATTGAGCTCGCGAAAGCTCAGCCGGCCAATGAATATTTGGTGGTCGCTCAAGAGCTTCGAAATTTCCAATTGTCGCGAATTCTTTTTCTCTTTTCTCACTCATAAATTTAACACTTTGTCAAATTTTCAAAACAATTAATCCTTTTTTTTCTTCAAAAACGGATTAATTGTTTTGAACATTTTACAAAGCGTCCAATTTATGAGTTAGATATGTAAAAAAAATTGGGGAAAATTGGAAATTTCGAAGCTCTTGAGCGACCACTAAATATTCATTGGCGGGCTAGAGCTATTGCGAGGTTAATTTAAAAAAGATGAAGCGTACAATTCATGGGTGATAAGGGAACGAAAAAAAATCGATTTTTTTTACCAAAATTTGATTTTTTGGTAGGCTTGAGCGACCTCATAATATTTTTTGACCGCTCGCAGATTTCGCGACAATTTTTTTTTCTTTAAAGAAGAACATTGGATGATGAAAAAAAGGGAAAAAATAGAGCTTAAATTTGTGCCATCCAAATAAATCTATGTATATATATATATTAACTTAAATAGCCAATAATTACAAAAAAGCTAACCTTTCTTAAAAAAACTGCTGATGACACTCACTATGAAACTAACATTTATTTCAAATCCCTGTGTAGTAACTTGAAATATAGGTTGATATAGGTCGCAGCAGTAGTCACTTGACCAAAAATCATACGAAATTTTCCAGCGCCGGGAATATTCTTTTTTCACTTCTGTAATCTTTTGCCCTCAACTGCAAAAAGGTTGACTTCGCGTCGAAAAAGTGCGATTGAATTGTGAATCAAATAAAAATTCGATCAATCTCTGTCGATTCTTTCGATTCCTCTTTCCTCACGTAAAAATCGTTTGTGGAGTACGTTTTTTCCCAAGTAACTATATACGAATGTAATTTCATTTAAAAACGCTACTTTCCCGTGGGGTATGCAACGGTAGAGTTTTTATTAGGTCACTTGAAAAGTGGCCCGATGCAACGAGAGTCTCTTGTCGCAAGAGATATATCCTCCTGTCCCATTTTTTGCTCGCGGCCGTACATCGCGCCGTATGCAGCCTCGTAGAATGGTGAGGTGATGGAAGCAGCGAGTTATAAAGCTTATCGGGGATATGAGTGAGGGAGAGGGAGAGGAAGAGAGAGAGAGAGAGAGAGAGAGAGAGAGACCAAGGCATGTGGAGAATTTTCCTCCTTCGCTCGGTCGCTTTCTATACAGTATCGTAAAACCACTATATCCCTTTTTAGGACCTGCTCCGAATCGTCCCTCCTCCACTCGTGGACATTCTTTTATCATCGGCACTTAACAGATTGCGACAAGAGACTGGGGGAATTTGGATAGGGAATTATAATCCAGTGAGACAAGACCCACGAGCAAAAAGTTCTCCAAATTCTTATCAAGCTCCAGGGAATGATGAACGAAATTACAAATGTTGTGTAAAAAAATGTGGTCGATTGCCAGTGTTGTGGAACTATTGTTCTCTCCAACCTGATTCGATCCGTCGAGCGAATGGATAAAACTATGAATTAAATACGAGAAATTGCGGAAATTGTATTGAGGTTTTCCGTCGGACCCACATTGATTTCCGCTGAATTTTTTAGGGCCCTATTTTCGAATTCTAAAGCCTGCGAGAAGGGCAGTCACACTTTTTCACCAGGGGCCGTCAAAGCTTTCGTAAAATAAACCTATTGCGAAATAATTCAGCTAGAGCGATCAAGGTCCGGGAAATCATTGAATTTCGAGACAGTCAACAGGCTAGAATAAAAATAATTCAAACGTAGTCTTATACAAAATATTGCGACGTAATCCGATGTTCTATTTCGACGATTGAAAATATCGATAAAAAATCATTTTGAAAAAATTCATTTTGGATTTGGGCCATCTATAAAATTGATCTTCAGCGGTAATAAGAATATGTCCCATTCCATGAAACAATTCATTTTTTCATGCCCAGGTCGAAAAATGTTCGGCGTCCAAAAAAGTGTCATTTTTTGTCGGGCTGCCCTAGTCCGTTCCTTCATTGGTGTCATTCAAGGACGACCAATGCTGATAGGCTCCAATCGAAAGATGGTCGGACTTTATTGTGGCAATTTAGGCAGCCACCATTTGCCCCTCAAGCGCTCCAAATTTTATTAAGGGGCTACGTTCACCTAGAGGCCCGAAAAAATAGCCGAAGACCGAAAAAAAATCTGGGAAACGGTTAATGCAACAGTAACGTATTTTTTTACACAAAGGTACATATATTGAGAGACTTCTAAAAAAATCCCAAAAATATACAGAAAAACAACAAAAATATAGCGGCCGGCGGATGATGAATTTTTTCGCGTCGTTTGGCGGTGGACACTCTCCAGCTTAAACGGTGTATCTGAAATCTAAAAACCAAATGAGTTATTCAACGTAACAATAAATACGAGTCGTTGACGATCGTCGATTCTTACAATCTTTTTTTTTTTTTAATGTGGCGACGAACTAAAACTCGATCATACAAAATCTATGAAAAAGGTCGTCATCTTTACGTAACGATTGAAAAATGAAAATCGATTTTTAAAAAGTGAGATCGTCAACGCCCTTTAAATGTTTCTCACCGTGTCTCCTGTAAACTTGGAAATAATCCATCAAGTGATTCTCGAGATATCATGTCCACCGACTTTGAAAACTGTGTTTCGAGAAAAACGCGTTTAACATTTGATGTATGGTGCTTAGGTTGGCACAAATTTGAGGTCTATTTTTTCACGTTTTTCTTACAATCCAATTATATACTTTAAAGAAAAAAAAATTGTCGCGTAAGCTGCGAGCGGTAAAAAAATATTTAGAGGTCGCTAAATCCTCCCAAAAATTCTAATTTCCATTAAAAAATAGATTTTTTTTTCGTTCACTTCTCACCCATGAATTTCACGCTTTATAATTTTTAAATTGAGCTCGTGAAAGCTCTAGCCGGTCAATGAATATTTAGTGGTCGCTCAAGAGCTTCATGATTGCCATTTTTCGCCAATTTTTTTTTACTCTTGTCACTCATAAATTTGACGCTTTGAAAAAATTTCAAAACAATTAATCGTTTGTTTCTAGAAACAGATTTTTTAATTTTACCTCACACTACCAATCCAAGAATTATAATGTTTGTTCTCATAAAATAATTCTTTAAAGCTCTTGTCCGTAAACAAAATCAGAGATCCCAAAGGATTAATTATTTTGAACATTTTACAAAGTGTTAAATTTACGAGTGAGAAGAGAAATAAAATCGCGACAATTGGAAATTTCGAAGCTCTTGAGCGACCACTACATATTGATTGGCCAGCTAGAGCTTTCGCGAGCTTAATTTAAAAATCAAAAAGCGTAAAATTCATAGGTGAGAAGTGAACGAAAAAAAATAGATTTTTGAATTAAAATTTGAACTTTTGGGAGGCTTGAGCGACCCTCAATATTTTTTGACCGCTCGCGGCTTTCACGACAATTTTTTTTCTCCTCAAAGTAGATAATTGGATATTGAGAAAAGGGAAAAAATACGAGCTCAAATTTCTGCCACTTTGATGGTGCTGCTAACGCTCGGCCGGACGACTATAAAAGTCTGCAGTTCATTCAATTTTGGGAATATTTCAATGAAATTTTCAGGGAACATAGCTAAAAGGTAATACTATCGAATAAAAATATTTTTGGAAAAACCAATTTATTGACCCATCTAGATAAATGTAGCCCGTTAAAGCTGTTTCGACACTTTTCCGCGGAGGTGTACATCTTAAAGCCAAAATGTCGCAGCTTGAACCTCCTTTTCGAATCCTCCAAAATGAATCTCGTCCAAGCTTCCCGGTCTGATTGAAACGCGACAAAGACTTTCGCACCATTATTATTTTATACCCAACTGCAAACTCGTTTTCGCTACTTGGTGGCGTTCGATCCTCGCCACCAAGTCGCTACAGTTATGAACTGTGTCAGGAAAATTACCCGGAAACGTGACTCGAAAACTACTTGACAAAATACTTTGCGCGCAGCGGAAAGTACCAGCAGTGACAAGAGAGACGCAATTTTTTCAATTGATTTTACGTTGAATGCGCTCGACGTCGCCAGAGCGGAAAGTCCAGCGATTGGAAAAACGAGGGGTTCGGTTAGAATGGACCGGGGGGGGGTTCGGAAATTCATTCGAGACTTTCAATGGCGCAGCGTGACCCTTATTGAAGTTATTACTTTCACATATATTTATACTTGGTTTTTCTATCTCTTAAGCCGATATAAGAGGACTTTCGCAGCTTTAGAGCCGCGTAATCTGCTGCTCGATTGCGTTATTATAACAGAAAGGAAAAGAAAAATACGAGCCATAGAGCAAGGAAGAGCTCCTTCTTTTCATGATCTGCCTTTCCTCCTTTTCAATCTACATTCAAAACACCACACACACACACACACACACACACACACACACACACACACACACACACACACACACACACACACACACACACACACACACACACACACACACACACACACACACACACACACACACACACACACACACACACACACACACACACACACACACACACACACACACACACACACACACACACACACACACACACACACACACACACACACACACACACACACACACACACACACACACACACACACACACACACACACACACACACACACACACACACACACACACACACACACACACACACACACACACACACACACACACACACACACACACACACACACACACACACACACACACACACACACACACACACACACACACACACACACACACACACACACACACACACACACACACACACACACACACACACACACACACACACACACACACACACACACACACACACACACACACACACACACACACACACACACACACACACACACACACACACACACACACACACACACACACACACACACACACACACACACACACACACACACACACACACACACACACACACACACACACACACACACACACACACACACACACACACACACACACACACACACACACACACACACACACACACACACACACACACACACACACACACACACACACACACACACACACACACACACACACACACACACACACACACACACACACACACACACACACACACACACACACACACACACACACACACACACACACACACACACACACACACACACACACACACACACACACACACACACACACACACACACACACACACACACACACACACACACACACACACACACACACACACACACACACACACACACACACACACACACACACACACACACACACACACACACACACACACACACACACACACACACACACACACACACACACACACACACACACACACACACACACACACACACACACACACACACACACACACACACACACACACACACACACACACACACACACACACACACACATGTACAGAAAACGCCTCCTCTCACCCACTGCAGAGTCTCGTGGTTGCTAAAACTTTTGCAATTAGTCTCTAGGAGGAATGAGAAGGATTTTCGAGCCTCTGTGCTCTCTATTCCTTCGTCGGTTGAAGCGGTAGAACTCCAACTATAAGAAAGCGGACACACTGGCGGAGATAATCTATATAGATATACATCGCCCGCGAGGACGAACGAAAAAAAAGAAAAGCATAGGGTTGATCCTCTTCCGAGATAGGGCTTGGTTGTCAAAATGGGTATCGTTCGAGATTGGATTTATCAGCTGCGGACTTAATTATGCGATGAGATGGATATGCATAATAATAATGATGAAAATAATAATGATTATTATTATTATATATATATCAATGTTATAATAAAAATTATTAATAATAATATATTGGGAGTACAAATAAGTCTCCGCCGTTTGCTAAAAGATGGCCCCACCAGGAGGTTACGGTTGAAATTGTCCGATGTAAAACGTCATATCGTAAGGTTGGACACCTGGCAAGACCATAACCTTGAAATACTAGCGATTTTGTATTAGCATCACATTATTTTGTTCGTGCGAAAATGTCGAGTTTTGAGCCAACCTTACTGCCGGCCAACTTTACTACTGGTTCGAGTACACCAGTCGAAATTCGGTGCCGCACTAAAAGCTAGATAGCGGAGTAAAAAATAATGATAATCAAATTTACCAAGTGGCGTTTTTAACAGGACGAATTTACCTTCATTTTGCCTTATTAGAAAAAAAATTACAATTTTTTTCGGCCCGGTACTTTTTTTAAAGGCTATTTTTCAGCTTTTTTTGCACATCTAAAACTGCCCGCATAACTTCTAGCGAGTTTCTTCGCTCGTTTTTTCCATGACAAACTCAAAGAGGGTATCAAAACCTGAATTTTCGTTTTTTATAAAGTTTCGTACAATTTTTGTTCGCCCCAGTATTGCATTTTTACCTAAAGAATACATGTTTTTTAAAAATGGGAGTACTCCAATAACTATGGGGTTTCAGAGAAAATGCCAAGAGGGTAAAAAGTTGCATAAGTTCACACTGGAGTAGCCAGAATTATATCAGATATTTTTTGAAATTTTTTTTTACAATTTTTGGTCGAGACTGATGAGTGGAGGGGCTCCATTAGGGAATTATGGGGTCTAAAGACAATATATCAAGAAGGAATATTTGTTTACTGTTTCATTTTTAATTAACTACAATTTTTTCAGAATTTTAGAAAAATATTATTTTAGTATGCCACTTGGTATGCAACTTTTAACCCTCTTGACATTTTCTCTCAACCTCCATGGTTATTAGACTACGCTTATTTTTCAAAAACATGTATTTTTGAGCTAAAAATGCAATACTGGGGCAAAAAAAATTGTACGAAACTTTCTAAAAAACGAAAATGTATGTTTTGATACCGGGCAACGCACTTCCTCAGTTTGCACTGGGAAACATTCACCGATCTCCGGCGGTTAGGCTCGATCTTAATCTAGGCCGGAACAATACTGCTGGGTGGCACTCAAACGGCTCCGACATCATCTCGGGCGTCACCCGGTAAAAAAACGCCGAAAAATGATGATGATGATTATTATTATTATTATTATCGATATTGGTATTCATCAGATCGAGCCTAACCCACCGGGGTAGGTGAATGGTTCCCCGTGCAAGCTGAGATACTCCGTTGCTCGAAGCAATAAAATATTATAATCAATACTAATAATAATAATAATATTATTAATAACGATGGCATGAGTGTTGGAAAATGTTTTTCCATTCATTTTCTCAACTGTGTCAGTTGGTATTCGTCCTAAGTAAGTTGAGTTATCGCAATGGGCAATATCTTGATATTGGATAATTGATGACAACATTTGTTTTGTTTCAAGTGTTGACTTTAGCAATTGAAAATGCAGCAATGCATTTAATACAATTCTTATTGCAAAAAATAGGATTAAGAAGCTGTTGTTTCTTTTTTTTTAAGGGGCTTATACCAGTGTCAACGCTGAAAATTTGGTTGAGTTGCAGGAATTTTTTGGAAGAAAAGTACTCAATTAAATGTTTCGGAAAATTAAGAATATATTTGGCTATATTTGACCTATATTACATAATTTTTTTATAGAAAAATATTCAGATCCAAGCGATTTATGAGCTGCCTACGGAGGCGTAGAAAAAAAAGTTCCCCCACTGCTGACATGATTCCGGCCGATTGAGTAGCTGATACCGAAAAAGGAAAAAAATGTTAAACTAGAGGTATTTCCTGTACGATGACGTAGGATTTCCGAAAAATATCAAAATCTAACAAAATGGCGTAATTGTGAAAAAAGTCTGTTTTCTTGCCTATAAAATGGTAGTTTTTTTCAGTGCCAAATCGTCCATTTTCATCCAATCAAAAATATCCTACCTCATTGTAGAGTAAATATATTCAAGAGTACTCAGTTCAAATTTCAAGTCAATCGGAAAATTGCTCTTTGAGTTACAATATCAGCAAATTTAAAAAATCTCATTTCGAGAAAAACGCGTTTAAAGATTTAACTGTCGATTTTTGTGAGATAAAATCATATTGATATAAAATATATAAATGATAATGATAATCTTGAAAGTATAAACTGTCGAAAAAGGCAAAAAAATCGATTTTTTTAAGTGTCGCACTGGTATAGCCGCTTAAACGAATATCCGGATTTGGGCGAATTCTCATTGGCATTAATGAAATGCAGTGCTTGTCCTTCCATTTATTAACGTCGCCAGAGAAAACACCCTTGTTTGATCGTGGCAACACGGGAACGCGGTACATGCCCCTGTTAGTCCAGTAAACGAGACGATAACCCGGCACTTTTAGCGTAGAATTAGAATTTTTGACCGAAGCTATATGGTTGTATACTGTAAGTAACCCCAATGAAATGTTGCCCCTCAACTCGCCCCAACCCTAAGAAATAGGGGTTGAAAACTCAAAAATCGCCGTATCTCGATAATTAATAGCCCGATCAAAAAATGTTTCGA
>OX101788.1:8741506-9084176 GCA_944452715.1 Ophion slaviceki | reverse complement strand
TCTCTCTCTCTCTCTCTCTCTCTCTCTCTCTCTCTCTCTCTCTCTCTTTATATATATATACACTAGGGTGGGGCAAATTTGAGCTCTATTTTTTCTCTTTTTCTCATTATCCAATTATCTTCAGTAAAGAAAAAAAAATTGTCGCCGAAGCTGCGAGCGGTCAAAAAATATTTAGAGGTCGCTCAAGCCTCTCAAAAATTCGAAATTTCATTAAAAAATCGATTTTTTTTTCGTCCACTTCTTATCCATGAATTTTACGCTTTATAATTTTCAAAATAACCTCGCAAAAGGTCTAGCCGGCCAATGAATGTTTAGTGGTCGCTCAAGGTTTTCGAAATTTACAATTCCCGCCAAAAAATGAATCTCGCATTCACTATAATTCCTTGTAGGATAAAAACAAAACAAACAACGAAGTGTAACATTTTCTGAATAATTCATTAGAATAATTGTTAACAAACGCCAATTGCACGATATGTGTTATTCGTCACAGAGTACGACTACGATTGGTCCGCAGTTTGATTAACGAGACCAACTGTGGGACGCATTACGATGCGCGGAAAACAGCTGCCATTTTGGTTTTACGAATAAAACGACCTATAATTTTGTTTACGGACAAGAGCTTTAAAGAATTATTTTATGAGAACAAAGATTATAATTCTTGAGTTAGGGGTGTGAGGTAAATTTGAAAAATATGTTTCTAAAGAAAAAAGGCTTAATTGTTTTTAAAATTTTACCTAGCGTCAAATATATGAGTGAAGAGAGTAAAAAAAAATTTGCCAAAATTGGAAATTTCGAAGCTCTTGAGCGACCACTAAATATTCATTGGCCGGTTAGAGGTTTTGCGTGGTTAATTTAAAAATTATAAAGCGTCAAATTCATGAGTGAGAAATGGACGAAAACAAATTGATTTGTGTGTGTGTGTGTGTGTGTGTGTGTGTGTGTGTGTGTGTGTGTGTGTGTGTGTGTGTGTGTGTGTGTGTTTGGTTGCAAGCAAAAAAACGTTGCTCAAACAACTGGACGAAGCTAGTGATGTAGCTTGCAGTCTTTGGTGCGCCAGTAGCCGATGCTATCAAATATGTAGCCAACCGCGCTGTAAGGTTACGAAAACATGTTAAACTCGCACAAAGCATGAATAATGGGTGTTCCGGCCCGAGCCCCCTGGGACTCCCAATTTACCACCAGCTACGACTCCAAACCGCCATGTAATTGTAATCAGGCTAGTAAGAGAATTACCGGGAAAATGGATATTCGCGAATGGAAGGGCGATCGATAAAAGTGGAAGTTGCCAGGAGCCAAGGAAGTACTCTGTAAATTTGAAATATTTCTAACCCGTCCACGATGGCCAGGGAAAAATTATGGTCAACACAGCGATCATTTTTTTAAATCGATATTTGCTCCCTTTCGCTTATTTGTTTATTGCGGAAATAATTTTTTCCCGCAATAGGTACGATTTACTGGACACGGGAATCGACGGAACGACGATATCCTGTTCGAACGATTGCGAAGAAAAACTAACTAAATTTGAAACATGATTCCGAAGGAAAAAGGGTTAGTTTTGTTTTATGCAATCGATAAATTTCCGGCAAAAATAGTGGGGTAAACATGTGCTGCCTTCTGCGAGTTTTGCGATCGCCAATAAAACATATGGAATACTATATAGTCATGGTGGAATACACAGAAGAAGAGATAAAAATGGAGAGGATTATTCTCGTTTCACAGAGCACGCCGGATTACAGAATTTGCTTTCCGTAATGGCGAAATGTGCTAGCCTAACGAAATAATAATGTAATATATAAGTAATGTAGTAATATATAATATAATAATGAAAAAAAATCCTATACGATAATATACCGTAGCTTTGGGTTCCGGCGTTCGCAGGGAAGATTTTTATTTTCAATATTAATACGGAATTTTCGAGATATCAGATGGAAGAGTCTAGGGATATTAATTTCGTGATAGAAGACCATGCACTGAAAGGTATGATTGTTAATGGAATTGTTAATTGTTAAATTAATGTTTCGTAGATAAAAACAAAAAGTATTCTGGGCGTCATATAAGTTTATTCATAATATGATCGTATTACGCACAACCTTACTATAAAGTTCGCAATGTTTTTAAAAATCCGGCTATTGAGTTAAATTTTAAGTTGTTCTTCCGCGTCCGCTATTTTACGGTAACAAGATTTTTTTGTGCCGAAACAACAAACCAAAAATAATGTTGGTGGAATGAATACTACGGCACCGCAAAAAGAATTTTTCTATTGGGTGCAGTTTTCTTGTCTGACGAAATG
This sequence comes from Ophion slaviceki, assembly GCA_944452715.1. Lineage (NCBI taxonomy): Eukaryota > Metazoa > Arthropoda > Insecta > Hymenoptera > Ichneumonidae > Ophion > Ophion slaviceki. The sequence continues at coordinate 9,081,886 of OX101788.1, read as the reverse complement.
AAATGTTTCTTCAACTTGTACAGTGTACAGTTGGACTTGCTCCCGTGTTCAACTTGTACCGTGAAAACGGGTTTCAACTGTACAGGTTACTAGCCTGTACAGTTGAAATCCGTTTCCAGTTTAAACACGTTTTACCTAGTAAAAACTAATGTTGACTGAAAGCCTCCGTTACAACTAATGTTTCCTAGTGAAAACTTACGTTTAGTGATAAATAAATTTGAATGTTAGTTCAAATTAGTTTTAACTGGGAAAAACTAGTTCCAACGAAATTAATCAGTTGAAACTGGGTTGGTTTGGGTTTAAAAGAAGTTTTAACTGACATTTAAATTTATTTATCAATACATTCTAGTTTTACTAGGTTAAACACGTTTGAAGTAAACTAGCAAAAAACCTAACCAGTAAAAAAAGGTTTTAACTTACATGCAAATTTATTGGTCAGTAAATTCTAGTTTTTACTAAGTAATACGCGTTTGAAGTACTATTAAAAAACCTAACTAGTTTTTACCAACTAGTAAAAAACTGAACTAGTTTTTACTAACTAGTAAAAAACTAAACTATTTTTTACTAACTAGTAAAAAACTGAACTAGTTTTTACTAACTAGTAAAAAACTAAACTAGTCTTTATTAACTAGTAAAAAACTAAACGAGTTTTTACTAACTAGTAAAAAACTTAACTAGTTTTTACTGACTAGTAAAAATCTTAACTAGTTGAGTTTTTATTTCTTTTTTCCCTTCTTTATTAGTTCCTACTAAAACTAGTTTTTACTAGTTAGAGAAAACGCGTTTTAACTGAAAATCGCTTTTAACTGTAACATATATATATATATATATATATATATATATATATATATATATATATATATATATATATACACACATATATATATATATATATATATATATATATATATATATATATACACACATATATATATAATTCTATTGCTGTGGATAAACACACCTTTTGCAGTTAACCCTTTGCACTCGAGGTCTTTTTCGCTCGGATCGAAAGTGGTGAGCGAGAGTCACTTCTCGTGTGCTAAGAGTTGAATCAAATTTGATTGGAGTCAAATCAACGATTTTTGACCGTCAGTTGCAATCAATTAAAATATTTAGTCGAAGTAAATATATAATGCAATATAGAACAGTGTGTTAGACCGAGATTCAAAAGAAATGTTATTGCATTGAAACCAATCATTTGTCTTAGGGTGGTGAACGTAGGAAGTTGATGCAATAGCTATATGCACACGTCAGCATGCATATCCGTTTGATCGAATACGTGAACGTCAGCATCCAATTACAGAACTAACGAAGAAGAAAAAAACACAATGGAAATACTGTTCGAAATGCGTAAACGAATATGAAACTCGTTTAATAGTTGCACGATAAATTGTGCCTGGAAGTGTACAGAGACCGAAAATAACGTTACAACGAGTCTACAAAGGAGATCCCCTGTTATACATATTTCCGAAGCTCGAGGAACACGCACGCTCACTGAGAAGTTCGTTCGTTGCATATAAATCGAAGCAAGTTCGCCAATATACGCGACACAACGCACCAGAGAATACCGAGCAGTACCGTCGCTAGGCTACGACCGTGCGTCTGACACGAAGCTGACCCTTTCCACTGGCTGAAACGCCGACATGCTACAGAGAAACGTACTTCTTTTTCTCGTTTTTTCGAATCATTTTCTCGACCCCGAAAATCCGCGAGTTTTTAAAAAATACCCGCTGAATCTTGATAGAACACAAATGTTTCGAGGTCAGAGAAAGAGAGAGGTTCGAGGCTATACTAATAGTTGCATCGACTTTAAGACGTGACACGACTGTGAAGGGTGAAAAAAAAATAATTGTATTTTCTAAAAGAATACATATTCGAGGATGTGTGGGAAAAAGATCAATTTAAAAGATTGAAAATTGGCCAAATTACAGACGATTTATTGAGAGCAGGTAGCGCAACGATTTACGTATACCAAAATTTTCAATCGCGTTTTTTTTTCGAAAGGACTTTTCTCGACCTAGCCGGAATCATAACTCTAGCTATAATTACCCGATTTTCAATTCTAAAAACCAAAATTTCCGTTATTGTAGATGCTAAAGTACAACGCCGTTTTTTAAATATTTAGCATTTTCTAAGCCCCCGAATATAAGTGAAAAGTTTGGCAAAATTACACTTGTTTCAACACCCCACATTTCGTGATTTTTTTACGAAAAACAGATACGTACTACGAGAACTACATTTATATAGATTATAAAACTTTTTTATTTTTCAGACAAACCATTGTCAAGTTATCGATCCAACTGGTGGACTATATCTCTTATAAAGAGGCTCTATTAAACCTCAATTACGCGGATAGTGTTTATTTTTATTTTTTTAAATGTGCACGAAATAAGTTTAATCTATGGTTAATAACATACCTTTTTTCAAATCCCAAATAAATAATCTAGCAGACAACAAAAAATTCGGAAAAAATTACTTTTTTCGACCCGTCAAAGTGGTGTCCTCCCTCAAGTCATCAAAAATATTGGCCGAATAAACAGATACGTAACATCACTTTCTTCCCACATTTTAGTCGGTTCGCGGTATAAATATTCAACAACGGCAGAGTGCATCATTTAGGGGAACGCATTCAGTTCTGGGACACCCTGTATATATCAAAATATGCAAAAACGTCTACTGGCCGGCGAGCTAACGAAATCCCTATTTTTAGCTACGACAATTCAAAGACGTGTGCTTTGCAGACAAACACTGAGGTGTTTTCAGGCATAAGCATGTCTGATATAAATATATTTAACTTCGAAGTTATCATGAGCTTTGAAAACAAACGGTAGTGAAATGCAGACAATTTAATTTTTTCGTGGCAAATCGCCTCCCAGTTTTTTTACATTTTTACATAAAAGATCCCAGTTTATATATCTACGAGAGACAACTACGGCTCAACGCGCGATTTTTTTACAAGCCAACTTTACATTTTTTACAACTGTAAGAAATTGTCAAGATTTTAGATTTTGTTTTCTCTAAACGATTTAGCCGAGTATGGAAGCTTCGAAGTTGAACTTTTATCGGGCATATTCATGTCGAAAAAAAAATCAGTATTCTGATTCACGAGTAAAACCGTCGAGTCTTCTGAATCCCAGGATTGAAGCAACTTGTGGATACGCGTAACCTGAAAGTTCTTTTTTGTTACACTTTCACCCGTTTCTCTCTTTTTCCGTCTCTGTTTCACGGTATAGTTTATCGATTTTTCGTTCCCTCGGAACTCCCAAGACGCGAGATATCTCTCGAGACCCTTACTCGCCCCATTCAACGAGGGGCTCTCCCTCTCTCTCTCTCTCTCTCTCTCTCTCTCTCTCTCTCTCTCTCTCTCTCTCTCTCCTTTCTCCTTTCTCATATTTATGCAAATAATACAACATCGCTATTTCCTATGCGGTACATATCGTATCGAAGTTGTACATATGCCATACACCATACACGCACAATCTACACCAATATATCGAGTAATGGAAAATTATTCCGAGAAATTTCAAGGGATTTCCGCAGGGCTGCCGTCCGTTCGGGGAAGTGCTTATAATTCGATGACGTACGGAAAAGTTATCCGCACGATCGAGCTGAAGGGCATGTAGAACTCAAATTTTTTTATAAACTTTCGAGCATCCAAACTAACTAAAGTATCTTTCAAACTAAATAACTTTTAATTAGTTTAAGTAAATAATTTAGTAAATGTAAATGAAGAATTCAGTAAAAGTAAATAAAAGTATACTTTTGAGTATCTAAACGTACTAAAAAAGAAATTTTGGGAGGTTATGTTGATCTTGGATCAACATTTCCAAACAGAGTTTGCTCATGGATGGTGGAGTTTTTTTATAGAAAAATTAAGGAATGAGACTCTATAGGATTCACTAACGCAGAGCTTGACGATTTTTTTTGTCCTGAATGTTATTTATTTTGAGAATTTTTTTTAAGTCTGTTAACAAATGTCAGCTGTCTCTCTCGCACTCATATGTCACGTGGTACAGCTTCTACTTTGCTTCAATGGAGGCACCGCTCGGATTGCCTCAAAATGTTAAGGTTTTTTGTCAAATCAGGGTGAAGATTTATTCGCGATTGATTCCAGCCATTCACGGATTCACCACTCTCAATTTTTTCTGCTCAAATGTTACTCCGGTTTCCCAATGTTCCCAGATATTACACAAACTCCAACTATTCCATGATTTTGAAAATGTAATCAGACTCTTCGGGTAATAAAAATGAGGTACATGTAAATAATATAAGTTGGTTTTTTATTATTTTTCAAAAAATATTGATACATTGAGGTATATAGATGGGTTTGTTTGTTTTGGTTTTTGTTTGGGTGGGTGTGGTTGAGTTCGTTTGTATAATAATTGTTATATGATTGTTGTGATATATTGGTACTGTATTACGAGTATGACATGTATATTATAATATTACTTATAAGTTGTAACATAATTTTTAAATTAATAACAAGATTAGAATTGGGTGGGGAGAGAGCATTTTTCAACCAATCACAGGCATTTAGCGTGTCGCAGCTCCCCCCACTCTACTACAACACAGTGGCAGTGGAATGGGGGTAGCGTTAGTTTCGTATGACATCCAGCTAACTCAAACTCCTATACCCAGCCTACCTCAACAAGCATATACAGTTTTAAAAGCATTTTCAATGCCAACATTATTTTCCGAAAGATTTTTATACGGGTCCGCCAGCAGATATTCAAGATCTCACAAAAAGTTAGCCCTTTAAACGTGGCTTCAAAATCGAGATCCCCAATGAATAGCAAGCGTTTCGAGCAACGAGAATGATCGAACAGGGTCTTCTTAGCTGAAAGAGCAGTTGCCATGCGAGGTAACTCGAGCTTATCCGAGAGCTCGTGTATACGCTTTCGACGGCACAAAGCAAGCCCCGCATATTCCCGTGGCAGCCAAAAAGCTCCCGAGGGTTCGACAAGGCTCACAAGGCGATCGCGCGTACGCACGCCTGGAATGTTCGCCTGTGGTGGAAGTTCCATTAAGATCGGGTAAGCTCGAAATCTCGTCGATGCCCAACCGAACGGAAATTGAAAATCATTGCCGGTACGTCGTTGAATCGAGGGTGGCAAGCTCTCGCGCTAATTGTTCGGCAGCGATGAACGGAAACATCGAATACTGCTTCGAGCTTCTCGTTTTATACACAAGCGCATAGTTTCCGGGTCTGCATTGATGACCAGGCGAATTATCCGTTGGCCTCTCTGAGACCCATGCGTTTCGCCATTTTTAAACGACCCTTCGTACTCAAAATCGTCGTTCGCGGTATTAGCATTGAAAATGCTTTCAAAACTTTATATGTTTGTTGAGGTGGGCTGGGTATAGGGGTCTGAGTTAGCTGGATGTCATCGAAGATTTTATAGCAATTCACTCATAAAATTAATTACACATCTATTTAGTATGAATATGAAACTGTTAGACTATATATATATTTTTTTTTTTTGATGTACAAAATGGCCGACTACTCAAAACTTCTCGAAACAGATGTTTTCCGATTGGCGTGACAAATAACTTTAACAATTTTCACTCGATTTACCTCAAAATTAAAAGTTATGTTCCTAATTGCATTTCGCAGAGAAAGACGTACGGAATTTCTGATTAATCGAAGAGTTTCATATCATGAGCAGTTTATGAGCAGTTATGACAAAATTTTTTACTGAAAATTCATATCTTAAGTTCAAATACCTACAACTTTTGAGTAAAACAATATTTTTTTAAATTCCGTACGTACTTCTCTAGGTATTCTAATGTAGATTGACAAGGATTTTGTTTTTTGTTCTAGGTCAAAAATTGTGGTTGCTAAAAGTCACGCCGCGGAGCGCCAAAAAAAAATTAACAAAAGAAAATATTAGTAGTCGGCTATGTTGTACATAGAAAAAAAATGTATATATATATTTTCTATCGACTTGATATTGATACTAAAAAGATGTGTAATTAATTTTATGAGTGAATCACTTTTTCATACGAAAAAAAATTGTTAAATTCGCATATGATTTTATACCCGTTACTGTGGCCTTAATGTGTCAATATTTTTAGAAAAATAATAAAAACTCATGTTATTTACATGTACCTGTTTTTTATTACCTGAAAAGTCCAATTACATTTTCAATGCCATCGAATAGTTGCATCTTGCGTAATGTTTGTATAGTAGATTTTTTTTGTCAATACTAATATTACGACTCGTATCGATAAATCGAGAAACCCAACATCCTCGCCTAAATTAACGGTACACAAAAATAAAAATAAATGATATATGAAACTTTTCCTGTGAGCTAAGTCAACGTGAAAGACGAAAATGCGCTAACAGCTGAGACCAAACGAACTTTGCCAATTCTTGGTTTCAGTGAGGAGGCTGGTTGGTAATTCACGAACCAGGGTGGAATTGTGTTAAAGTTGGAGGCGAAAGGGATGAAACTCGCGTGACGACAAGACCACCACTGATAATGAAGAAAGGCTGAATGTGTAGACGCATCGAGTACTGACGAACTAAACGGCTCGAGTCACACATTTTAGTACGCCAAATTGTGCAAGAGTACACCTTTATGTCAATCATGGATACAAATATATGTATATATTCAGATGTACAAGGGAAGACGACGAAAAAGGGTGCTCAATGTACCAACTGGCATTTTGTTCAGCAAGATTATCGCTGGGAGCCTTTTTTTAAGCCTGCTTTGAAACAACGAACTTTTTTGCGGTTTTTGGGAAAGTAATACATACATAAGAACATATATATTTTAAGCAGCTGGCGAGGAGATTTTGCGAGGGAGATACATATGATGCTTAAGCACTTCACACCTAGTGGGGATTTTTGAAAATGTCTCTTTTGGGTTTTCGACGGATTCATAAGATATATTTCGAAAATATTCTCTGAATATGTCAAGTGACCTTTGTGACTTCAAGTGACAATTTCTCTGACTTTTTTAAAATCAATGATCACGATATCTCAAAAATTACTGTACCGATCAAATTCAAATTTACAAGCTTCTTTTACATGTTAAAAAGCAGTGCTTAAATTTCATTTTTTTTTTCAAAATCAATATTTTATTAAATTCTTCGTCCAGGCACTAGATAATTTCATGCTAAAACTAAATGCGTTTGACGTTTTATTCCAGATGATTTGTTCTCGAGCGCAGTGGTCACCGCGAAGGATGTTTTTCACAGCGCTCTGCACAAACCATTGTATGTACCACATTTATAAATAGTTTTCAATACAAAACTTTCAAAAGGTGAAAACCATAGGGTTTATGTGAAAAAAAATTTGAAAACCTGCACATGTTTTTCCAGAAAACATTTACGAAAATTTCTCGTTTTCCGGCTACGAACAACATGTGACGCGTTAATGGCTTGCCAAGTCTTCGAAAAAAAAATATAGCGTATTTCTGTGATCAGTAGTATTTGCCAGCGAAAATTGAACATTCTGAAAAATAATTAAAATTCCTATTTGGGGTTAGCAGAATGAAGATAATTATTTAATTATCTTCATTCTGCTGAACCCAAATAGGAACCCAAATAGAAGAAAGTTATCAAAAATGCATTTCAATTTCATATTTCGTATTTACAATTTTGTAAATACGAAATATGAAATTGAAATGCATTTTTGATGACTTTCTTCTCGGGATACACGAAAAAAGTTTTCCGAAAGTGTTTCGTATTCGGAATTTAATTATCTTAAGGGGAGGGTAGGGGTTCGCACTTTTGAAAAATCGATTTTTTTGTCTTTTCTTATAGTTAAACATTTCAAGAATATAATCCCAAAATTTCAAGACAATCAGAGCAAAACGCTCGAAGTTATTAACTATTTAGTCCCGCTCCTCTAACACTGTAGCTCCGACTTCTCTAAACTTCAAACGCGTTTTTCTCGAAACCACTTTTTCAATGTCCGTGTTCACTGCCATTTGAAAACTGCATGACCGATTTATTTCAAACTTGGTACACACTTTCTACATATAAAATACCTCCCCCCAACGGTTAGTTTGAGATTTTTTTTACATTGAGAGGGTTTTTCACCCCCAAAATGGCGGAATTTTTGGAAAAGCTTTGTCACCGGCTTGTTTGTGGATATTTTCGCGTACAAATTTCACGGAATATTCTTGAAATGACACTTAACAATGTACAAAAGGTTTCAATAAATTTACTCTATCCATATAGATGAAAAAAATTCGCAAAAAAGTGTTTTTTTCACGCTGAAACCCCTACCCTCCCCTTAATTCTGCTGTACTAAAAATGGACTTTTGATTTTTTTTTCAGAGGGCCCGATTTTTTTCTGGCAAATTCTACTCATCTCAAAAATACAGTACATTTTTTCGAAGCGTACTTGAAAAACCACTGGAAATTATATTTTTCTCGGCCGCAAAATCTCCGTGCAAGACCCTTAAAAAACTCATGGCCACACAATAATTGTCATGTTGTATAACATTAGAGGTATTTTCTTCGTCTCCGTTTTATCTCTGTTTCTCTCTCTCGCTCGTTCCATTTGTCTGGCTTTTTGGGAATGAGAAAAGTTGTACAAAGACTCTGAGGACTGTGAACAACGAATTTACACTGGTATTGGAGGAACGACCACGTTTAAGCAGCCTCGTGTTGTGTGAGCACGTACTCTAGGCAAAATGTATTTCGTGATGCCACTAACTTTGTTGGCGTAACAAAAAAGTTAGATCCGCCTAAGAGCTTTGTCTGGCTGTGCTGTTTGAAGACTAATTCGCTGATTGGATTCGTTTGGGTTTGTTTGGGACACCGGTTCGGAGAGTATTAAGGGGGGACTGGGTTTCAAAATTGATCTACTCCGTTCGAACTACCGATCTCTGGCTGTTGTCCATTTTGGCCATGGCATCGGTTCACTTTCGATAAACAAATATGCAAACAAATATGCAGAAATGCAATGCAAAAACCTTTTTTAATTTATACTTTCCTGAATAAATCCAGAACATCGGGAAAATTAAAATGATCCGTAACAATCGTATATATAGTTGGAAAGGTAGTTTCCCGAAATGTCGCCATTTTCGCAGCCAGTTCGTGAATTCTCGATGCACGCGAAAATAATAAAAGTGCGAAAACTATAAAACGGTGCTGAACGGTAATCGTTCACTTTGTTCTCGCTGCAGCAATTGAACGTTTTACAAGGCCATGGGTTTTTTTTCTGCACCACCGCGAATCGCAAATGCCAGTTCCCACGAATACCTTCAATTTCGATGGAAAATTGTAACGGATACCGTAAAATAGGGTTATTTTGAACAGGTGTTGGAAGTTTTTTGTAGGTAACCTTTTTTTAACATCCTAAATTCCAACGTTTTTTACGCCAATAGAACAATGTGTCCTTTGGCTATCAAATGTATAAGAAAGTCAAGCCCCACCGCGACTCACAATATTATATATATATTTTTAACTGTCAAAGCAAACGCGAGTGCAACTTATGTAAAAGATCAAATGTTTCTTTGACATCATTTTGACAAATAACATTAATATTTAATGCATTATACATGGAATTTAATGAAAAACAAACGATTTTTTACAATCGTATTGTCATCTTCATTAACCCTTGTTCGGCACACTTCAGTGGGGAGACGTACTCGGCACACTGGGGTTGTTTGCACCCCCGCGACAAAAACCGTTATTATAAATAAACTATTTAATATTTTTACTTGAATTATTTTTTTTAGTACTTTTCGAAAGCTTCTTTTTCAAAGTAGTGTGGGTTAAATAACCGAAAATTTGATTTTAGTAGGTTGAATAAATTAAAAATGCGAAAGTCGTGGGGTGCGAACCACCCCAGTGTGCCGGATAAACGTTAAGGAAACATTTTACATAAAAATATCAAGCACCTAGGGTACTATTATAGGCAGTTAATCAGTCTCATAACTATCATTGAGATCAAAATCAACATGAGCAACATTACAATCAGTTTTAGCAACATTATAGTAAACTTGAACAACAAATTTGAGCCACAATAGAAAAAAAGTTGAAAAAGAATTAGTTTGTGTCCTCGCACACCGTATTTTCGTATCGCTCTGTTAAAGTAGCCCCAAAAACTGTCAAAGTTACCCTTAACGTCAATTTAACCCCGTTTTAAGGGAATTCAAAGGATTTTTCGTTCCATACATTCTTCTCCCGCAACAGTTCTCTCCCTGCAGTTTGAAATAATTGACGTTCAATTCGAATAAAATCTGGCGAATAGTGTAAAAATTCTCGATTCAATTATACTCCTCGCGACGTGACCTTGTCTCTTTTATTTCCCAGCCTCCGATCCCTTTATCAAATCACGAACGTTCGTCGGGGCGAAATTTTATACCGCGGGCAAAACGATTTCTATTCAAATTTAGTCGTGGGTCCTCGAGGCGAACAAAAGGAAGAAAGAAGCAAAAAAAGGAGCACGTCTGTCGCGCGACGAGAGCTCCGAGTACAAACACGTAAATCCCAGAGAACATTCTCCGCTTGGAAAAGCCAATTGGAATATCTGACGAAAGTAAAAAAAAAGTCACTTCGTAGCCACCAATGGCAATAGAGCTTCCGTAAAATCCGAAATTAAAGATTCAACATGAAAAAATATTGCAAAAAAAGTATTTTCCAATCCCAATTAAAAAAAACAATTTAAAGCCCTTAATGATTGTAGTAGGAGCGCAAAGGGTGAATGTCACGAAGAAAATGTAAAATCAGCTCACCCGGCGCATAACGCGTAGAGAGAACGATGACGTCTTCATTTTCGTGGCAATTCTGACAGTCCTTGAAGATACCTCGTTCGGTCTCCCGACTTGATCGTACTCGTCCCAAAGTTTCGACTGCCCACGACGATTCTATCGGGCGAAAAGAGTTGTCGAGCCTCCGCGAACGCGCGGATCAAACAAGTTGGAAAGCGTTCGAGCGCGGATTTAAGTAGCTCCCTCGAATTGCCAAGTGGGGGTGGTCGTTTCGTTGGAGTAACTACAGGTGGTCGACGAGGAGTTCCCACCCACGAAACTATCTTTCAACCCCTCTGATCTTGATCTCCTTCCTTCTCCGACTCTCCTGACCTCTCTTCTCCCTCTCCCTCTTCGGTTCCTCCTTTGCACGCGGCCCGTCAAAAACACAACCGTTCTCCAGGCTGATCTTGGTGCGAGATCAAGTTGTTCGCGCCGATGACGTCGAGTTCCGTCTGATGCTGGTCTTCGAGGCGACCTGCCGGGGAGGAAGTGGCGATCTAAAGAGGAAGTGAACGCGCGGATTCTGCGTAACGCTGGGGGTGCGGAAAGAGAGAGAGAGAGAGAGAGAGAGAGAGAGAGAGAGAGAGAGAGAGAGAGGAGAGAGAGAAGACGCTTATGCTACTGCGTGTACGCGTGTAGGGTCTGTCACGTGATCGTCTAGTCGTGGTCAGGTCGAGGAAGGAACGTCAATCACGGAAAATATGGATGGATAGCCTTCAAGAGGGATGTCTGTGTGGACAGCTTTCCGTTCTATGCTGTAGACGGAATTACCAAGAGACCTTCCGTCTCGCAGTGCTGCGTCTCGAGGCAAACTGAGATAAAGAAATTGCGAGAGGGGAAGATAAAGATCCAGGGGGGCGGGGGGCAGCGAGTGAAAAAGAGGGGCAGGAAAAGAGTGAGTGAGGGTTGAAGAGGGACACAACTACCCCGTATCATACCGCGCAAGTCCATGGTGGCCAGGGCCGCGCCGGCCTTTGAGGTCGAAGGTCGGACACGACTGTAGGATACAGGGTGCACTCTCCCTCTGCCCTCGTAGCAACCGATGAACGCATGTACCTGTTCCGTTGTGTCCGAAAGCTTGCGACGAAACAATGGGTGTCACTTCCAACTTGTCGTATTCATCAGACCCGCGTACCTATCCACCAATGTCTACGTACACGTTGGGGATATGTTCAGGGAACAGAAAGGTCGTTCATCCGGTTCGCAACCTTCGCACCTGTGCACATTCCCGCGGTTAGATCTCACGCCCGGGGCGTTTAATTGTTCTATTCAGAGGGATAATCAAGCGCTGGCTCATGTGATACCACCGTATACAGAGAGATTTACCCATGCGAGGATCGGTCCGACCCTCAGTCGGACACCAAGATTAGCTCCGGTCGGGTTGCCATGGGACAATTTGTAATCAACGAACTAACGGTGGACCGATTTTTTCGTATCGGGGGAATGAAAACATGTTGATTGGTGCCAATGGGACTGAGGACTCAAAGCATTTTCGCCACACGCACGGATACAAGGGCAGACGGCGCACTTTTGGTTGTTTGCTGAGCAGGCTTGGGTAAGATCACGCTCGATGCAAAATGGATTAGTGCACTGAGAGAAATGTATGGTGTTCCCAACCATATTTGAACTATATTTTATATTTCCTGAGGGGACAATAATACTTTATAGCTATAATTGTTACCAAAAGTGTAGTACTGCTTATTGATATTTTAGCAGTTGCTACGACTTGTACCAGATTGTCAGATACGACCTGCTACATGCGTATTTGGTGTGTTATTCAAGTATTAGTACAAGGCATCAATGCCCGCCTACCAAATGCAGAGAATATTTCATAAATCCAAAATAAAATAAAATATGCAACTGAGAGATCTATCTCGATGATTTTTTATTATCATTCGCCATTCCCTGACCTTCTGTAATGATTTATTTCGAAGAAAATATTTTGCCTAATCGGAATCGAAACTAGAACCTAACTGCCTACCTTCTGCCTATCCTACGCACGCTGCCACTATGCTACCGAGTACTTTTGGCATTTTTAGCACAGATATGGCCCAAAAGACAAAAGTGATTCCGGCTGTGCTTCCGAATAGCTGTTATCTGCGATTTAGGTGAAATTTTGCACAGACCTTCTTTTTATAATATGTCACTGTTTGAATGAATTTTTGGCGCTTAGCAATAGTTTCCTACCATATAATGGTGATATATACCATATTATATGATACGACCTGCTAAATGCATAGTAATGTGTGTCCTACAAGAACAGAAGGTGAACTACTAGAAGAAGGGTGGAACTGATATCCTATTTTTGCAATTTAACATCTATACTATGTAATAATTTGTGAGACATGCGTAGTTCTTAAAACTATTAAGCTGCGGTTGCTCGAACTGCAAATGATTTACGTCTTCGCTATAAGTAAACTTTACTATAATTTGTTCGTATAGTCACTTTTCATAAGGCCTTTTAACCCTCAGTAAACACACACGGGTCCGTGGTGTCCAGCCGTTTCTAGAAATTGATAGGTCCCAACGGTTAGTCCATTAAATAAAAATAATAAAGATTAATTTTTATCCATTACTTAATGCACGCTCTCTTTCTATAGATTTCAAACTAATCTCCTGAATTTTTCCAGATTTTTTAAACGAGTCCAAGTATGGTAAAAGACGATAGGAAACCGTAGACCACCCACGTGTGTCTAGGGAGGTGCGCAAATTATAATGTCTACTGAGAGTTGACAAATTATACGCGAAAAACGTTAATGTTGCCTAATTAAATTTTCTTCTGTACTGACAGAAGGAAATTCTGTCGTTGTACTTATCATTGAAAAGAACACACACTTAAGGGGGGTGATACCTTTAGGTGAGGAAAAAATTGCTGGTTTTTATTTATTTTTTTTTTTTTTAAGGAAAGATTTCTACACCATTTTTGAGACTTGGGGCATGTTTTATTACTACTTTTGCCTGTTACATGGTATTATTAAAAATTGTCAATCTTCGTTATTTTTAATCTTCAAAATGCGGCGGCAGATGTTGACAGACCGCGTAATATATAGCATCGCCGGGATTAATCTGAAAAAAAACAACTAAGATTTTTCTCTCATTAACACTCGTACGCAGAATATGAAGCAAGAAAAAGTGAAAATGTTGAAAATCCATGAAACTATGCTGATCCATGAAATTAATGCTTTGAAACGAAAAGATTAAATTCTTCGAAAAAAATGGCTACATTTTGAAATTGATAAATACTTTTGTTTCATTTTCATAAACATTTAAGCTTATGTTTTAGGCAATCAAGTTAGACAAATGTACGCCAAATTTAATCAGAATTGATCAATTAGTTTTTTTATATATAAGGTAAACTGCCCAGTTAATGACACTTTAAGAGCGGCGGCGTCGGATTTCCGCTATTTATTCGGTCGTGATATGGCCAAACGGAAAACTAACGGTTTTAACACGTGCATTAAAACCCTCAGAACGAGATTCACCTATTGTAAGAGTGGAACAATTAAGATTTATTTGAAATCATTGTTTTAACAGCGTTTCTCTGCTGCCGGGGTTTCTGACACTGGAGAAACACACATGTCCTAGTTTGTGACCCCTGCGTGTACCGATTCATGACACTCGTGGCGCAGTTTATGAGCCCTGCGCGGGACCGCTTTCTGACACTCCCGAATATCCCCGTTCAAACGGGTTAAATTGCAACAAGTGTATGGAATATCACGGACACACGTTAGGGACAAACCACGAACTATATTTAATAACTGTACGACTATTTTTTTTACATAAGTATATGAGCGGTATAGTAAATAACAAACAAAAAATAGTTATCAAATATTATTTTGTTTCTTTTGTCGGCGAATTAGAATAACTACCCAGATAGACGGATGTACCTCATATTGGCATCATATGTACATCATCACTGCGGGATAGAAAGTCTCACAGCTGTGTATCCCTTATGAGTGCTTCCGTTGAAGTCATATTTGCATCACGTGATGGTTCACAATAATACATCCAAATGAAGCAAAGTTGTTCTCACGCGAATATGCATGCAGTGATTTCTTTAGACTAGCAAATTCGGCTCACGAATACCTAACAATAAGTGAGTGCATATGGGGCTCAAATGGGTGTCACGGCGTGACGTAACTATGCTGTGCTCATACGGAGCTCATATTAGCGGCATGGCGTGACGTAACTATGCTGTGCTCATACAGAGCTCATATTAGTGGCATGGCGTAACGTAACTATGCTGTGCTCATATGGACGTTATATGAGTGTCATAACGTGAAAAAAAAAAGAATCCAAAAATGTTGATTAAAAAAATCTGGTAGGGTTTTAATATTCGCATATGCTTTATTTATGTTCCTGCCTATATGATAATAGGATTAAAACGTATCCTGCCTAGTTAAATTTTTTACTTACCTACGGTTTGAACCTACGCCTGCTAATTCGAGAGCTGAGCGCGCTACCTACCTAGCCATTCCAACACTTGTGCAAACTTTCTTTATGTCTGCCTATTTGTATCATTCTGGATTTGTATGCAAATCGCCGTCATATTGCGCTCAACGAATGTGTCACTTAGAAACATGCATATCACCGTCATAGGATATATCACTGAGAAACACGCATATCGCCGTTGTGTTGCGCCCATCGAATGTATCACTGACAAACATGCATATCGCCGTCATATTGCTTGCATGGGATGTCTACCACTAGTGCTAACCCAGTGAATTTATCAACACAAGTCATTGGATGACTTCCGTATGACGTAAAATTTGCAGATATTAATTGTGGACACTTGAGCACAGCGATATGAGTTCAACGTGCTCCAAACGTACGATGCATTTGTAAACGACATATTGAGATCAAAATTCTTTGTACATTCACTATACTAAATGAGTTCACGGCTTGGCATCATGACATGTAGTCAATATGCTGTAAAATTTGCTTCATCAATTGTATGCACGGCGTGATGATCATGACTGTCTATCTGGGAAGCAACGTGAATTGTTCGACGCAACAGTTGCAAACGATGTGAACGAAGCCTCACGACTTACCTCGATTTTGCTTAGTATTGAACTATTGAAACCTCATATAGAGCCGTTCGTTAATACAGACTGACGTGATTAGTAAAACAATACAATCAATGCGAATCAGATTGCAAGCGTGCATTGCACGTGGTGGCCGTCACATTGGGCACGTTTTATAGGAGCAAGTGTGTGCACCGTTTTTTTTAATCGATTCAAGGCTAAAACATTGAATTTATATTTTATTGATTTTTCATACTGAATCTCGATTAATCACCTTGAAATTTGGTGTGTGAACGTATTTTGAGATTCTTGATAAAATCCTGAAAAAAAATTGGTCCCATTCAAAAAAATGGAGGTGACCTGGAAATGTCCGAAGCGCCTTCACTTGGATTAATCTTGTAATTACCACTAGATGACCCTCTGAACTATGCAACTTTTTTAGGAATAGTGTTCTCCTGAGTTTGATAACTTGGAAAATATTTCTACTGGTAATAGTTGTTGCCTCACCCAGTATATGATAATCATGTGGTATTATTATTTTTCTCGCCTGAGGTCTTATACCTCGGAAGAAAATATGTATAATATATTTTCTGTTTATTGGCTCAAATGATGTACAAAAATCCGAAGAATATTGTTCAATGAAAAATGGTGTGAAAATTTCAAGCGCGTTCTTTTTAAGCCATTTTTTTTAATCGGGTAAAAAAATCAGCTGCGTACAACATTAGTCACTGCGATTATAAAAATGTCAAATAAAAAATTGAAAACCGGTTGATAAGTTTTTCAGTATTCGCTGGGACAAGATTGAAAAAAGTAGTTTCGAGAAAAACGCGTTCAACGTTTTCCTTGATATAAAATTATGTTTTTTTCTAGAATATTGATACTTACATTAACGTATCTGGTCGCGGGCGATATGACGGTTCGTCATCTTCATTGTGTTTTTCAAAATAATAAGAGCCTGCACTTCAACTATTGTGAACGATGTCACATCTGTAGGGACTGAGGGCACTAACCGGTCGCGCTTCCTGATCCCACTAAAGTGACTGTAACTCCGGCAATTTTCGCACTTGTGACTAGAAATTTTGCCAACATATTTTTGAACATATGTGCTTTCAAAAATGATAAAAAACAAATTTTTTTATTTTTTATTTTGCTTGGAAAAAGTGGGCAAGGGGCAAAGCTACTGTGCACGTTCTTGCACAGTGACTTCCCCCCTCAACGGACATTTCGTATGGAAAGCTGTCGACTTCTCGCGTCAAAATTGCGTGCGAGTTTGGAATTCAAAACTTGAACGTGCAGAAATTTTACTATTTCTGGCAGTTGTAAAATCGTGACGTAACGCAAACCTTAACCCCCCCACGTACGTAGACCGTAACGTCTGCCCCCCCCCCCTCCTCCCCCCAATTGCGTTACGTAATTTGCGTACGCCCGTTACTCAAAAAATGTATTTTTTATGGCACGTATTACAGCCGAGAATATTTTGCTACGTGCAGTCATTTTTTGCTATGAACTATTCGCAAATTTAAATTCAATCATGCACTTGTAGCAATAAAAGTGCTACGTTCAAATACCATTTACGGGTTACGTGGCAATTTTTTTCCCAGTCTACAAATGCGAGTAGACGTCCGTCGAAATATTTTTTAAACTGCGAGTAAGTTTATGCGAATTCATGCTGTATGTGGGTAATGTTATGCTTATGTTAGTTATGAAAGTTGAAAAATCACCTTTTTCAAAAGCATGTTATTTTTACAATATTTCATCTTAGGGATCATCCATTAATCACGTGAGGTTTTTTGGCCACTTTGCAAGCCCCCCCCCCCCCGCCCCCATGGTGATGTAGGGTCGTTCATAATTTACGTGAGGCTCAAATAGGGGAGGGCGAGAGGATTTGGATAAAAGAAACCTCACCACATGTCACCATGGGGGAAGGGGGGCTTAAAAAGTGGCTAAAAAACCTCACGTGATTAATGGACGATCCCTTATAAATATTCCCTGAAAATTTCAAGGTGATCGGATCAAAATTGACAGATTTATAGGCTGTTATGTTGACGCACGTTGGAACGCTCGGAGCGTCGTTGAAAATTTAAGACGGGATATACCAGGTGTGTAAGTATGAAACCGGAATTTTTGTACAGAAAAAACACGTTTATTGTAATGATATGATACAAAGTAACTTATTCAAAGTATTGTCCGTCGCTATCTATACATTTTTCCCATCTTTCTGGCAATTTGTGGATTTCGCGCCAAAAGAACTGTTGCTCCTTTGAGGCAAACCAGTCATCGAGCCATTTCCGTACATCTTCGTAAGAAGTAAAGCGCTGCTCAGCAAGTGCGTGTCCCATCGATGCAAACAAGTAGTAATCGGATGGGGCAAGGTCCGGTAAGTAAGGCGCGTGCTGAAGAATCTCCCAACGAAACGACTCTATCGTATCCTGGATCTGTTTTGCTTTGTGTGCCGGTGCATTGTCATGCAGCAAAATCACCTTGTGTTGTCTTTGTTGGTATTCAGGTCGTTTTTCACGCAAAACTCGATCCAAATCGGTCATTTGTTGTCGGTAGCGTTGAGTATTGACAGTTTCCCCAGGTTTCAGCAACTCGTAGTAGATTACGCCCTTCTGATCCCACCAAACACACAGCATTGTCTTTCGTCCGTAGCGGTTTGGTCTTGCCGTCGATGTTGATGGTTCACCCGGAGTAACCCATGACTTTTTGCGCTTAGGATTCTCGAAATATATCCACTTTTCATCGCCAGTCACAATTCAATGGAGAAATGACTTTCTTTTGAACCTGGCGAGCAGCATTTCGCATGATGTTTTGCGGTTTTCCTGCTGTCTTTCGTTGAGTTCATGTGGAACCCATTTCCCCACCTTTTGTATCTTTCCCATGGCTTTCAACCGAAGGGAGATGGCTTCTCGGGTCACCTTTAACTGATCCGCCAGTTGTTGTTGTGTTTGAGCGTCGTCTTCGTCCAACAAGGCTTGCAGGTCAGCGTCTTTAAACTTTTTCGGTGGTCTTCCACGTTCTTCGTTCCTCACGTCAAAATCGCCACTTTTGAACCGTTTGAACCACTCGAAACACTATGTTTTACCGAGAGCATGCTCACCAAACGCCTCCACAAGCATTCGATGCGATTCGGCTGCGGTTTTCTTCAGATGAAAACAGAAAAGTAGTGCTGTCCGCAAATCGTAATTTATTGGCACAAAACTCGACATGTTTATCTCTAATAAATTAATGCTACTGAATGAAACTCGTGTTATTGTGAGTTGGAAATCTTTGTTGGATATCAATACAATAACAAGACACCGCTGACGTGATGTGTCGGTAACTGCATCGACATCTAGCGCCACCTATGGGCAAATTCCGGTTTCATACTTACACACCTGGTACATTTAGACAGGAAAAAATAAGCAGTATTGAGGGATTTTTCAAACTAAGAAATCATTATTCTACATTTATAAAACTTTAGGTATACTTCAATAGTATATTTAAGTATACAAAACAATTTTTTTAATTAATTCACCATCAAAATGGTGGAGCTGTGGCAGTGTTACGGCAAGGTCGCCGCGGGAGTTGCGAATCGGCGTGCAGTCTAGCTTCCCGTAGACTTTGATTTCCAAAAAAGTTCTAAAATTTTTTCAGTTAGAACATGTATAGTTTCTATGTGACGGTAATTAAAATTAAGAAAATACAAAAAAAAATCAACAGTTCACGCAGCATTTCTGTAAAATGTGGATTAAAAAAGTATTTTTTTTTGCCAATTTTTTAAAAACAATTCCCGTCAAGTAGAAGGTACCAATATTATTAATATTTCTACAAGTTTCAACTCAATCGGCTAAATAGTTTTTTAGTAATCCTGCACGCCAATTTCGATAATGCAGTTTTGAGAAAAACGCGTTTGAAGTTCACGCCCGCTTCGAATCCGAGCGGTGAGGCACAGCGTTGACGGGCTGTAACGTTTGAAGTTTTTCGAATTTCGCTTTGAAACTTTGGGAAAATATTCTACAAATGTAGTTATATTGTTTAAAGAAAAAAAAGGAATCGATTTTTTATCGTTGTAAATGTATATCCCACCTTAAGGTAGTACAAGCGTACAATCTTGATTTCTATAGATTTTAATTTCTTTAGATAATTTCTATAAATAAGAAGACATGACAACACCGCAGAACGGTATTGTTCAATATTTCGAGAGAAAAATAATTATCGTGTTCCTGAAGTTAAAAATTTTGTCATATAAAATATCATTATTAATTATCATAAAATATCATTATAAATATTAATATTTTATATTGTTTATGTTATATTCATCAACAAATAAAAGTGGCGGTCCATTCATAACTAATTAAAAACTTTGTTCGATTAAAAATTACTTCCAAATAAAAATTTGTGTTGCAGTATTATTTTAAATATGCCGCGCAAACTCGCGTCATTGGATACGTGGAACGATGCGGTGTTGCCATATGTCTTCTTATTATAGGGGACAAATATTTTTTGCGAAAAATTATCCTGTCTAAATTTCAATGCAGACCCCGCAGTGTTGAAAGTTGCAATTTTAAAACCCATTATCCCCCAATCTAAATAGTCGACTGTTCTGAAATTTCACTTAAACATGAATGATGATATGAACAATGTCTGGTTAAAATTTGAACAAAATCTATAGAAATCAAGATTGCGCGTGCGTACCACCTCAAGGGATCATCAGTGTCACCGGTCGAAAAATAGCTGATTTTCGCGATTTTTTCTATGGTTAAAATACGTTAATCAGTCTGATTTTTTTATCGCAAATCAAAGCACTCATGAAGAACAGAAAATAAATGTTTAAACGTTTATTTTTATATTTTACATTTTTAAAGGTTGAACGTGTCTTCGAAAAAAGGAGTCCTCACGGTGTACACGGTTGTGGCTGTAAATATTATCTGGAACAAAATCTGTAAAAAGATTATTAATCAGTATGAAAGCCGCTACCTGGGAATGGAGGTTTTTTTTTAATCAAAATTTACGAAATAGCGGCGGTTTAAAAAAAATCGAATTTAGCTTATTTTTCCGACAATTTTTCGTTCAAAAAAACATGAAATAAAAAGTCTTCCTTTGAAAGTGTACACCGTTTTGAAAAACGACATTTCAAGAAAACCGCGTCCGTCCGCGCCAGGTCGAATCCCTTTTTCTAAGAAAGGTTGTTGCAACCGGGATAATTCGAATTCCGCCCCAAAAATTAAACAGCATGTTTATAAGCGTCTAAGTATAGACGCTATCATAGAATTTTTTTAAAATCACTTTTTTCTCGAAAGTACGTTTTCAAAGTCGGTGAGGAAAATATCTAAAAAACTACTGCATCGATCTTTCTGAAAATTTTCTAGATGTGAAAATATAGTACGTGGGTCATTTGATAAGTACCTAGCCTACAAATGAAAACACCAAAATTTTGCTAAAAATAAAATTTATTTTTCAATGTAGTCTCCTTTTAGTTGAATACACTTGGCCCGGCGGTGTTCCAATTTTTTTAACCCCGTTGAAAAAAATGTTATCTCTTGGTCTGCAAAATAGGCCTCCGTGGCGGCGATTATTTCGTTATTGGAGTGGAATTTCTTCCCGGCGAGTGAATTTTTTAGATTCGGAAACAAAAAAAAGTCGCACGGAGTCAAATCTGGAGAATACGGTGGATGGGGCAGCAGTTCATAGCGTAATTCGACCAATTTAGCCGTGGCGAGCGCGGAGGTGTGAGCAGGTGCATTATCATGGTGGAAAAGCACTTTCTTTCTCGACAAATGGGGCCGTTTTTCTTTTAACACGGCGTTAAATCGGCTCAATAGTTCGGCGTAGTACTGTCCCGTGACCGTCTTGCCCTTCTCCAGGTAGTCAATAAAAATCACACCTTGAGAATCCCAGAAAACAGTGGCCATCCCCTTTCCAGCCGACAGGACCGTCTTCGTCTTCTTTGGAGCAGGTTCACCGGGTAAGGTCCACTGTTTTGACTGCTCCTTGGTCTCTGGAGTATACCAGTGAATCCATGTTTCGTCGACGGTCACGTAACGACGCAAAAACTCTTTTGGATTGCGATTAAACAGCTCCAAACACTGCTCTGAAGTGGTCACACGAATGCGCTTGTTGTCTGCAGTCAGCAAACGCGGCACCCACCTTGCCGACAGCTTCCTCATGCCCAAAGTCTCATGTAGGATATGCCACACGCGTTCTTCTGAGATGCCTACTATCACAGCTATCTCGTGCACCTTTAATCGGCGGTCTGACAAAACGATATCGTGTATTTTTGTCACGTTCTCCTCCGTAGTGGCTGTTTTTGGAGCACCTGGGCGTGGATCATCAAAAACCGACGTACGACCACGTTGAAACTCGTCATACCAAAATTTAACGGTCGCCATCGAAGGAGAAGCATCCCCATATACTGCATCCAAGCATTCTTTAATTTCACTGCGCGATTTCCCTTCCAAAAACAAGAATCGAATCACCGACCGATATTGTTCTTTCTCCATTCTTTCAAAAATCAACGGACACACTTGCTTTCACACGCTCTCAAAAGAGAACTACAAGTCCGATCCGGCTGAAATTTTGTCAGTAGCCGTCTACAAGACGGTACTACACTATAGTGTATTTCTCTTGCAATAGTGGCACCATCTAGCGGTGAGGCTAGGTACTTGTCAAATGACCCACGTACTTGCTCGAAGGACTTTTTGTTCCTCCGTATACTTTTGATCTGATGAATGAAACATGCCCATTTTTTTTACAAAAATCAAGACTCACTTTGAACATGCCATTTTTTAAATTTGATATTTCGGAAATTCCTTCGATGAATCATAAGATAAACTAATATACTAAGGAAATCTGTTTGTTTTTTTCATATTAGATAACCTGGTTCAGAAGGGCGTTGCTCACTGCAAAATACGTTTCCGATCGCTGCTTCCCGCACATCGGCTGTAAATCGATTATAATTAAAGATTTTTACACACAAAGGTTACAGAGCGTTCTTCAGATGATACTATTTCACATACCTAAGCTTTGTAGAAATTTATGATTATGATTTTTTTTTAAATCCCAAAAATGAGCTGTTTTCGTCTGTTACAACCACCCGAAAGTATGATACTTGCACCAAAATACACACTCCAGATAAATAGCTTTTGCCACATACATTCTCACCATCCATCGTACGATGCACAATCTAGGACAAATTGCGACAAACTGAGTCGACAATTAAAAGCTGGCTTGGAGAAGTCAGTCGATGGTTGGACCGACTTGGTAAAAAAGTTTAAGTCATATTTCCTGAGTCAACAAATTCGATTTCCCACTCTTTATTGGCAAAGATTCGAATATCCTATCTTACGACCAGCCACCAGCCACGATGAGACACGACAGAAGATAACCAGTAGTTCTACGCCTCTCCGCTTCCTCAGCTTTGTCCACAACGCCATCGATCGCCTAAAACACTATCGAGAAACTTTACATCCGTTTCGTTGTGCCACGGATCGTTATTCGATCAATGACTGAAACTTATCAATCGCTCTTCATAAACCTGTACCCACACCTTTATGGCTACATTGTAATCGCCATGGACGAAACTGCCATTCAAAATCGTCCGAAGCAAATTGAGGCACGGAATTTTCAGCAACAAATCGCGGGCAATGATCACTTTTCACCAAGGATGAATATTAACATTCTGCATATCCAACTCCAAGCTATCTTGATACACCTGCGGTATCGCAGAATATAAGATCAGTGTGCGAGGAATCTGAAATTTCATACGGTAAACATTCATCCAATACTCGAAAAATTCAATAGGAGCTTGGGGTACGAATTTTAAGAATTTTGAGGTTAGAAACGTGTTGTTTGCTTCGTTACCTGGACATGATGTCGACAGGTGTTTTTCAGAGATGGATTTCGGAAAAATTCGAACCACAGTATCGTGTCCTGTGATATCGGCACCGTTTCTGGTCTCAACAAATCTGCACTCATCCTTACACGATCGGACACACAACACCGTTTGCAAGGTTATGTTATTGTTTCCGTGTAGCTTGTGCGCTATTGCTCGTGGAAGCTAGCCTCCATGCTATTGCTATTTGAGCAAGAAGACTAGAGGTGAGGAGTACGAACGCCTACGGCGATCACGATCCAAAAACGTCCAGGGAAATCCCATATATGTAATACTCCTATATTGCCAGCGGCCTATGCTTCCCTATAAGTGGTGAGGACGGCGATGAAGTGAGACAGAGCGAGTTACTTTTGGTCGTTCTGCGCACGCGCGACTCATTGGCGTAGTCACAAATAGATATATGTTACTTGCGCGAGAAATGTTGATGCCATTAGCGGGAAAAGGAAATATTTGTGGAGAGGCGTTTTAAACACACATTCAAGAAACCTCAACAAATGCATACATTTATTATTCACATGTATTGTGCACTTTTTATTTCTGATTTTTTTTCATTTATATTATATTTCATTTCCATAAGCACTCTCGTGTATGCTCAATATAAACTCAAGGGGGATCTCACTGATATTTAGTATGCTTTATTTTGGCGACACGTGCATATCTGCTGATGGAAACCATCAGGTGTGCTGATTTTCGAGATATAGCGTGGTTCAGCAAACCGTCGTTTTTGAGGGGTGTGCAATTCACTCGAGGCCGGATCTGTGAAGAATATCGATATATATATATAATGCATATTACAAAATTATGTCATATTTTACTCATATCTTACATGATGCGTTTTCCGAGATACAGTGTGGTTCAGCAATTTGTCGTTGTCGAGGAGTATGCGATTCACTGGAGACACGAGCGAGAGAGCGATATTGTCTGCACCGTAATGTTCTCGTCACGTTTCGGTGAGCGCTGGCAATATAGGAGTATTACATATATGGGAAATCCAGCTGGGAAGGGTGGCGCTGTTCTCCTACCGAATCGAATGGAAGTCAGCAACAAACCAGTGCAGAAAACACCCTTTGCTACTTCATATGGAGCGATAATTTGATCACATTAATTGTAAAACCAGTGCCGTACGATATGCAAATAGCACCCTTTGCTTCTTCATATGGAACGGTAATTTGATCAAATTAATTGTAAACCCAGTTCGTGAAGGAAATTTCTATATATTAGATAGATAGAAATCTTATGTAAATAATATAAATGTTTTTGGAGAATAATAACGAAATGCGGAAATTCAGTCAATATGTTTTTTTTTCGTTGCAGAAGCAGTAACAAACAAAATTTATTTATAGACCGAAGAAAATTCATAAGAATTTTGAATCCAGACAAAACTTTTACAAATGATCACACATCATGATACGCTGTACAGATAAAGAATAATAATGAAATACAGAAATTAAGTCAATGTTTTTTTTTTGTTGCGGAAGCAGTAACAAAGTTTATTTCTAGATACACGAAAATTCATGAGAATTTTGAATCTAGACAAAACTTTCACAAATGATCACACATCATATTCACACAATATAATAGGCTGTACAGATAAAGAATCATAACGAAATACAGAAATTAATACAATGTTTTTTGTCGTTGCGGAAGCACCAACAAATAAAATTCATTTATAGACACAAGAAAATTTATAAAAATGTTGAATCCAGACACAACTTTTACAAATGATCACACATCATATTCACATATTATGATACACTTTACAGATAAATCGATCTTACAGTTTTGATTTTTTCCTATTGTCTTTCGTTTTTATTTTTCTTGCATAATTATTTTCGTTGACCGATCGCGCTAGAAAGGGTCCTCTCATGACAAGATAATAGTTTATCATTCTCACAAAATTCATAAGTATTTGAAACTAGATGAAACATCTACAAATTATCACATATTATGATACGCTGTACAGACAAAGAATCATAACGAAATACAGAAATTAAGTCAATATGTTTTTTTTCGTTGCGGTAAAACTTTTGTCTGGATTCAAAATTCTTATGAATTTGCTTGTGTCTATAAATAAATTCTGTTACTGCTTCCGCATCGAAAAAAAGTATTCATTTCTGTATTTCGTTATTATTCTCTATCTGTACAGCGTATCATCAGTGTGAATATGATATGTGATAATTTGTAAAACTTTTGTCGTGATTCAATATTCTTATCAATTTTCTTGTGTCTATAAATGCATTGTGTAAGTTACTGGCTCCGCAACGAAAAAAAAACGATATTGATTTAATTTCTGTATTTCGTTATTATTCTTTATCTGTACAGCGTATCATGATGTGTGATCATTTGTAAAAATTTTGTCTGTATCCAAAATTCTTGTGAATTTTCTTCAGTCTATAAATAAATATTGTTTGTTACTGCTTCCGCAATGAAAAAGAAAATGTTGACTAAATTTCCGCATTCTGTTATTATTCTCCAAAACAATCTATATTATCTATATAAGAATTCTATCTATAGAAATATATAGAAAATTCCTCACCAACTGGTTTGACAATTGATGTAATCAAATTACCGTTCCATATGAAGAAGCAAAGGGCGCTTTTTGCATATCGTACGGCACGGGTTTTACAATTGATTTGATCAAATTATCGCTGCATACGAAGTAGCAAAGGGTGCTTTCTGCATATTGTATGGTACTGGTTCGTTGCTGACTTCAATTCGGTTCGGTAGGAAAGCAGCGCCACCATTCTCAACTGGATTTCTATGGACGTTTCTTCAACACTGCGTTAGTACACCTTACCGCAAGTCTTCTTGTATTTGAGCTTCGGCAGGACGCCAGCGCACTCTATTCGTTGTCGGTAGTAACGCTTGGAACAATGCAGTCGTAGGAATTTACGCAGTTCAAGTCGATAAAAGCGGGAGACAATCGGACGTGTATTTGAATACATATTTATACAATAAATCAGTTAAGGCGTTACGCCACAGTAACGGGTATAAAATCATGTGCGAATCGAACATTTTTTTCATATGAAAACGTGATATACTCATAAAATTAATTACACATCTATTTAGTATGAATATCAAGCTGTTAGAAAATATATGTATTTTTTTTTCGATGTACAAAATGGCCGACTACTAATATTTTCTTTTGTTATCTTTTTTTAGGCGCGGCGTGACAGTTAACATCCACAATTTTTTACCTAGAACAAAAAACAAAAATTCTCGTCAATCTACATTAGAATACCTAGAGAAGTACGTACGGAATTTGAAAAATATTGTTTTATTCAAAAGTTGTAGGTATTTGAATGAATTTTCAGTGATAAATTTCGTATAAAACTGCTCACAAAATGAAAAGTTTTCGATTAATCAGAAATTTCGTACGTACTTCTCTGCGAAATGCAATTAGGAGCATAACTTTTAAATTTGAAGTAAATGGAGTGAAAATTGTTGAAGTTATTTGTCACGCCAATTGGAATAAGGCTGGTTCGAGAAA
Source organism: Ophion slaviceki (assembly GCA_944452715.1). Lineage (NCBI taxonomy): Eukaryota > Metazoa > Arthropoda > Insecta > Hymenoptera > Ichneumonidae > Ophion > Ophion slaviceki. The sequence goes on along the minus strand of OX101788.1, from coordinate 9,054,784 downwards.
TACTCGTTTAAAGTTTTAGGTAGTCTATGGCCGCGCTATAGGTGGGCTTACGTTATACGCTCAAAGTCGGTGAAAAAAAAAATTCTTGCTATAAATCGAATAGTATCTCATTCTTATGATAAAGCGCTGTTTTAGCGGAAAAATCGATTTTTTTTAAATTCTACTGTGGTCTTACCCCTCAAAAGTGGATTTACGCAATATTCAATATTATTTACTTTCTCATACAATCTTTTGCAATGATTCGTTCGAAATCTCAAATCGAATTCTATAATCGCTAAGATTTGCAGTACCACAATTTTACCGGATACTTTATTCTCTCCACCACATTTTACCGACAGTATACATTGACCATTTACAATCATTTAGTATACATGAAACAGTTCTAAGTTGTTTTAAATTTATAAATAATAAATCTTTCCAACGCGATCATAAGCGCAGTAACGGAGATATTCAGCCAATGTAAGAGTGCGAAAAACCTATGTCTGTTTTTATTCATTTCAACGATTCTCGCGGTTGATCAACCCTGTAACCAGATCATCACAGCACTTTATTTTAAACATTCATACATTGAATGGGTGAAATTTCTCAGCTCAGGTTGTTGTCCGGAGCAGAAGCTTCGACCCGCGAACACGACCTTTTTAAGCACGACCACATTGAGTAAAATCGTTTTCTTTTTAAATTATTGGCCATTATCGGTCATTGATTAGCGCACATTTGGAAGTGTCACAGACCTCGCAATTTTGTAAACATGCATGCAAATTACAAGAATAATTCCATATACTTTTGCAAAAGTATCCGTGTTTTTCGTTACATGTAAGACTTTTTCCGAAATCGCGCAGCTCGTTTCTCGAAAACAAAAATCGAAAGGTACATATTATAGCCACACACGGGCTCTTCCTTAAAGATTTTCGTGATCGGTTTTTACGTCAACAAACGGACTGGAAGAGATTTATTCAGAATGTGTATTCCGACGAATCTCGCCCGGGCGTTTATCGAGCGTGACGTTGCTATTCAGACTATTTTTGCGAGTTTGAGTATGATTAAGATCTCGCATGTTCGCCAAGTCATTCTGGCTGCAGCCTCGTGTTTCCTTCAAGGCTGCCATGAGCTTCGGGCTTTGAGCGTTCTCGTTGAAAGTTCGACAACACTGATGCGAGCTGTGTTGGCTGTTCGAGCTGTCGCATATCGTACTCGTTGTGGCACGTCGCGTGTGCGTTGGTTCGACTAGAGTGCTTGACGACTGATGGAATTTTCCCGTCGAGTGATTTGTTCTTTGGCTTGAACTTGTTCGGTTTCGGGCTCCTGTGGAACAGGCGTAGCCACCAACTAACCCCTGCAAAGAACAGTCACGTTCAAATTATCCAAAACGAAGAAGCCCGGTCGTATTTGGATCGTCATACACCGACATAACCTCACTTGAGGTCACGTGTCACACCCACCGGTCACGCTTCGTAATTTTGGAATTTTGTTTCTCCGAAACGGCACAACCGATCGGGAAACGAATCAGCTCGGCCTCACGAGAACAATGGCGTGAAACGGCTGGGCGTGTTACTTTTTCGATAATATATCGTCCTGTTTTGGAACAAGTAAGTCAACAGTTACGGCCTCTGATGGCGGCGCGCGGTTGGCAGGACACGTGGCCAAAACGCAATAACCGTTGTACAACCGGTGTTGTAAATAATCATGTTGTTGTACATACTGCAGATTTTTTCATCACAAATGTCAGGTGACTGTAGTTTTTAAAAGCGCAATGTCTGGTAAATATTTTCAAACAATGCGTTATGATTTTCGATTTCTTTTTAAACAGCTCAATACTTATTATTTACACGAACTGTATGTACGATAAAACGAGAAAATTCCTCTTTTGGGTAGTTCCCAGATTAAATATGAGGAGACGAATGAGCGCCAGATGTAGAGTATTTTAGGTTACGTTCTATTTATTTTAAAATGGTGTTGAATCTCACACTGCGGTGGGGGTTGCGCTGCGCTGCACCACAACGACAGTGGCACAGTATCTCAAAAATGCTGTGTCGAAACGTTCGCGTCATGGAACAATATACCAACGGGTTGAGCATACTGTTCACGTGGCCAAAAAACAGGCAGTATGATAGAGTATCAGGGACCCACTTCTTTCTCGCTGCGAAACATTTTTCAAACATTATGCAACTTGTAACTACATGTAATATGGTGTACATTCTTCTTTCGCATTTTGCAATCACTGTTTGATTGTCCCGCATATACGTTCTGTTTTACGTTGCTTCAATTTTGACTTGTTAAAACCTCGTCCAGCGATACATAATAAAACATTTTAAATCCGAATAATCTTCATGTACTATTGATTATTTATTAAGACCTTAGGCCACAGTAACGGGTATAAAATCATGTGCGAATTTAACAATTTTTTTCGTATGAAAAGGTTAAATTCGCAAACTCATAAAATTAATTACACATCTATTTAATATGAATATCAAGCTGTTAGAAAATATATATATATATTTTTTTCGATGTACAAAATGGGTGACTGCTAATATTTTCTTTTGTTATCTTTTTTTAGGCCCTCCGCGGGGTGGCATTTAGCATCCACAATTTTCTACCTAGAACAAGAAACAAAAATTCTCGTCAATCTACATTAGAATACCTAGAGAAGTGCGGACGGAATTTAAAAAATATTGTTTTATTCAAAAGTTGTAGGTATTTGAACTTAAGCAATTAATTTTCAGTGAAAAATTTCGTTATAACTGCTCATAAACTGCTCATAAAATCAAAAGTTTTCGATTAATCAGAAATTCCGCACGTACTTCTCTGCGAAATGCAATGAGGAACATAACTTTTAAATTTGAAGTAAATCGAGTGAAAATTGTTGATGTTATTTGTCACGCCAATTGGAAAAAAGCTGTTTCGAGAAGTTTCGAGTAGTCAGCCATTTTGTACATCGAAAATATATATATATATATTTTTTTTTCTAACAGCTTGATATTCATACCAAATAGATGTGTAATTAATTTTACGAGTGAATCACTTGTTCATACGAAAAAAATTGTTAAATTCGCACATGATTTTATACCCGTTACTGTGACCTAAAGCCTTAATGTATTCAATTTTTTGAGCATTATATAGTCATTTTTCACATTCAAAAGTACACAAATAAAATGTCGTCCTTGAATAACAAAAAAATTGTTAGCAGTGAGAAATTACTTTGTTAACGCCGAGCTAACCTATTGAAGGCGTTACGATGTTTCGCGACTATCTTTATTCGCGCTCTAATTACCGTATGTATTAATTGGACTCACCGAAAAACCCGAGGTCTAGGAGAAGCCTCAAAACGTTGTACGGGAACCAGCATAGGATGAAAAGTATAGCTATTATTAGGAGAATCCAAGCCACGCGTTTTCGTTCGCGAACCAACCGGAAATGCTGAGATGGAAAATCAATATTTAAATTCCCATTACTTTGCCAGAGAGATCCTTTTAGCTCCTTGTTTGGATTGCTTTTCTGCTGACTCATTATCGGCGTACATACGAATAATAATATAATAGTGTACTTTCGAATAACCGGAAACAGTAGCACAATTTCTAACAATTATTGCTCTCATGTGCAATTATGTATACAAATATTAATTGACGTATACAAATATCAACAAAATAATTATACACAAGCCTATCGTTGAAAATCCACATTTCCATGTACACACTTGGCCATTTCCGATGTGACGATGATTCAGAAATCAATGATAATTATCAAAACAAGTAATGAAATAATTAATTAAGAGTTGAAATGATTAGTAAGTAATTAGAATCGGCGATCAATGAAAATAATTCATATTATAAATAATTAATAAATCAGTGAAAGCATAATAAATTAAACAGAATTTTATTTCATTGTGATTAATAATTGTAAGCAATTAATTATATAGCACAACGCAGCCCATATTTGATATTTTTGAAAAATAATTAGATTTGTTGAACAGCGGCGTAAAAATGCATCGGAACAGAAGTTCAGCTTTTACGTATTCAATAAGCTACGAAATTTGATTCTACGTTACGTAAATACGCACGTGTGCGTATGTATATATAGCAATTCAACAGTGAGCCATGTTAAAATGAAACCACATGGCAACATACCAAAGTTCAAAAAAAGGTGGGGGGGGGGGGGGGGGTATTTAAGGTTTAAAGCTCAATAAAACTCATGTTTTTAATGTCACATCATCGTAATTATTTTTGAGTCAACCTACAATAACCAACCTCACATGATTCGGTCAAATTAGAAACATTCGAGTGATAATTATAGCAAATAAAAATGTAAAACAAAAAAGAGAGATCTCTCCATCTTGCCCCATACTGCGGGCAAGATGGGGTACCTACCCCCCGGGGACATGATGGGGTACACTATTTCCCAATCACGCTAAACCCAAAAAAGTGGCTTTATTCGGGCTAGCGAAATGCCCAGACATGAACGGCTACATCATCGTCGTCATCATAACCTCAGCATTGATCAATCGATTCAGAATAAAGATCTCTGCAATACAAACATGGAGTGTCCAATTCTTCACCACATTCGGATGATGATTTTCTTGAACGTTTCGCTGTTCTTTTTCCTTGATTTTTCTTTTGCGATTTTTTAATGGAAGTGTTTATTTCCCTTTTCCATTTCAATTCTTTCTTTTTTCTTATTTTCTGCATCCTTTGTCTTCTGAACAGCCTATGCCAATTCCTTTTTATAGGGTGAAGATTAAACGATCAGGTAAGATGTAATAATACACATCTGCCTGAAAAATAACATGAAAATCACAAAAAACTGAATAATTCTGTCTCCCGTGTACTGTGGTTGGCAAGATGGGGTGGGAGATCCCCATCTTGCCCCACCGTATATTTTGCCAATCAAATATGTTCTATCGATCTTTTATTATTATCATTTATTTATATATATATTATATACTATATTATGTATTATTATTATATATATTTATCTACATATATGGGGCATTCCATGCCGATTCGACCTGGGTCTGACCCGTTACCTCTCCGATTTGACCCGCGATTTTTTATGTCATTTTACTATCTCTGAAAGGCACCCGAGAATTTTTTCAGATTTTTTTGGAACGTTTTGACTTCACAATATTTTTTATAAACAAAAAATTGACGCCCAAATTTAAAAATCTGAAAAAAATCACAAAAATCCTGTGTCACATATCATATACTATGAGCGTTTAGAAAAAGTGGGCGCGCGTTTCGTTTGGCCTACAATGCGCTTTTTTCGCAAAAAAAAAATTTTAATTAAAAAAATTGAATAAATAACCCACCCAGTCGTTAAAGAGGAAAAAAAAATGACATGACATGTAGAATAGACCAGAGTTTTTAAAGATTTTTGTTCAGATTTTTTTCAGATTTTTTCAGAATTTCTGTCCAAGATTTTTTTCATCGTTTTTAGTCAAATTGCCGACAATTCAAGTGGCCAAGTGGCCAACCCAACTCAAGTATCATAGGGCTTCGGCTACAATGTCAAGAGAGAAAACATTCTTAATTAAACATTTTTAATCCATTTGAATTATTTCAGAATTTTTTAGTGAATTTTTTGTTTGTTTAAACTTGAAAAAATAACAATCGTTTCTATGAAAGAAATTAATCGCTAAAAAATTCTGAAATAATTTGATTGGATTGAATAAATGTTAGTGTAGTATCTCTGAAAGGTGCTCAGAAATTTATTCACATTTTTTTGGAGTGATTCAACTTGGGAATAATTTTATAATCAAAAATTTATCACCCAAATTTGAAAACTCGAAAAAAATCACAAATTCTGTGTGTGTTAAATATAAAAAATGTTGAGTGTTGAGCCAAAGTGAATGCATGTTTCCTTCGATTTAAAGCGAGGTTTTTTCGAAAAAAATGGAAATAAAAGCACGCAGGCACGCTGCTAGCGCGACAGCACCGCCAAGTTACCACGTGTCGGGGCAGCCAATCAAAGAGTGCCTCCAAACGTTCGGTGGCGCCGCCAGCAGGAAGAAGGCAACAGCTCAGCAAGAAGATGGTGACGCCTTTATAATATTTTGTAGCTTTACGTGGCTATACGTGTGCTCTTTCTTCGTTTTTTTTGTAGACTCTCTCCGACTACGCTTCAGACACGTATTGGCGGCGACGTAATTGTATTGCGTATAAGCGCAACACAATTGGTATTTATTGGATAGTTGAATATCTTATTAGTTTAAAATGGGTGTAATTGTAGGCTAGATCAGCAGACTTTCAATTGTGATTTAAATATTATTGCTCCTAATGCTCCTTCGCCCAAAGCGAATCGATTCATAATATGGTTACTTTACTATTGCAGAAAAAAAATTCAGAATTTTTAAAAATTCACTAAAAAATTCTGAAAAAATTCGAATGGATTAAAAATGTTTAATTAAGAATGTTTTCTCTCTTGACATTGTAGCCGAAGCCCTATGATACTTGAGTTGGGTTGGCCACTTGGACACTTGAATTGTCGTGTGGGCCAAACGAAACGCGCGCCCACTTTTTCTAAACGCTCATAGTGTTTGATATGTGACACAGGATTTTTGTGATTTTTATCAGATTTTTTAATTTGGGCGTTAATTTTTTGTTTATAAAAAACATCGTGAAGTCAAATCGTTCCGAAAAAATCTGAAAAAATTCTCGAGTGCCTTTCAGAGATAGTACAATAACATAAAACATCGCGGGTCAAATCGGAGAGGTCAGACCCAGGTCGAATCGGCATGGAATGCCCCATATATAAAAAGAAAAGTCCTGACTGACTCACTGACTCATCAACGCCGAGCCCAAACCCTTGGACCTAGAAAGCTAAAATTTTGCACAGGGCTTTCCTTTAGGATGTAGACAAGGAATAAGGAAGGGACTTCCGAAATTTAACCCCTAAAGGGGTAAAATGGGGGTTCAAAGTTTGTATGGAGAAACAATATTAAACAGACATTTCGACGCGAAACTTCGTAAAAGTACTCCTAAAAACAAATAAGCAAAAACGTATTTCGAGATTTTTTAAAAATCAACCCCTTAAGGGGTGAAAATAAACCTAAAAATCGATATGTTTCGCCATATAGAAACTTCAAATTTGGCATGTAAGTGGGTAAATGTAATCAAGTTATCATCATCCACCAGAGTTGCACGCACCGCTTCCCGGACAGTATATAAGCAGAATTTCGAAAATTGTTATTCTAAATTCCGATTCTTTCTATTTGATTTCCTATTCCTTCTATTCGATATTCTATTCTAATATATATATATAAAACGGTTCCGTGACTGACAGACAACGCACAGCCTAAACTACTGAACATAGAAAAATAAAATTCGATATAATGTTCCTTAGAGGGTGTAGAGGTTCACTAAGAAATAATTGTTTCCAATTCGATCCTTAGGGGGTGAAATGGGGTGTAAAAGTTTGTATGAAAAAAATATTTTGTTCATCGGATTTACTTGAAACGTAGCATAAACACTCAACAAGAAAATCAATGAAACACGTCTTTCAGCATTTCCCAAAAATTCAACCCTTAAGGGGTAGAAAATTTTGTGTTGAAAAACATATTTTTTGGTTGCATCGACTTGAAAAATGGCATAAATACTCTACAATACAATTAATGGCACACGCATTCCAATATCTAAGAAAATTAACCCTTAAGGGGTTGCAAGGGGGTGGAAAAGTTTGTGTGGGAAACCATATTTTTTTGGTCAATTTCACTTGAAACGTGGCCTAAACACTTTATAACGAAAATAATGAAACATGCACAATACTGAATGAAACATTCAGTATTTATAAAAAGTCAACCCTTAAGGTGTTGCAAGGTGATGGAGCATTTTGTGTGGAAAAACATTTTTTTTGTCGGATTGACTTGAAAAGTTGCATAAATTACTGTCCCACGGCGTCTTCAATTTCACGCAGAAAAAGTCACTGCAACTTCATATATATATTTTCGATAAATAAATCCATTAAAAAAGGGTTTATTTAAGTCGGCAAAATCAGAAAAGTCATAGATTAAACAGACCAACTTAACCTTCTGCTATTAAAAGAAATAAAATTTATATCCGAAATCTACGCGAACGAAGTCGCGGATAAGAGCTAGTTCATGATAGAATAACGGGTGGTAATCGGAAATTCGAACGATCAATAATCAGAAGGACCGAAATTTCGAATTCAGTAATAACGAATGTTCCGATATAGATAGATCAATTTTATGATAGTCTGTAAAATAGTTAATCGAAATTGTGAATACAAAAACTTATAGCGAAAACAAATATCAGAGTTAACAAAATAATGAGAGACATAAAATCGATTCGCCTGTATACAGGGTGTCCTTCTTATCTCTGCCACCCAAAATAACTCCGTAATTATCGACGTCACAAAAAATATTCCAGACAAAAGTTGTACTGTGTGAAAGGGGTCATCAAATGCGACCAATTTTTTTATTTCGGTGGAGGCGCTGACGCACCGTGAAGGTCACCTCCACTTTTTTTAAAGGAGTGGTACATTTTTTCAACCGTCTTGTCGAGCACCTCAAGCCGCTTAAGGCAGGATTCTACTTTGAAACTTTGAAAAAAAAAATTTTTTTTTTACATTTTTCGAAAGTAAATATGTTCAAGAATGTTCGGTCAAAATTTTATAAAGTTCCAAGCAGTCTAACTATCCTTTTTCACCTTTCGAACGCACCTACCTGAGCGCGCTATTGTGACTCACCAAAACTTTAAACGCGTTTTTCTCGAAACGACATTTTCAAATACCGTGGTCGTGATAACTCAAAAAGTACTGAACCGATCCTTATGAAATTTGGAACACATATTCTATATGTGTGTACCAACCGACCTAACTACAATCAACTTAAAATTTTGATTAGAACTATTTTTTTATTGCAAAAAAAGACCCAAAAAAACGCATTTTTTTCGTATTTTAGCCGCCATTTTGTTAATTTTGCACGTATATAAAATATTCTAGTTAGGTCGGTTCCTGAAGACATACTGAACATGAAGCTATTTGATTTTTTTGTTTCAGACCATCGGTCGGGAAGATTTCACGACCACGGCAACGGTACCTGCTTTTCGAGGCGTTGGCTATAAACATATTTTACGTGTACAAAAAATGAATAAAATATATTAAATTTTTTTTTTATGTACTTAAAGAGTGTATTTATTGAACAGTTTAAACCCCATATCGATATCTTTAATAGTATTCTCAGAAAAAATTCACGAAAATAGCGTTTTTTTCATGGTTTCAAAGTAGAATCCTGCCTTAAAAAACATTACGCGGTCAAAGTTGTTCAAGGTCATCGATGGTTCAAGGTCATTGTATCATCGATACTAGCCTTGAATGACTTTGAACAACTTTGACCCGCTACTGTTTTTGTCGTTTGTATATTTGGTCATTCAGTCAGTATATTTTGACTCCCTAATGTCTTTGTCATTCTATATTTGGTCATTCGACATTTTGACGCCCACCCCACGTCACCATCTAGCGTTAATTGACAAAGCAGATTCACATCCGAAGGCAAATTTTAAAACGGCACGTCGACGAAAAATCATACGATGCCAGAACGAACGTGATTGGTTCATTCGAATCGCGTATTTGGCCGGGTACCCCGTCATGCCCGTAACCCCGTCTTGAACCGCTCGCCGCTGTCCTTTTTTTAGCCTGTCGTCTTGATTGAATGAGGCTTGATGAAGTAATACCGTTCTCAGCGATGCTTATTGCCATTTAAATAATAGAAATGCGATCATTTCGATGGTACATTGCGAAACAGAAAACTTGGAGCTGTTTGTTTTTACGTAGGCGAGTCGGAGAAGCAGAATAAATACGAAGTACGATGGAAAGTAAAGTTCGACGAGGGGAATTTTACGTAAAATTCGTCGTCCTTTTTCAACGTTCTCGAGTCCGACGCCTACGCCCAAACATCAAACGCGTGTAAACATCAAACGCACAAGTCGTACTCGGAAACGTTCCAAAAGAACGACGAGTTTTATGTGAAATTCCTCTCGCTCAACTTTATTTTCCATCGGACTTCATATTTTGTTTGCTTCTCCGACTCGCCTGCGTATAAAAGAAACACCAAGTTTTTTTGCAATGTGACATCGAAACGATCGCACTTGTATTTTCAAAAAAATGTAGTTTTCTAAAAAGGAATCCTTTTATCATGAAAAAGGTTTTTTACATTTTGTCCATTCGTAACATTCGTGAAACACGTGCACAGAGAAAAAATACCTGTTGCAAATTCGCACTCCCCTCGATTCTGTCAGCGTCCAACGGAGGGTTCGTCGTGTAGAGTGTACGACCCATCATGATGTACATGAACAGGACGACGGAAACTGGAGAAAAAAAATCGCGGCAATTCACACGTAAGCGACCCAGAGGATAAAAATAAATATGCCTATACGCGCGAAAGGAAAATTTTTCGTTCATTCGTATAATTCTTTATATCGTTCTTGTATGTGTTTCTATATATATTTATTACGGTGGCATGCATTTGAGCTCTATTTTTTTTCCTTTTTCTCACCATCCAATTATCGACTTTAAACAAGAAAATCACAAGAAATTCACTATTTCATTAAAAAATCGATTTTTTTCACTTCTCACCCATGAATTTTACGCTTTATAATTTTTTAATTAAGCATGCGAAAGCTGTAGCCGGCCAATAAATATTTAGTGGTCGCTCAAGAGCTTCGAAATTTCCAATTGTCGCGATTTTTTTTCCCCTCTCCCCACTCATAAAGTTAACACCTTGTGAAATTTTCAAAACAATTAATCCTTTTTTTCTTTGGAAACGGATATTTTTTATTTACCTCCCACCTCTCTTATCAACTGTCGCAGATTTCGCGACAATTTCTTTTTCGTTGAAGAACATAATTGGATGGTGATATATATATATCACTTTGAGTTAGCAGTTTCATTGTCAAGAGTGTTATTTCACTTGACAGAAAATAAGCCGCGGTGGAATTTTTTTTTCATACACAGATACGCTCAGTGAGAACTCACCAGGTATAGCGTAGACGAGCAGAAAGCAGGTGACACCGAAGTAAGAAGGATCGATACCCAGCGACTTCAAGTCTTCGAAGCAAACAGGAATTGCCGGTGGGACGAACACGAAGATTCTGAACTTGCCACCTCCTATCGGCTTACGTATCGTAAGTTTGTGTTCATCTAAATGACGCATCCTCACCTGACATTATGGAACACACTTGTCATTATCGGAACACACACCAGTCGCGGACAGCGCTGCTTTCACGTTAAAGCAGGATATACATTTAGACGGGAAAAGATTAAAGAATTTTGAGGGATTTTTTTAACTAAGGAATAATTCTTCTACATTTATCAAACAGTGGGTATACTTTGAATAGTATATTTATGGATACAAAACATTTTTTTTTAATTCATGTGTCATGAAAATGTCGGAGCCGTGGCAGAGTGTTACAGCAAGGTTGCCGAGGGAGTTGCGAATCGGCGTGCAGTCTAGCTTCCCGTAGACTTTGGTTTGCAAAAAAAATCAAACATTTGTTCAATTAGCACATGTATTGTTTGACAGTAATTAAAATGAAGAAATTTGAGAGAATGGAAGGCGTTTACACAAAAAAAATCACGCAAACTTTCTATAAAATTTGGATTAAAAAAGTGGTTTTCTTTTTAATTTTTCAAAAGCAATTTCCGTCAAGTAGAAGATAGCAATGTTGTCAATATTTCTACCAAGTTTCTATTCGTTCGGCTTAAAAGTCTTTGAGTAATCCTGCAAGCCAATTTCGAGAATGCAGTTTTGAGAAAAACGCGTTTAAAGTTTACATAGAATTTGAATTAAATTGTACTAGGTACTTGTGGTAACTAATGACTTAAGTAATCTGTCACAAAGTAATTAAATTATCAATTACAGTAGTAATTGTTATTGTTAATTGTTAATTCAATAACTTTTTGCCCATCTCTGCCTGCCCTACTGCGCTCTCGCTTCTACCCTCGGTGCGCGCTTCGAATCCGAGCGACGAGGCACATCGTTGACGGGCTGCAACCATCGAAGTTTTTCGAATTTCTCTTTGAAACTTTGGAAAAATATTCTACATATATAGTTCTATCGTTTGAAAAAAACACGATTTTTTTATCGTTGTAAATGTATATCCCGCCTCAAACAACGTTTGCCGATGCTTGGATGGGTGACCGCTCGTGAAAGCTCGCAAGAGCTTGTGAGAGAACGTTGGGAAGAGATTTTAAAAAGAAAATATTTATAGTATTGAATTAATATAGGAATATAAAGGTGCGAACATAACTGCTTTGAAAATTGGTCCGAATATGATGAAAGACGCGAGCCATATCGCGAATATCACTGTGAACATTCTTCTCTGATTGAAGGAACGACGAAAAGCCATTGGATGCTTTATTGCCACATAGCGATCAAAACTCATCACCATTATCGTAAGCACCGAAGCAGCGACAGCCACACCTGCGGGAGAAACATTTGAATCATATTGTCACCTACGCCCATGAAAAAATTGCCAACACAAACAATGCGGCCGATTTCTGGCCCAGTACGAGCTAACCGACTGTGGGCAACCAGTGTTGGCACAACGTTTAAAGAATGGTTCTGCCGTTTCTCAACCCATCCTCTTTTCAAAACCCGGCATCCAGCATAACGCCAATGTTGGGACAGTTCCGGTTAAGGTGATTCTTTTACAACCCGATTTTTTAACAATTTACTAATTTTCGTCCATAATCAAGTAAAAATACATCCCAGTATACTGGTAAAATTTGAAGCCAAGTTACCGAACTTTAACGACAAAATACGACTGTAAAAATCGTCTCATTTGTACGGCGCTTTATGGAGATGCTGGCCACATTTTTATCTAATAATTTATACAATGAATAACTCTAGTTGCCTGACATAAACTGCTGTAGAGAAATCTAAAGATTCCGCAACGATAATAAAAACAGGGATCACCGAATGTTTAAAGAAAATATTAATGAAAACTTTTAAAAATGTCACTAGTAGAAAAATGTTTGTAGCCGCGACGTTTCAGAGAAAACGGAAAAATCTCTAAATCTACTAAATTAACAATAAACAATTGATTACGAGTTATTTTTATCAAGAGCCGCTGTAACATAACCAATGATTCAGAAAGGCCCTCCTCATGCCCCCACAAAATACGACTCTTCGCGAAAGGAATACCTTAACGACCAAAAACCGACGGTTAGGGTAGGCTCATGGAGCCAACCGTGGACCAGTACTGCCCGCCCTAAACAGTCCTACCTTCATATTTGATCTCGCCATCCGGTATTATACCAATGTCGGACCAGTTTCGGATACCGCTGGAAAGCCGACTGCTGGGGCAGACTACTGAAGCCGACTATGGGCCAGAGCTGTTCGCCATTAATTTCCCTACCTTCATTTCTAAGACCGGCATACAGCAATATGCCAATGTCAGGACAGTGTCGACCAGCCCCCTGACACTGGCCTACTATTTCTATACGATAAACGAAAACGTGTTTTGTCCCGGCTTTTTAGTTCTTGAAAGCGCCACTACCTAGCGTTGGCTGTTATGTGACAGCCTTCGGCTCTAAATACTCCGATCAGCTGAACGATTCCATACTTTCGTTTCGTGGTGTTATCGTTATTGCGATAACAGCACGTACTGTTACAGCGATAACAGGATCCATTCTTCGCCGTTAATTATGCCACGCACTGCTCGCGAATCGCCATTCAGTGTTGTATCGGTGTAGGTGAACGAACAGTTAGTCCATTGTCGGTCTTTCGTGCGATACTTAACTGTTTTATTCTCCCTTGTGGTTTGTGTCTCCCGCGTATTTTCAAACGTGGCTTCTCAGCTAATCGTATTCAAAGGTTCAAAACCGCATGCGCGACAGGCGTGTGGAGTTTTCCACCCTAACCTCAATCGCTCAATTCGCTTGGCCGCGTATTTGCAAAAGTGTCACCCGACAAAAGACGCGCTCGGACTATTTTAACCTTTAAAAATTATATAGACAAATTGGATTTAGAAAAAAAACTTAATCGCTCAGTCGGCTTTACCACGTGTTTGCGAAAGTGTGACCCGACAAAAGACGCGCTCGGACTATTTTAACCTATAGAAATTAGATATAAAATTAGATATAGAACAAAACCGTCATCGCTCAGTCGGCTTTATCGCGTGTTCGCATAAGTGTGACCCGAAAAAAGACGCGCCAAAAGAAACACATTGATGCCAATAACAATGCGTAATTGACATCCGATCTCTCGTGTATCCACATATCAGTTTTTCTGGTTTTCATTTTTCATTAATGTTCTATTTACGAAATAATTATAATTATCGTACTATCTCATTATTATTATCAATCATACTTAATATTCTCTCGTACAGTTTACTTGCTTGAATAATAAGTTATAAAATCTGTATTGAGATTTTTTTGCTCGAATCTTTAATTAATAGGATTCTTTAAGTCGAAATGTGTGGCGTTTACGATACCACGATACCACGAGGAGGTGTTTTAATTTTCAGTTTTAAAGTCGCATGAAATTTTTCAGAAGTTCTTTTTTATTCTTTTCGATTTTTTGGGGTAAAAACTCGTAGAATCGTCCAAGCAATTGATACGTACGTAAAAAAATCTCAAAGGAAAATTCTGAAAAAATTCCAAGCCATCTAGTATAAGTTTACTCAACTTCTTATATTTTTGACATTTCCTCTCAAACGCTACAATTCTTGAGTTACGTTCCATTTTCAAAATTTGTCCTTTTTAGCAAAAAAATGAAACTAGCCTGCGGGAAAAAAATCGTACGAAACTTTCTGCAAAACAAAAAATGAAGCTTTTTCTACCCCTCCCACGTTCATCATGGATAAAAATGATTTTAAAAAATTCCATGATTTATGCGCGCCATTTTCGAAGGTCGGAAAATGGCCCAGAAACCCTCATTGGCAAAAGGCCGTGCCGGGTCGAAAAAAAAAAATCATAATTAATCTTTCAAAAAAGCGAAACAAAGCTGGATATGTTCCCTTTGAAATGCCATTTATTAAATTTGCCTATCGTTTTTTTTTTTCACTGAACTATCTAACTTTTAGCGCGGGAAGAAACAGCTTCTGGTGTATTCAAACTTTTATGCTACTATTATGGTACTATACTATTTTATGATACTATAAATACTATTTATGGTGTATTTAAACGCTTATATAAAAATAAATATTAAAAAAACGATGGAAATAATTTATTTATGATCAAGGATGATCAAGAATTGTACAACGAATCACCTTTAAAAAAAGCACATTCTGAAGACTTGGTCCCTCGCCCTTCCGAGTTTCATCCGTTGGCACTGCTATATGAGCTTGCTATATGAGCTAATGTGAGAGTGGTAACGATACAACTGTATACAACATGTAAGCGGGCTTCTATTCAGGGTTAACTTTCTAAGAATATGTTCAATTAGAGAATATTTTTTTACGAAAACAGCACTAAATAATTCTGCAAAAATATTTTGGGTATGAAATATAATTACAACCGTTCGCACTTGTTGTTATCATGGAATATTGGTTATCCCTGCAATAACCAACATTCGTGGAATTATCAATTATTCACCTAAATATTTTAGATTAAATTATATTTTGAAAGAATTTGCGCATAATATTATTTTTTAGCTTCTTGCAGCGATTTTGCCATTTGTGTTCCGAAAATTCACCGTACATCATACAATGTTTCATCATTTCTCCTAATAACAAAAAAATACTTACGTGTCATCATGTTCTGGAAAACGATGAAATGATGAATTAGGATTTCTCCGCTTTGTGTTACGGCATCCCCCGTAGACATATAAATCGTTAGTTGGCATTTTCAAAATTTATTTTAAAATAAAAAAGTTAAAGAGCCCGCCGGCTTGACACAACGAACTCGAACTCGGCATATACTCGACGCAAAAGCGGAAAGAGGGGCCTTATGGAACTGTGCGGTAGTGGAACAACGAGAGAGCGCTAACGAAACGAGAAGGTGCAAGAGAGAGCGAGCGTTTCCCAGCTAGAGCGATTCCCCCAACGCATAACATCTATAAGAGTAAGCAGGACACCGTTATGTCCCCAGCGTTTAAGCCTACGAGCGGAAGCGAGAGCGAGAATAAAAACAGCCGTCAGCGCCGCTAATCGAGAACTAACCTTGGGGGATACTCCCCCTATAAAATCCGCACATAATATCCTTAAGAACTGCTCTTCTATGTACGTCTGAATTCCTTGGTTATACATGGCTCTTGCAATATCCGTTGCTTTTATTTTCAATCGCTGTCACGTGTGGCGCTAGTAGTCGTCTGCTCGATAACTATATATATGCCGTATGACCTGTGAACCGGCCGAACCCACCGAACGCGTACAATATTGTTGCATTCGAGTTGTGACAAAAATTTGAACATGCCACAAGTCACAACCACAACCTTAAAACGCGTAAAACTCTCCAAATACTCCGAAAATGTTATTATATCGAGTATAGGACGCGCATGCGCAAAAGATGCCGAGCAGAGGACTACTAGCGCCACGAAGTGGACTGTAGTGCCATTAAACATCCCGGACAACACGCGAATAATTAATTGCCATAGGAATAGTACCCAGTGTCATGGGGCTGGCCTTCCGCTACGTTCTTTGTCTTCGACGTCAAACTCACCGTTCTTAAACTTTTGAAACCACTCACGAGAACTTCTCTCACTCAAAGCAGCCTCACCATATGCTTCTACAAGCAATCGATGCGCCTCAGCTGCAGATTTCTTCAAATTTAAGAAGTAAATCAAGTTCCCGCAAATTACGCTTATTTGGCTCAAAACTTGTCATTTACGCACGAAAAAAATTATGTGAAGCTGATACAAAGTCGCTAATATTTCAAGGTTATGGTCTTGCCAGATGTCCAACCTTACGATATGACGTTTTACATCTGACAATTTCAACCATAACCTCCTGGTAGGGCCATCTTTTGTCAAACGGCGAACACTTATTTGTACTCCCAGTAATATTTATGTTATTCTGACAAAGTATAGTATTTATTGCTGCGTACTACCACATACGTTAACAAAATACAGACCTAAAATAATATTGGTCAAAACTCCGGGCATTATTGAATCACTGTTGATAATGAACCGGCCCAATGTCAGTACGATATTGGCAAGAACTTGGGCCAACGTTGGCGCAAGCATCGGGACCAATGCTGGTATGATATTGGTTGTTACTTAGACGAACCTTGGCACTAGTGTCGGGCCCGTTTCAAGACCAATGTCTGTACGATATCGGTAGCCAGACTTGGGCCGAGGATATCATTTCGACAAAGGTTCATCAATAAACCCATACTTATGCCAGGGAATGGCCATCCATACAGTAGAGGTGGGCAGTGCTGTGCAAGTACCGAACCAGTTGTCAATTTTTCATGGGCGGTTGCATTATTTTCAAGAGAAGCATAGCCGGAGGAATGCGTCTCCCTTGTCTCGTAATGCGCTCATGTATTTGATCCCCGGCCAATTGGGTTCAATCGCTTCGAGTGGTGGCTCAACGTACACTTGGAACAAATACGACGGGTAAGAGGGATATATACGAGAATGACGAGGATTACTCGCTTTTTTCGGATTTCGAAATAATGAGCCTAATCGCACGCATGCAGCTGGTAACCTGTCTATATTCAGCACTAGTGGGCAAACACGTGATAGTAAAACAAGACCAGGGCATTGACGAATTGAGGAGGGTTTCTGGGGGGGGGGCAGCATGCTATTAAGGGGTCTTCATAAGTTTGAAATTTAAAAAATCAGATTGTTTTTAGCGTATAAGTGTATTGTCTGCGTCATAACTGTTATTTGCAACAGACGTTTTGTATAAATTCCAAAAATTGATCGAGTTGTGACGTTTTTTGTGAAGGGTCGGATCGCCGACCGCCCTACGTCGAACAAAGAGTAAATCGCGGCGGATTGCGATTTCTTTCTTCTTTTGCGTTTTTCTGAAACTATATTTTATGAAACGATGTAGGTCGTAAGGGTCGTAAGATGACAGTCAGATAACACGACACACCCTCAATATCTTTTCAAATATTCGCGCTATACGAGTAACGATGACGTTAGAAATGCAAAAAAAACTGACCACGTTATTATCTGGTGCTAAAAATACCCGTCGGGTAAGATTTTTTCTAGTTGAACAAATTTATTAATAACCTAGGGTCATTGTACTTCACAAATACTACACAACAGATATTCTAACTCTAAATATTTTGTCACAACAAAGAAACAAAGTCTGCATTCACTTATTGGTAAGTTGACATGTCAGGCGTCGGTGTTAGATGACACACTATGTCATCTTACCCTCCTGCGTAAAAAACCGCATAGAAAATCATATTTTTGGCTTATCGTTATACGATGCCTGGCTATTGTCAATGAACCTCGACACGGACGAGCTAGTAATGAGAACAAACTACTAAGACTAGCGAAGCTGTAAAGAAGAATAGAATAGGTTTGCTTTTATCATCCAAACATTTTCACATGCCGCAGGCAACACCTCACCGTCACCATAATAATGTTCTAGTAAAGGGTCTAGCCGGATAAGAATGGTGAATCTGCCCCCACCAAATTTTGTGGCGCCAATTTTATTCAAAGTTCCTAACCTAAAAAAAAAATTTTGTGCAAACTTACAGCTTTCTACATCGATGCCGAGGGGTCTTCCTGCTGAAAAAACGTGTTTTTTCGATTTTTGCAGTTCTTAAATACCACGACGCGACTGAAAAAAACTGAAAAATCAGAAACATGTCAATGCTAATGGGATTTTTTTCGTTTTTTAAAAGCTAAACTCTATTTTTAATCATTGAACCTTTCTTTAAAAAGTTAATTTTGTAGCAAAAAGATTTTTCTACTATTATGACAAAAATTGACATGATTTTACTCTTCATTCCCTACATTAAAAAAATCAGTCTCAAAATTCGACCTGCAACACATTTCAAAAAATTAAAACGACAAAAGTTCTCATTTTTCGCTGGACATCTATACATAAATCATTCTTTCGGTTTAATAAATGGGTGCTCATGGCTGGAGTAGTTATGAGACATGAGAAACCGATGTAAACAATACGATTCTATTGCTAATTTTGGTTTATTCACCCCTACTATCTATATTGCAACATATTAATCTTCATCGCTATCGCTGTTGATCACGGCATTGACCTCTTCAACATCGAAGAGTCCTGTAAGGATTTTGGCTGGTCTTATGATTTTCGATAGATATCGAGCATTCGATAGATAATAAATTATCGCAGCAATGTCTGAACAGCATCCAACGGTTCGTTTGTCATTTGGACAATCACAAACGTAACGGCAAATTCCGAACGAGCTTTGGGAATCACGAGTGTCATCAATATAGCATTTATACGTTTTGCTATTGATGTGTCTCGACCTCACGAGAACTTGAATGATTGCGTGATTCGCACCTTTTAATCTCTTCAAATAATTGAGTGCAATATTTCCATCCTCGTCCATCATTTCAGCAAGGTATGATACTGCTTGAGATAGCGCGTATGAACCAGTAAAGCGTATCTTCAATTCCTTTTCAGTCAGCTCCGGAAAACCAAGCAAACCAGCTGATGTGAATTGTTGAAATAGAAGAAGATTTTCAGAATAAGATTTCCGTTCATAGTTGTTGTTCGTACTCTTTTGATGCCGAATGTAAGTTTCATCGAATATCAGCACTAATTGGTCGTCGAGCTCATACAGGTTTTTAACTGTGTCCGAAGTCTGATGTTCTACAAGGTCCTCCCTTGATTTGCTAAAATATCCGAAACCCTCTGGTAAAATATCTTTCTCAAAAGAGTTCACGACTTGTCCACAATAATCTGTAACTTGCTGTTCACGATCAAGCCCAAGTACAGATGCAATAATACTATTCGAATACCCAGTCCTCATTTTGAAGAGGAACACTACCAATGCTTGAAAATAAATACGGGTTTGGGAAATCCACATTGATTTCATTTTCCCACACAGCTCATTCAAATTTTCGTAATTAAAACCAGTCAATGCTTTCAGACATTGATTAGATAGAATACCATCCTCACTTTGTTGCTTCAATTCATGACCATTCGATAAATCATTAAGGAAAAACGTCAATCCTGATACTTAAATCATACTGTTACCAGCATGTATTTGCAGCGCTGCTAGATCATCAGTATAGAATTTGTGTTTATCAGATGAGTTGAGCAACAACGATTTCCCTTGGGAATGAAGATCTTTCTTTCTTGGAATGCTTGCAATCGAGCTTGAGATGGGACAGTGAAAATTGGTGATAACGAGCAACAAAGAAAGCAGTACTTGTGAGTTGACACTACCCGTGGAAACGGCATTTCTATCAATTAGACATTGATAGGCTCCTGTGCATCAAACGATGGGTCGTCAGTAGACGATTGTGAAGTAGAACTTGCTGTGGCATGTGATTGTGATTGTGGACTTGCCAGTGATTGTGGAACTTTGTGAAGATATCACTGTAGCCGAATGTTGTGAAAAATCTCCTTGAGATGAGTGTAAAGAAAGTGAAGATGTCTGCGTCGGTAACTCATAGAGGACATCATCATCAACTTGTGGCATAGAACTTTAGCGAGATCTACCAAACTCTGTTGATTGCTGTCATCCTGATTGTTTAGAACCAGCTGTCGTTGATGATTTGGCGCTATTTTCATTCACTTGTCCACTTCTGCTATATGGAATCAACCAGCAATTATTGCAGAAAATATCACCGAGTTTTAGGACCTTACCTATCCCTGCAGAGTATTCTAAACATTAAGTATTATCCTTCATTCTCTTTCGCTGTCCCTTCAATGCTCTAAGGACACGAAAACAATATGCACATCTCGTGGGATCTGTTGTCGAATCTGAGCTTGCTTACGGTGTTGACATGGTATGTTCCTGATATTGGTGTATCGACGATGAGTTATTCTAAAATGGACAACTTGAAATTAACATATTTTTACTGTGAAACCTAGCTTTATAATGAAAAGAACATTGATCAAATTGTTACCAGTAGCACTACTATTTTTGTTTAATTCTTCGTCTCCAGTATCGTATAGAATGGATGAAAATTCATCCATTCGATTACGGCGTGTGTCAATTTAGTTGCATAGGATGTTCACAACTGTCCCGAAAGAGAAATAAACAAATAAGTAGGAAACTAGGCTTGGAGTCTGCAGAATCTAGATCGATTGCGTAGTTCAATTTAGTTCGATGCATCCACACTAGTGGCGCCACTTGAGCTGTGCTGTTTTACCAACACCTAAGATTAGTATGTTTAGGCGGACTTTTGGTCAAGCTAATAAGCTGAAATATTCAGATCCGCGTAAACTGTCAAACAACTGTGAGGGGGTACGTTTACGCAAGCCGCAATTCTGTAACGCTGCGCTGTTACCTTCCTACTGTAGAAAAAACTCGCGTAAACGCCATCTGTTCGTTATTCGTATTACTATGCATACGTGTTTAACCGTTTACGTGACGAGAATGTCTGAGCGTAACGTGAGGAAATGTCCGCATAAACACACTCAATTATTTTCTCATCGACATGTTATTAAATGACGTCGAAAATTAAAAAATATCCAAAATCAGCGTATAAAATCCTATTGTTTATATCTGTGTGTTATGTTTCACAACTACTCCAGTCATGATCACCCATTAATTAAACCTAAAGAATGATTTATGTATGGATTTCCAATGAAAAATAAAAAATATTATCGTTTTTATTTTTTTCAATATGTTGCAGGTTGATTTTTGATATTTTTTTTCTGAATGTAGGGAAAGAAGAGTAAAATCATGTCAATTTTTGTCATAATAATAGAAAAATATCTTCGCTACAAAATAATGTCTTTAAAGGAAGATTTGATGATTAAAAATAGAGTTTAGCGTTTTAAAAAACGAAAAAAAAATGCCCATTAACGTTCACGTTTCTGATTTTTTCAGATTTTTCGGTCGGGTCTTCGTATTCAAAAACTGCAAAAATCGAGAAAAAAAAACCCGTTTTTCCAGCAGGAAGACGCCTCGGCATCGATGTAGAAAGCTGCAATTTTGCACAAAATTGTTTCTTTAGGTTACGAGCTTTGGAAAAAAGCCACAAAATTCGGTGGGGGCAGATTCACCATTCTTATCCGGCTAAACCCTTATTGGTTAATTAACTATTGGTTGCTGTAAACTAACCTTTAGACCAGAAATTAATGTATCTCAGCATAATTCGGTCGACATGTATATGATGACATGCATATGTCATCTTACAAGAAACATCACTTTGGTGTACTCCTCCGATTTTGTTGAAACTTTTTGATGTGGAAGAGTATCAAAAACTAAGAGACACGTATTTTTTTATCGGCAGAAAAACGGTTTTAAGGGGCGAAACGCACCCTCGAAAATGGGGGTGTTTTTCGTTTTTCGTCGATAACGTTATCGTTCTCATCTCCAATGTATAGTACACAAAAAAAATAAACATTGTTGCAATTAAATTTTTTTAATATCTCGTGCCGTTGAAACGTTATCGACGAAAAACGAAAAACATCCCCATTTTTGAGGGTGCGTTTCACCCCTTAAAACCGTTTTTCCGCCGATAAAAAAAGTACGTGTTTCTTAGTTTTTGATACTCTTCCACATCAACAAGTTTCAACAAAATCGGAGGAGGACACCAAAGTGATGTTCCTTGTTAGGCTAAAGTACGTTTTTTACAAGTCAACCTACATGTGGTTTTTATATTTTTCTATTTTTTATTTACACAACTAATGTCCTGATTATTTATTTTCTTTTTTTTTATATTTACACAACTAAAACTAATTCTATTTCATTATAATAATAAACCTTTATGGATATCCGCGTGGCTTTGAATTCATACGGGATCATTTATTTTAATATTTATCGAAAAAGTAGGTCACCTTAAGTACAACTCCCCTACCACAAAGTATATTTGTCCGATTCACGTTAAGTTCAGACAGGACATAGTTTACAACATTTTCTGTCGTATGGCCAGGGAATTTTTTTATTATATTTGTCCATTTGTCAATAACAAATTAATAAAATATTTTTTTGCCGAAAATCACTCGTTTTCTCCAGCTTGCCATTTTCGTAATATTCAACATTTCAAAGAAGTACCCGGTCATACGAAAGTTTTGCCATTATACTAAAACTACATTTTTTATTCTTCGTTTCAGATCACCCTAGTTGCCAGCAACGGCAGCACTTTGTGTAAACAACTATAACTGCCTTGTTCATCGATATTTTTCAATAAAAAATAACCTCAAATTTGGCAGGACTATGTGTCAATTGTGTGTCAAATCCCGCCCGGGTCATCTCAATACTCTTATCAAGAAAAAATGTTTGTAAATGAACCTTATTTTTAGGTCCCAAAAGCTCATGCAAACCCGTTGAAGCTCATTAATGAACAGGGTTCCGAGACAGGCTCAGGTAATTTTATTTCAGGCGGCCAGCACACACCGTTTCGCTGATGTTATATATTTATGTAAGCGAACCGCCCGGATATAGCCTCTCTCGTCATCTCGTCTGAGATTTCTCTTCCTTCCGATACATATGTATAGGCCAACAGATGCATACGTGTGGCAGTATCACATAACCGTGTAAATCGTTATTGGACTCTCATCGATCGCGCACCTTTTTATAAACTTACCTTGCAAATAGAAGACGAGCTTGCATATTATTTCTTTGTAAAGTCCGACAATCGAGATCGCTTGGGTTATGGCCATCGGCATACATAGGCTCGTAACGAGTAGATCCGCCACCGAAAGATTGACTACCAAATAATTAGTAGGACTGCGAACACACGAAAAAAGGAGTCTGATTGAAAAATATATAATCACGAAAAAAGCAGACGTCTCGAAGAACATCGAATGACGTGAACAAGATCCAAATTAAATTGAAGTCGCTCCATGACGTTGTCGAACCCCAAGGAATCATTGCAGTGACCAGATTGAGGGCGGATCTCACGTGGCTGTGTCAGATTAAGTCGGAAATATTTTCAAAATTGGTGCAATTAAAATTTTTTCTTCACCTCGAAAATTATTGAACGTAACTTACGGACACTTCGAAGTTGAACTTTCATTGGACACATCTACCTCTAGAAAAATGAGTTTCTTTTGACATTCATCGGTGAGACACCCTACCTACACTTAAAGCAAAATTCTGTTGATATTCACTAGATGCGTCTATTTGATTCTTTAAATTTGAATTAACTGAATTTTTCGTAAAATCACATTTTTCCTTTTGCATTCCATTATTGGAATTATTTATATTAAATATGTTTATTTATTCAAATCAAGTCTATTTAATATTGTCTGATAACTAAAATTTTTATTCATTCCCATTAAATCTGTGATTCGGTTTAATCTGTTCAAAAAAACAATTTAGTTGAATCCAGCAAATGTATCTAATTATTTAAAAAAAATGAAATTAAATAGAATTTTTGTAGCGTCAAACATTTTTCTAGGTAATAGAATTAATAGTCTGTCTTTCTTGCAACACACATCGAAGGGGTGGGGTTGGAGAGGCGGAGAGAGAGGAATTATATATCTATATATACAGGGTGTCCCTCTTATCACTGCCACCTGACAAAAGTTGTACGGTGTGAAGGGGGCCATCAAATGAGACCAATTTTTTTTTTTATTTCGGTGGAGGCGCTGTCGCACATTGAAGGTCACCTCCACTTTTTTCAATGGAATGGTACCTTTTTTTCAACCATCTTGTGGAGTACGTCAAGCTGCATAAAAAACATTACAGGGTCAAAGTCGTTCAAGGTCATTTAAGGTCAGTATCGATTATACAAATCTAAATATCTCGGATCACTACCAAATATTTGGTAGTCGATCGACAATAGAGAACACTTCGAATACATTCTGTTTATTTACCAACCCGCGTTAATCTGTATCGTGTGTAGCTCAATCGAGGTTGTCGTTCAGTTTGATTTTGAATTTGGATAAGAGCAATTCATCATGTGAAAATGTACCGGCAATTCGAAAAAGTGGACATGATGCTGTGTTACGGTGAAGCAAGAAAAAATTCCACAAGAGCGCGTTTTTTGTATGCTGAGCAATTTCCAGATCGACAGTGTCCAAGCCGGCGAACGTTTGATGCGGTAGTCACGTCCTTTCGCGCGACGAGTAGTGTTTATCCTGCTGAGAAAAGCCGTACTAAAACGCGAACCACGGAAGATGCAGAAACAGATATTCTGAGTGCCGTCGCTGTAAACCCTCATGTTAGTTGTAGGAGTCTATCAAAACAATATCCGATTTCGAAATCAAGTGTGTGGAGAATCCTCAATCGTCACCGTTTCCATCCATACCGAATGTCGGTGCATCAGGCTCTCGAAGCGAATGATTTTCAAAATCGAATCAACTTCTGTCAGTGGGCACAGCAGCAACTTCGGATGGAGGAACAATTCTTTAATGATGTATTATTGACTGACGAGTCAACGTTCACAAACCATGGACAAGTTAACACGTACAATATGCACTATTGGCCGAGAAAAATCCCAGATGGCTAAGAGAAGTTGTCCATCAATGACCATGGAGTGTTAATGTGTGGTGCGGCATATGGAAAAACAGAATTATTGGTCCACACTTCATTGATGATAATCAGACTGGAGTTGAGTACGCTGCTTTTCTGGAAGAAATATTGTCTGTGCTGCTTGAAGATCTAACCTTGTGGGATCGGCAAAAATTCTGGTACCAACATGGTGGTTGTGCAGCTCATTTTGCATGAATAGCTCGCAATGTTGTCGACCGAAAATTTAGTAATAAGCAGATTAGCTGAGGAACACGAATAGGCTGGCCTGCTCGATCACCGGACTTAGCTCCACTCGATTTTTCTTTATAGGGGACGTTAAAGAATAAAGTTTATCGAGATATACTCGCAACACCGGAAAACATGCAAGAACGCATTATCAATGCGCGTAACAGCATCACTCCGGAAAGCATTCTACGATCGAAACAGTGTCTGACTGTCCGACTGCAAACATGTTTGGAGGCTGGTGGAGGTCATTTTGAACATCTATTGAAACAAAATGTAAATTTGGAAATATTTTTCGTATCGATCCGATTTTCGTCGACACTAACCTTGAATTACCTTGAGGGACTTTGAACCCCTAATTTTTTTTAGCCGGCTTGAGGTGCTCCACGAGATGGTTGAAAAAAAATTACCATTCTATTTTTAAAAAAGTGGAGGTGACCACTGTGCATCAGCGCCTCCACCGAAAAAAAAAAAAATTGGTCGCATTTGATAGCCCCCTTCGCACCCTACAACTTTTGTTCGGAACATTTTTTTGTGACGTCGATAATTACCGAGTTATTTCGGGTGGCAGAGATAAGAGGGACACCCTGCATAAGCCCGGTGCATTGATCTAGTGCATTCAGAAAAACGATTTATTATGTTCTAATAAATTGGCACATTAGAACCTAATTTATTAGAAATTAATAAATGTTGACTCGTATTGAAACAGTTTTTATGTGATTGTAACCACAGCATGTATTCGGCGTAACTAAATATGTTTTTTACGCGCCGATTTTTCACAACAATTAAAAGCCATATTTAAAATAGAAAATTTGAATATTTCCTCAAATCGAATAAATACTACATTCCAATCAAGAAAATCTCTTCTTTCGTGACTATGATACTAATGCGCGCATGCGCACTTTGACCTTCAACGCGACGGGCCCAACAGCAGACCGCTCGTCAGATGTAGCTCACGCATGCGCTTATCATGTAGCTTCTTCCTACACTGACAAAGAAAAAGAAATCGTTGAATGTGCAAAATGCATGTTGTTGTCTCGAAATTTTGTTGTTTTAACAGTTGCTCAGACATGCTAAATAAGCTACAGTTCACACCACTAAAACTATCAGTTAGATTAACAAAACGTTCGTTTTTTTTTTTTTTTAGGAGGGGGTAAAATGCAAATTACGCACCGTAAGTTGGCCCCGTGGGCTGTCTCGTGTGTTGGACTCCCACACATGCCGGTGCCGTCGGAATGGTGATATACCGACTAAAACATCCCCCTCCACTGTCCGCCCCGCGGGGTGGCAACACGTTAGTATAACCTCACCCCCGCGGGTCCTGTCCATCGTCCGTCTCGTTTCGTTTACCCGTTGCTACGTCTCTTCCGTTTACATGTCATGTCTCCCTCATTCATCCTCCAGGCATCCATCATCTTTCTTACGCCTCAGCACTGCCTCGACGAAGGTGGCGATGTCTGTCCAGTGGTCTTCGTCTCGTAGCATCAGCTCGATTATGTTATCGGGCGTGATGTGTCCAGTCCTCCGTTCCAATTGTTGTCTCCGGGTCGTCCATCTGTCACACGCAAAGAACGTGTGTTCCGCATCGTCTCGTGTGTGTCCGCAGTACTTACAGTCCGGCGTCCGTACTCGTTTCATGTTGTATAGATAATTTCGGAAATATCCGTGTCCCGTGAGGAGCTGGGTCAGGTAAAAATTTACCTCCCCCCAACCCCGTTCGGTCCACGGTCTTAGGTCCGTTATCAGCCGTCTTGTCCATCGTCCGGTTGTCTCGGTCGTCCAGCGTGCGTGCCAGTCCGTCGGATGCTCTTGCGCGGCATTGACGCTTTGCAGAGCCGTTTCGTCAGTTTTAGGGTCTCGTCCACAAGTCGTTCGGTCCTTGTACGTCCCGTCAGTTCGTCCGGTACAATCTCCGAGGGTGCGACTGCTTCCAGCAGCGCCCTCGAGAACTTGTCGATGTCCAGTTTCCGTGTGTTCCACCGCGGTGTCTGCGCCGACCTGTTGCGTTGCGTCGTTGTGGGTCCTGCCACCTCAAAGACGATGTATTGATGATCGCTGGCTGTATAGTCGTCGATCACCGCCTATCGCCTCATCAGCGGCACGATACTGTCCGAGATCAACGTCACGTCCGGTATCGAGGAGCCCACCCCCGGTCTGATGTACGTCGGTACGTGTCCCGTGTTCGCTACAGTCAGGTTGAGTCTTGCTGCCATTTCCAGCAGCAGGTGTCCACGTCTGTCTGTCCTGGTCATTCCCCACTCGATCGCTCTCGCATTGAGGTCACCCGCGACTATTAAGTCACCCGTCAGCTCCCTCAATGCGTCCTCCAGTCTGCCCGTCTTGTCCTCGAACTCTCTGGCGGAGCAGTTTGGGGTCAGGTAGACGCTGACGTAAATCAGGCCGCCCACCCTCACCCAGACGTAATCGTCCCCCGCTCCGCTGTCGAGCACACGCGTTCTGGTACCCCTGACCCTAATGGCCGAGGTACCCGCGCCGTTCGGGAACCACGTCGGTGTCGTCATATCCCTGTATTGTTCGCTCAGTATCAGTACGTCAGCGTTGTGTTCAGTCGAGATTTGGGGAAGCAGGAGGTGTGCTTCCTCGCATCTGTGCATGTTTCCTTGTAGGATTGTCACGTCTTCGTCTTCTTCCTGCACTCCTCCAGCGCAGCCCTGAAGACCGCACACGCCCCGGAACCCGGGAGGTGCGCGGTACTCTCGTGCCCCGCCTCGACGCACAGGAAGCACGTCGGTGTGTCTTTGCAGTCCTTGCCGACGTGGTTTGTTCTGCCACATTTGTAGCAGCACTGTGCTCTGTCCTTGCCGTTGCAGTTCGTCCTAGTGTGTCCGTACCCAAGGCACCTATAGCACCTTGGCACAGTCGTCCTAGGCCTGACTCGGCAGTTCATCCATCCGATTTTCAGACGACCTTTCTTGAGAAGGGCGTTTGCGGCGCCCTCCTCAAGGTCACAGACAGCCATACACTGTCCATGTCTGTTTGGGCCGAAGATATGAACCTTCGGGTCCCTCGTATCGTTCGTCTCTCGTCGAAGTGCCTCCGCTACTTCCTCTTTGTCCGTCACACAGTCCAGGTCCAGTATGTCCAGTTGTACGCTGGAAGTCATGTCCCGTATTTGTGCGTCATCTCCCAGGGCTTGCCGAAGCTTGTCCTGGAAGTCCTTCCGTCCTTCGTCCTTCGGTAGCCGTTGACCTGCACCTTTTCGGTCGCAGGATCAACGGCTTTCATTCGTCGCAGTGTGTCCGCGTAGGTCTTGCCACTGGTGGGCTTAATGAGGACCACCCCAGCCCCGGGTCTCCGGGTTGGGCGGGCGTCACCCCCCTTGTTTGTGGCCGGCGTCACTGTCGCTTTTGTACACGTTTTCGTCTTCTGTCCGTCCTGTGCGTCTATCGTCTTCCTCTTTTTCTTTGCGAGCACCGTTTTCCACGGGGTAAGCTCCGTTCCCTCCGTCGGTCTTTTGGCCGGCGTGAGATCCGGGCTTGAGCCTGTGGTCTCGCGTTTGCGTTTCGTCTGTGGCGTCTGTTGTTTGTCGACGTCACCCTCTCCGCTGGCAGTCCCGAGCACATGCATCCTGTCGCACTCGTGCCATGCCTCGTCCGCAGCTTCCCTAATCCGGGCCATGTTGGTTATGATCACGGTGCTGATGTTCCTCTGCACACGTGTCTTTTCCTCCATTTTGACCAGGCATTCCCGGATCAGTTGTAGCTGAGTCCGGATCCTGGCCTCGGCCGTCTCCGCTACGGACGCAGGCGGTGCAGTCTTCTGTCCCGTTCGTCCGTCCGTAGTGTCACTTGTCCTTGTCGGGGTTGGGGGCCCCATTTGATTTGATGCGTTTAAACGTTTTCCTTTTTGTTGTGTACTCATGTTTTTTAGCTCCTCCCTTTCTCCCTTTTGTTTGTGTATGTGAGAGTGTTTTGGGATAAAGACACCGCAGACCGCCCTCGCCGACATATCCCCACCGCAGGCCGCCCCAGAGCGGACAGTGGTGGCCTCATCGAGGCCCCCCCGCTACTGCTGCAGAGCCCGTTCCGGGCGCCACCCGGCACTACAACAGTATGGGGATTATACACTGGCTGATGGGGCAGCCAGGTCCATCCGGCTAAGAGGACCCCGGCCCCTGTACTATCCAGCGGCCCAGGAGCATCGTGCCTGGTTTATACTCGCCGTACCCTCCGCCCGTCCGCCCTGGGGCGGCCTGCCGCGGAGGACGGCGGGGGTCCGAGTGCCGTCCCCCGGCGTTAAGTGTGCGTGCTAGTGAGTGTCCGCCTTTGTGACGTGTACCGGTTCATTTACTCGCATTCATTCGATAGCCATACAGGAGGTGCTCAGGACTTGAGCCCTCCGCCATTCATCCGCACACTCACTCACATTCGCTTTTCGGGGGAGCCCGTTTATAGGGACCCCAGACATTCGCTTTTCGGTGGCCCCCGTTTATAGGGGACCCCGAGCATTCGCTTTCTCAGGATGGCCCGTTTATAGGGTCACCTGATCATTCGCATCACCGGTATATCCCTCGGACGTGTTTGTGTAGATGTTTGTGTTTGTATGTTCGTGCGTGTTCTCGACATGCCGGGTGGTTAGCCCTGCACACCGGTGGCTACTGCGAGAGCGCTGAACGCACTCCCGGGCGGTGGGCTCGCCAAGATCCCTACGCCGTATCAAAACGTTCGTTATGCCAATCAAAAATCAAGTTGAACGTATTTAAAGATACATTTTGTTAAACCAACTGAATTTTGGTTGGATGAACGAATTTTTTTTCAGTGTATGCCAATGCTTTTGACACAAGTGTCAGTGTTGCGTTTCGGAAGTGAGAAACTCGAAACTGAGGAATGATTTAAGCGTAAGTAAGAATATAAAGTGAGAAAAAACTTTCAAGTGAAAAAATAATGACGGACGTAATGACACAATTCCTCGAAAAAAAAACCAGCTGGGGGACCATGAAGAATCCTATTAGATGTTAAGAAAAATTCTTCGTAAATCTTAAACATAAACTTAAATAAAAAAATGTCTGAGCTGTTAATAAAATTGTAGTAGGCCGACATAAGAACAAGAAAACTTATTCGTCGGGAGACAAACTTCTTTGTCCTTAATAAATCTTTTTTCTGAGTGTGGGTAGCGTGCTGACCAGCAGATCGGGAGGTCGCAGGTTCGAAACCCAGTGGCGTCACTTTCATCGTGGAAAGTTTTTCTTCGACATTTTCTCGGCAAAAGGCGACTAGTTCCGTGACTGGGAGGTGAACTTGGGACCGGCTCTATCGGTATAGGTTTTCCGCACTTTCTCTATGCCCATGGCAGATATGTTATGGTGAATACGATACAGAGGTGGAAGTCGGCTGCGGCCGCAAGGTGGGGGGGGGGGGTGCGTGGAATAGGAGGTAAACGGGAGGGTAGTGGAATGGGAGATAGAACGAAGTTGCTGCGGGTTGAGGCACGTAAAAAGGGGCAGACCCTGTACGGCCG
This sequence comes from Ophion slaviceki, assembly GCA_944452715.1. Lineage (NCBI taxonomy): Eukaryota > Metazoa > Arthropoda > Insecta > Hymenoptera > Ichneumonidae > Ophion > Ophion slaviceki. The sequence goes on along the minus strand of OX101788.1, from coordinate 9,023,593 downwards.
GAACAAACCAATAAAAAAATATATATAGATATAGGTTATGTTAGAAAAATGTATAGCATGATATTCGATAAAACTCTTTAATTATCACGTTGATATCACCTAAGTGATATAGTTTATGTGGTCCAGCAAATGATTATAGGAATTCATTTGGTCTCTTAAGGCATATCTGCGACTAGGATGCTGCAAACACTGGATAGCGTAGGGGCTGTGTGTGTAGCAATAGGTAGGTAGGTTGTAGGTTCGATCCCACATGCAGGCGAAATATTTACATCGAAAAGAATCATTTCAGAAGGTCAGGGAATGACGAATTAGGATACAAAGTCATCGTGATAGAACTCCAAATGAAGTATTTCATTTTGTTTTGGATTCATGAAATATTCTATGCATATAGTACACTTGAATTTGCAGTGTATATCGTAAGCAGATGAAGATGTATTTTAATCGAATCTTCATTTATTTAATTTAAATATGTTTTATATGCGGAAAGAAAAGCTGAAACAATTTTTTTTAAGTTTGAAACAAATAGGATCGTAGTAGGTCGGGAGACGAGGAAAAACCTATTTAAAATAAATATTATTTTTGGCAGTATAGCAACGCCAGGATTTCATTGATTTAGGTACTTTATAACGAACGCATTCGAAGTGGACGATGCTTCAGACCAAAGAGATCTGTCGGGTCCTACCAATTCGGCGTATAGCCGCAGAAGAGATTAGTTGACATTTCGAGTGAATACAGTGTGTGCAAGGTCGATTATGTGTATTCTAGACCTTGTGATTTTTCCCGACATCGCTGGCTGGTCTTGCACACTGAGAGCCAATGGTAAATAACCGTATTCTAATGCGCGTTCTACAAAATAAATGGCTGTTTCGCCGAAAAAAAAACGCGCGAGAGACTTGCGCCCAGTAATCAAGGCGAGCTTATACGTATACCGGAAAAAGGCCAACAGGAAATCTTCTTGCGATCTGTTAGGATACGCAATCATGAGTGATTATTGCCGCAGTGTGCTTTATTCGAAGTAGAGAAAGCTGCACATATAGACAAAGATGCACATGCCCTCTTCAAATTAATGAGACACGAGCACCAGCAACATAGATGTTGTGTGAGATCTATTTCGAGAAATGGGTACAGAATAAGCCAATTTGTGGTATACGAAAATTAGCTCGATTTTAATCTGGGATTCCACGAGTCCATCGTCGAAACGTCAATTGAGTAGCAAACGCAGCTTTACAATCGATAAAGCGACGGAAACGGTTGATGCATCGATGACGAAGGAACGGCGAGAGAGAGAGAGAGAGAGAGAGAGAGAGAGAGAGAGAGAGAGAGAGAGAGAGAGAGAGAGAGAGAGAGAGAGAGAGAGAGAGAGAGAGAGAGAGAGAGAAATCCAAAGAATAGAATGTGCACGTATCATTTGACAACATCCGCTATGCTCGTTTATTATTCGAGTATATTATTACTCGAAATGCACAAGTGCAAATTGAATAGCGATTGGGTGCATCGCGGGTTCTTCTTTGCTTGCGAATTAACAGCCATGCGTAAATCGGTGTGAAAGCCTTCAGAGTCCATTCGATGTCAGAAATACATTGATCCCTCTCTAGTCGTATTACCACAGTCTTGTAAAATGGATCTCTCTCTCTCTCTCTCTCTCTCCCTCTCCCTCTCTCCCTCTCTCTCTCTCTCTCTCTCTCTCTCTCTCTCTCTCTCTCTCTCTTTTTCTCTTCACACAAACGTTTTCATTCATATTTCCCAGCCTTTCAATATTTTCTGTCAGCATTCAACGCATTCTTGTTGTGTCTATCATCTCCGAAGGCTATGTGGTATGAAAGAAAAATATATTTCTGCGATGAAAGACGTACGGCACCTTCTGAATCTAACGACGGGGGGGCTTCATCCGAAAAATATACGTCCACCCTCGTTGAGCCGGTAATAATATATGTAGCTGTCAGTGCGTACCAGGTTTTTGATCCAGGCTTATTATTGATTTATAAGCCATTTTCGCAAGCTGCGGAAACGTCGAAATCCAAAAGCAAAGAGTAAGTATGACGAAAATTCTATTTTTGGGGTTACTTTATGAATGGTCTGAAACAAAGAGGTGGACGAACCTTCAAGCATAATTCTCTACCGTGCATGTCGAATGTACGTAAATTTTCTGTATGAATGCTGTCGACGTAAGTACCGATGGAAATTATCGGCCTAATTCCGAGGACACTTTATGTGCCCTATTTGCTGAAGTTGTGCAGTTTTTCCTTTCAGCGAGCCAGAGGCACGATAGACATCAGCGACAAGTCTTACCGCATATGTCGTATAGACATTTGTACATCATGCGCTCTCGGCCATGCAATCCCGAAATAACCCGCTCGCCATTGAACAATGTCACGCTTCGTGCAGCTTTTAAAAATGACGTTCAAAAAATCCGGAAGTGATAAATGATTCTTGATTCCGAGTCGATGTTGAACTAACAAGGAACGTCACTTAAGTGCCCGCCGTCTATTTTTTTGAAACTCAGATGTGATAAAGCATTGAAAACTATTAGCCACTTATTTTTTTAGCCGCGGAAAAGCGTGTTCAAGGGGGAAAACCACTTCTCAAAGAAAGGCATCTCAATGGGTGGTTTTGCAGTTTTACCCACAAGCAGTCCACCGATCTGAATAAAACAAAAAACCAAAATTCTTCTAATGTAAAGCAATGAAAAATCTACTATAGAATAATTGAAAAAAATTAAGGGGTGACACGCCTTTCTCTGAGGGGTCGTTTCGCCCCTCAACTCTTTAGCTGCCATCGTAGCAGGTTTGCTACATTGACTTTGACCCCGTCGGTAAAAATGTAAGGACGCTGTAGCGGACAAGCTACTTCACAGTTCCATCAATCTATACTAGATGCAGCTAAAATGCCGGAATAGCTTGAAATTCAAACGTAAACATATGAATTATGTTAATATGGCAACAATGTTGTCGTGAAAATTTACGACGCTGCATCTGCGGCCCGTTTTTTGTCCAAAAAAGTAAGTAAATGGACATTCTTGAAATATTTTTTGATAGAATTGTGTAAAGGAAGCTTGACTGGACGAACTAGGCTTTGAAGATTTTTGATTGAATTAAAATAATAACTCGAACCGAGCAGGTGAAAATGTTGTAGCAAATTTGCTACACTGGCCATTCGCGTATATAAAATTCCAAATTTTTGGGTTCACGTTCTTATTTTTTATATTTTATTTTGTAATGCATGGCTCGTATACCGAAGAGACACGGGCAGAAACGCAAGGACCATGAGTCTAAAAGAATTCTGATTTTCCGTCGCGAACGGATTGATTAAGTGTGGTAAACAGAAACGTGGTCGTCCTCCAAATCGTGAAACGTTGATTACAAGACTCTACACTCCGCGAGGCGCTAGACCACAAGAACTAGTCCCAACTGATGGTGTAGGGAACTGGGCTGCTTTTGAAGAACAAATGCTGTGATGGAAATATTGCAAGTCAGGTTTTTCAAAAATGAAATGCTGCACATGCAACGAGCACCTGTGCCAGAACGTAAAGAACAATTGTTTTTACATTTTCCACGAAAACTAGTGGTTCTGTAAGATCGATTGTCGGTAAGAGCCTGGGAAGTAGTATTTTCGGACTGTAGCAAATTTGCTACATTGGCAGTTCGGGGATATAAATGACTTTTGAAAAAGCTAAAATAAATGTCTACTTATCTTATCGGATTACAATAGTATGTCTACAATAATCTTACAGAAACACTAGTTTCCGTGCAAAATGTAAAAACAATTGTTCTTTGCATTCTGGCACAGGTGCACGTTGCATGTGCAGCATTTCATTTTTGAAAAACCTCACTTGCAATATTTCCATCACTGCCTTTGCTCGTCAAAAACAGTACAGTGCCCTACACCATCAGTTGGGACCAGTTCTTGTGGTCTTGCGCCTCGCGGAGTGTAGAATCTTATAATCGACGTTTCACGATTTGGAGGACGACCACGTTTCTGTTTACCACACTTCATCAATCGGTTCACGATGGAATATCAGAATTCTTTTAGACTCATGGTCCTTGCGTTTTAGCCCGTATCTCTTCGGTATACGAGCCATGCAATAAAAAATAAAATATAAAAAATAATGGCTAGTGTAGCAAATTTGCTACAACATTTTCACCCGCTCGGTTCGAACTATTATTCTAATTCAATCAAAAATCTTCAAAGCCTAGTTCGTCCACTCAAGTTTGCTTTACACAATTCTATCAAAAAATATTTCAAAAATGTCCATTTACTAACTTTTTTGGACAAAAAACGGGCAGCAGATGCAAGCGTCGTAAATTTTCACGACAACATTGTTGCCATATTAACATAATTCATATGTTCACGTTTGAATTTCAAGCTATCCCGGAATTTGTAGCTGCATCTAGCATAGATTGATGGAACTGTGAAGTAGTTTGTCCGCTATAGCGTCCTTACGCTTTTACCAACGGGCTCAAAGTGAACGTAGCAAATTTGCTACGATGGCAGCTAAAGGGTTAAACGCGTTTTTCTTAAAACTGTGTTTTTAAAGTCGGCGAGCAAGATTTCTCGGAAACGGTTAAACCGATCAGTGTCAAATTTTAACGCAATCTTTTCAAGTATATTTTTTAATAATTAATCGAAGGTTTTTTCTCACCGATAAATATTTTCCATTTTATGAACAGTTTTGGGCCTAAATTTTTGTCAAAAATCGATTATTCTTTAGAAGCCGCCATTTTATCAAAAATTATTATTTTGCTTATTCCTTCGATCAATTGCAAGATAAACCATCATATTAACGAACCTTTTTTTGTAGGTGCTCCCGGAGATCAGCTATAGCAGCTTTCAAAATAATTATTTTTACAAATAAAAATGTTAAAATACAGTCAAAAGATACCATGATATGTGTACAAATTGTTACGTCAATAGATTTAAAGGTCTTCTCAAGAAAAGTTCTTGAAAAATCGATCTTTTTGGGCCTTCTGACTGTGTATAACCCCTTAAGTGATGTTCCTTGTGAGTGCGAATCAATCAGGGGGTGAAGAGGGAGGGGAAAGGGATGGTCCATCGATATGAGACATTACTGGGGAACATTACAGCAGCTATCAGTGAACAGTACCTTCGCATGTAGTCATTCTTGAAGATAACGACAATGACGAGAATGTTGGCAACCATTGCGATCGGTATAACCGGTGAGTAAAGCCCAACGAGGGCGTAGTTATTTTCTTGCCCGAAAGAATCATAGAACTTTCGCAGCATATCCATCTCTTCAGACATGTCATCGCTGTAGTTTGCGAAATACCCGGAAGTGTCGTTCCCGCTTTGGTTGCCAAAATTGGCCACGTCAGTTGCAGAAATGTCTTCTTCTGTTGTCTCTTCCATTGTTTTTCGTGGGTAATGTCGCAAAGGTGATTATTGTGCTACGCGTGACAAATTCAAAAAAACAAGATCGTTAAATTGTTCGGCCCCGAGCTCGAATCTTAAAAATTGGGGATCTATTATTTTGCGAATTTTTTCTTCATTTACACTCAATTGTTTTATTCGTTGGTCGCATTCGACCGAACTTTTGATTAGCTTACAAGACCTCCCGCTGTGATTTATTCTCGTGGAGAGGGTAATGAACGTCCATTTGCGATGTCCTCGAACAAGCCCGATATTATTATTTTCATTTCGAGGATAAAATAGTCCACAACTCGGCTTCGCATCACTGTTCGACCCCGTTCCTAAGATCCGCGTCTGGAAAACACAACGTTCAGTCTCGCGTCTCACTTGTATGGGGAGTAAGATGAAAAAAATCTGAATTAACGATCCCTTGGGACACGACGGAAGTCGTCGCGTCTAATTAATCGTTCTGCTCGTCGCGTACGAAATGTGGATCCATTTGCCTTGTGTCACGTGCATATTTATTCGCAAACGTAAATCTTTTGACTATGGTAATTTAGATCCAAGGGACGTACGAAAGACATCACGTAATGAACAACTCCGCATATTGCCTGTGGCCCTTGTCTCTATCGTATAGTATCGGCCAAAACGAAACGAAACAATTAATCGTAAAAATATCGTCCCAAAAAAATATCTATCATTCAACGTGAAGCTTTTGCCCGGCGAAGTTCCGAGATGTTTTTGTCACTGAGGCACGATAATTCGGTCCGTTCGATCGCGTCCTATGTTCGTGTCAATGAACGCAAAACTAGAAATTCTTTTTGTTACTTTAATGCAAAACGATCGAGACGGTGATTATTTTTACGGGGTATACAAATTTGCGCTCCACTGAATAATAGTTTCGCTAGATCGAATATTATATATAGATGTCATATTTATTGAGAATTCTTCTCCATGAGCCGCATTAATTCATTGTTAAGGAAATTATGAAAAAATGATCATACTCTAATTAAGCATTGTTGGATAATCCGAAAAACAATGTTAACGCGACATTTCCCGATACCTCGTCATTTTGTTGATAGATGAATAAGACAAATTCCGAGTCTCGTTACGCACACCTTTTGAATGTGTGGCCGCTATTACACCCACGATTTGTTGTTATCCCCGTTTAAACATTTGACGCTGACGTTTAGTTTAAACTAAACGTCAGAGTCAAATGTATTATTGGCACCAACATTCGAATTCTATTTTTTCTTTGGTCACGAATACATGGGTGAGAATTTTTTATTCCTTTTTTGGACCGGGCGTGATGAGTGAGGGTGTGATGTCAGCTGAAAAATTGTTCGATCACGAAACAAGATCAATTTAATACTGTCTAATTCGATGATAAACATTTCTATCCAAGTGGATCTTTTGTAAGAAAAATGCGTGGGTTCGCGCAATTGGTGAATTGTTTAAGTGAATTTCTTTTTTCATCTACGGGCGGACTTGAAAAACCCGCAGGCTACCAAAGACTATCCCTTGAAAACGGTGTTTCAAGCATTGCTACCAACGATCAAAAGGAACAACGTAAATAATAAATGTGATAAATAATAAACCCAAACAAAAAATCGTATAAAAGGTATTTGAAAAAAACAATTACGGGATATTTCGCGTACTTGCGTACTCGCGTATATGGTTATTAAGACGGAAGGCTGAATTAGAAGGTCCGATAAATCGTTTTTTTTAATTGCCTAAATCTATAGATAAATTATCCAAGAATATATTTGCAAAGTTACAGAGGCCGAACATTTTCCACGATACCACGTCGAAAGCAGAGAAGCGATTGATATTTGATATTGATATTTCCTCCTATTGAAAACTTTAAAGCGCGTTTTCTCCAGTTTTCATTTTCACGATTTTTCCAAATTGGCGGGCGTAATAGCAAATAAACTAAACGACCTATTGAATCAACCCCAGGTTTACTTTCTTCAGTATGAAAATCTCTTCGAAGTGAATTGATAGAGTCTTTTTAAATAATTTTTATAGCACGTTAAAGTGTTTTTTTCGAAACACATTTTTTTTTCAAACCTGAGAAAGGTTATATTTTCACGCTTTATTCCGCTTTTTCTTAATTCACCGAGAAGAAAAATGTATGACAATTGAACATTTTATTGGTTTATTTGGTTCAGTCAAGAATTACGAGCTGCATTTTTCCCGCCGATTGGGGACCGCAGTAGCAAGACGCACATGGAATAGGCTGATAAATCTGCAGTCATTTATTTCTTCATGTTGAAACTTTTTTTTATACTTTTCAAATATACATGAAAAAATACCAACATGTTTACAGGGCTCACTTGTTTTTCTCTTCTAAAAAAATTCCACAGAAGACGCTTTTTTGGACCTTCTAATTCGGGCTGAGATGCAGTCAGATTTTTCAAATAATCGATTTTTTTACATTTTCTTGAAGTATGATGTTTCGAAAATATTCCCTGAAAATTTCAAGTCAATCCGATGAATAGTTTCTGGGATATCCCACAATTAGGGAAGGGGCGTCGGGTCCCCATGGCAGGTAGCGGCTGACAAACGCGCAAACAATAATACCCGGGAAGGCAGAATGCTTCGAAGACAACAAGAAATTGATATTTTGGAAGCTTCCACATCGGCAGAAGCCCTATTGTATGGGCCAGGAATTGATGATTCGATGTAAGTAATTTTTTAATTAGTATTTCTATACATAAATCAAGTGTAAAATTGGAAAACTCGTTCAGAAATTTTCAAAAATTTATTACCCAAAAACTATGAACTTTAGCAACATTTTATAAAGAATACTTTCGTTTTAAAATTGCCCAAAATATTTTTGAAAAAATAATTCATCCGGAAAAACTTTAATATTTTGAAAATTGTTTTAACAATTGGCTATAAACAATTCGACAAAAAAGTTGTGATGTTCGGATTCAGCGGATCAAAATACATCAATAAAGTTTAGCTTCATCCATCAAGCTCAAAATTTTACGAACATATAATACCGTATCCACATAGAAAAACTTTAAACGCGTTTTTCTCGAAACTACGTTTTTCAAATCGGTGACCACTCTAATTCAAAAACCACTCGATGGATTTTGATGAAATTTGGTGTCTTTTTGATAGCATTAAAAACTAGTCCTTAATCGAAGGATTTTCATTTTTGTTGAAAATTTCTATTTTTTTAACAATAAACGAGCGATTAAAAAAAATCGTTAAAAAAAATAATTTTGAAAAAAAAGCTTCCATTGAGGACTAGATTTATTATTAAACTAATGATTTTCTCTGTTTTTTTTTCAGATGATCCAGTAAAATTTTATGATGGGCACCGCAAAGCACATGCCGAAGGGGCTCCGACAAAGATGGCGATATTTTCATAAATAATCAACATTTTTCTTTGAAAATGTCTACAAGTTAAGTTGAAATATAACATAAAAAGTCTGTGTAACCACTTTTGTAAAACAAAATTAATTACGTTTTTTTCACGCCTCGGACTGCATCTCACCCCTTAACAAGGTTTGAAGGACTTGGTTCGATAGCCCATCGGCAGGCAACAATTTTACTTTGCCATTAAAAATCATCGTAATGCTTGATATGATATGACTTGCAACAAAACTTGCACATCTGATACAGTACGCACGGTTTACGTATTTGAAAATAAATTCGACAGAAAACTACAATTAAACCCACGAGATTTGTTTGTATTCACAGAGCACACATTTGACACCGAAACTCAACGAATATATTTATTGTCACATAACTAATATTTAAAAAAAATATATATACATATATATACACGAAAAATACGAGCCACAAGAAACTTCTTACCGGACGATTGTCTGTCGATCAAACGACATTCGTAATCAGACAGTCGAACGAACTTCGTCGCACTCCAAACTGTGGAAAATGTAACGAGTGCGCATTAATCAGATCGTGCGAAAAGAAAACAAAAAGTCGCAAATAATTAAAGGATTTAGTTTCGCGAGATTGAATTATCAACTGCGAGCGGAGATTGTCACATTGACGACATTTGGCTTGCGCACGCGACCACTTTTCCAGAGCAAGTGCACGACAAACTAATACGAGGTGTGCTACTCGACGAAAGTCAAGGGTTGCGGACGATCTCGCGGGCATCGCCAAACATGAGGGACGCACGCGCATGTGGTGCCGGGTTTTATATATACCGGGTTAGCCAATGTAGTATACAAAAATACCTATATATATATATATATATATATATATATATATATATATATATATATATATATATATATATATATATATACATATATATATATATACATACACATAGGTATTTTTGTATACTATATTTGGTATTTTGACTGGTATTTTGTTGGAGAGATCAGCAATGCTTTGAAATTCGTTTCATACTCCACCGTGCATCAATAGACTTGTGGGCGTGGATCAGCGAACTGAACTAACTGTATGTTCCTACCGTGGGACCGTCTACTCCGATTTTATTTTTAAGCTGATGGTAATAAATGATTTATTTTTAAACTTTTCGCAAACCTTCCTTTGAGGCTTTTCCCTCTTATCCTGCCCTCATCTATTTCTCCCTCTGCCGACATTTTATAACGAGAACAAACGATGTATCGCAATGACGCTGCCTTGGCAATTCCTTTTTACCAACAATATTCTTCGTGGACTTTTTGCGATCCGCAGGAAAGAAAGGTCTTTCCATGACGGCCCACGTTAATTTTTTTTCCCCCTCCAAAACCTTCGAATTGTACAAAATTATTTCGAACTGCGAAATTTGATGCTAATTTGTTCGAAAACTCTATACGATGAGCAACGTTTTGCGGTTGAGGTGGAACAAAAATATCTTTGTTGGTTTTCGGTTTGGGTGAAATAAAAATATATATTTTTTACGCATGGTCCGTGGTAACAGAAGGAAAACAATTAGTTGTTGAGCGCGTGCAGGATCACGAGGTAGGTGGTCATCGCTCCGCCAATCTGCAATCAAAATAATTGCGTGTCCCGTCGTTAATTTTGGGCTCTTTTTCGTTATTCTATAGCGAATAATTTTTTACTTACGGATAGCAAAAGTGGCAAATCAATGCGAATGAAACCCGCCCCCGCAGAGAAATATAATTTCCGAAGATGAAAGTACATCCCTACCTCGATGTTGTCCTGCACAATCGAACGAATAATTTAATCGAGCCCGCATAAGGGCGAAAAAATCGCGTTACACTGTTAACGTGTATTACCTCGACGTAACATCGTTTTCTCATTAGTACAGAACGAGGGCAGAACATGGTGCATCCGATCTTGTTGCCCTAATAGACAAAAATATCGTACCTTTGACAATGTAACTATACACACCGCATCTACGTCGAAAACCGAATTTACTAAATTGGTCACTATATGAGGCATTCCACGGCACTTGAGCCAGTAAAAAAAAATCCACAAAAATTTTGAAAAATCGAGTTACTTTATTGAAAAATATTCACCGAGTGTCGACATTTTTTTTAATTTCTGACGTTTTTTCGGGTTCATTACCATTTTTTAATATTTTTCCATTCAAATGGCGCTATCTTTGGCAGGATTTGACGTATTTACATTCGTAAAAAATGAAAATGTGCGTCTTTTTCTAGCCTTCCAGAAAAAAATTAATTTAGATTTTATTGAGCAAGTCGAACGTCCGTTTCAGGGCAAAATATGCAAAAAATTTTGTTTTCTCAAAGAAAGACACTCGTCATTTTATTTTTAAGAATTTCCCCGAATTGTGAATATGAAAAACGCATTTTTGGTATTTTTATACTTTGGGATGCCTAAACACCGTGAAGTAACAGCTATTTTTATTTAAAAATATTTTTTATTAATATTCGATTGAAGAGTGTTGAGCACTCGCTGCATGTTTACCAGCTTTTTGAAATACATATGACATACATGTCATATGTATTGGAGCCTTGGAGTGCTCCACACTCTTCAATCGAATATTAATAGAAAAATTTTGAAAATAAAAATAGCTGTTACTTCACGGTGTTTAGGAATCCCATAATATAAAAAATGCCAAAAATCCGTTTTTCGTATTCACAATTCGGGGAAATTTAAAAAAATAAAATAACGTCTTTGCTTGAGAAAAAAAATATTTTTGCATATTTTGCCCTGAAACGGACGTTCGAATTGCTCAATAAAACCAAAATTAATATTTTTTCCTGGAAGGCTGGAAAAAGACGCACATTTTCGTTTTTTACGAATGTAAATACGTCAAATCCTGCTAAAGATGCAGCCATTTGAATGGAAAAATGTTACAAAGTGGTAATCAACGAGAAAAAACGTCAGAAATTTAAAAACAATTTCGATACTCGGTGAATATTTTTCAATAAAGTAACTCGATTTTTCCAAATTATTTGTGGATTTTTTTTCTGGCTGAAGTGACGTGGAATGCCTCATATGCATATTGTTAATGGGTTGAGAAAAAAAATTAGTCGGAGGTAGAAATTGCGAGTAATTTCTAGTTCCGCAGAAGATGATGAAGTTACTAGAAAAATGAATTAACAATGCACCCTGCAGGATTGAATAAGAATTTCGTTCTCATGTTCCTTCAGTCGATTTTCAGCAATGTCTATTCGAGTTCTTGATTCAAGCGTTAGGACGTAAAAATCTCAATTCACGTTCGATCAAGAAACTACAAGTCATTTCTTTTTCCCAATGAAGACTTATTATAACCAGCTACATCCTACCTAAGGTGGGTCGGAAAATTGCGTTTTCCGAAAATATTTTTATTTGATAGTATCACCCTTCAGCGATATTCCCTGAAAATTTCATTGAAATATTCCTAAAATTGAATGAGCTACAGCTTCTAACAGTCAGCCGGGTGAGCGGTGACAGAACCGTACTTCAAACCTTAAGGGGTTATATACAGTTTAAAAAAATTTTTAATCCATTTTTTTATTATTTCATTTTCGTAATGTACATATATTTAAGTACACACACAGGAAATTTCTTGTCAATCCGGCTAATATTCTCGAAGTTACCCGCACATTTGTAATGACGTGTCAGAGCGTTAGAAAGTGCTTCTGAAACTTTAAACGCGTTTTTCTCAAAACTGTCTTTTTAAAGTCGGTGAGCAAGATTTTTCGGAAACGGCTGAACCGATCAGTCTCAAATTTTAACACAATCTTCTCAAGTATATTTTTCAATAATTAATCGAAGGTTTTTTCTCACCGATAATTATTTAACATTTTATAAACAATTTAAAGCCTAAATTTTTGTTGAAAATCGATATTTTTTTTAGAAGCGGCCATTTTTTCAAAAATTATTAATTTGCTTATTCCTTCGATCAATTGGAAGATAATCCATTATAATAACGAAATATTTGTGGTTTTTCATTTTAGATTATCCAGTCCAGAGATTTCGTGCTCACCACAGGACGCCTTTTTTGGAGGTGCTCCCAGAGATCAGCTATAGCAGCTTTCAAAATAATTATTTTTACAAATAAAAAATGTTAAAATACAGTTAAAAGTTACCATGATATGTGTACAAATTTTTACGTTAATAGATTTAAAGGTCTTCTGAAGAAAAATTCTTGAAAAATTGATCTTTTTGAGCCTCCTGCCCAATCTGCATTTTTTAATTGCCGGTGGCCATGTTTTTGTTGTTCATCTGTATTTTTTTCTGATTTTTTTTAAAGGCTCTCAATATATGTACCTTTGTGATGAAAACAAATGCGTTTTTTTTCCACCAACCGTTTCCCAGTCAAAAAATCGGAATTTGGTCATTTTTTTTTCGGGCCTCTAGGTAGATGTTACCCCTTAACAGTCTTATCGCCTTAAGGCATCTTCTCACCTCACTTTTTTTTAAATCGATTGTTTTTTATTACGTTTTTTCATATTCAAAGGTATACTAAAATTTGATGAAATTCGGAGGAGTCTAACTGTATTTTTCCATGACCTTTACTTTACTACCTGAGCACATTCATCTGTTCGTTAAAAACTTTGAACCCGTTTTTCTCAAAACAACGTTTTTCGACCGCTTGTTGATAAAATCTTCGAAACTACTGAACCGATCCTCATGAAATTTTAACCACATATTCTTTACAACTATAGCTAAAGCGCATATCAAGGATGGTTTAAAAATGTTATATTTACAATTCTTTTTGCCAAAAACTGTGAAAAAAACACGTTGTTTTGAAAAATGTCCGGCATTTTGTTATTTTTGCATATATCTAAAACCGTTTGATTTTTTTGTTTCAAATGATCCATCTCCGAGATTTCATCAACGGCGCAGACCTACAATTTTTAGGACATTTTTTTAACTACTATTTTTGTATTTAAATAGTGGCTTAAATAAATAATATTCTTTTTAAATGTATTTTAAAAATGTATTTATGTGTAACGACTTTTATATCGATATCTATAGTATAAACCTATAAAAAAATCATGAAAAAAAAGCCTTTTTTAGCGTCTAGAGTGAGAAGACGCCTTAATGCTACTCCTGGGAAATCCAGAAAAGAACAACTTCCAGATAACTTCGATCAATTCCCAATTGAATCAATCTTTTTTTACGGTGTCAAAATGATTGCTCGTTGTTTTTTTTGCGCGAATAATGTTATTCGTACCTGAACCGCGGTGAAGTGGCACGTGACTGTGATGATGAGTAAATTCGTCATGCACGCGATGACGGACATCGACTCGCGTATTTTCAGAAAGCTGAGATTTCCGTCGCTACCTGTCAATGTGTACATTCGCGAGAGCGCGTTCAGGAACATAGTCGTGATCCAGAAGAGTAGCTGAACCGTATAGACAGAATTTATTTGTTCGGCTGAACTGATCAAACGAGAGTGTAGCCACCATATATCGTGCTGTTGAATTCGTTGACCATGTTGGTTCAGCGGCCCGATCCGCGTGTCTATACGTGTGTTTATACGAAACAGAATAAAAAAATTCATGTTTAGACTCTTTTCATATTCAGCAATGATTGTCAATTAATCAAATTCCAGAAATAAACGACATTTGATCTCAGGCTAAACGGGGGATCTGGACACCCAAGGATGAGCCTGGATGAGCCTCGGATGAGCTTGGACCGAAGATGAGGGGCGTAATTGGTATACATGATTTGATGGCTAGGTATCCTCTTTTAGAGGGTCTTCTCACTTTAGACGCTAAAAAACAGGGTATTCTCCTGAATTTTTTGATAGGTTTATATTACAGATATTGTTATAAAAGTTATTACACTTAAGGAAACGCCTGCCTTGTTGGGCCAAAAAATGTTCAATTTTTCACCATTTTTTTTCGCGAAAAGTATTAAATATAGAATGTTTATATTTGGTATGTAGACTAAGCGGCCTTTATTGGACATCGAAATATTTTGTAAAGTTTGACAAAACATGGTGGTGGGAGTGGGAGGAGCCACGTATGTCGGTGCGCGGGCGATGACATTCTTCGCTTGCGGAAGTCCTAACTCCCGGACAGGTGATCTGAAGCAAAAAATCAAACATATCTTTACTTTGTACAATATTGTGTATAAGTTGACCTAGAATCAAGAAGGAAAATGGAAAAATAAAAAAAAACAGTGAGTAAAAAAGTGCGAAATTTTTTGGGAAAAAAAAACAAACTTCCTTCCGATTGGTCACTATTTTTTTATTTTTCAATTTTTCTTCTTGATTCTAGGTCAACTTATACACAATATTGTAAAAAGTAAAAATATGTTTGATTTTTTTGCTTCAGATCACCTGTCCGGGAATTAGGACTTCCGCAAGCGAAGAATGACATCGCCCGCCCAACGACATACGTGGCTCCTCCCGCTCCCATCATCATGTTTTGTCAAACTTTAAAAAATATTTTGATGTTCAATAAAGACCGCTTAGTCAACATACCAAATATCAACATTCTATATTTAATACTATTCGCATAAAAAATTGGTGAAAATCGAACATTTTTTGGCCCATCAAGGCCGAACCTTCCCTTAATAAATACACTTCCGAAATACATAAAAAAATTTTTTAAATGAGATTATGTAACCCAAACAAACTTTAAACGCGTTTTTCTCGAAGCAACGATTTTCGACGGCTTGTTGATAAAATCCTCGTCACTACTCTCATGAACCGATCTTTATGAAACAAAGAACATTTTTTGGCTCATCAAGGCAGAACCTTCCCTTAATAAATACACTTCCGAAATACAATAAAAAAAAATTTAATGAGATTATGTAACCCAAACAAACTTTAAACGCGTTTTTCTCGAAGCAACGTTTTTCGACGGCTTGTTGATAAAATCTTCGAAACTACTCTCATGAACCGATCCTTATGAAATGTTAACCACATATTCTTTACAACTATAGCTATACCGCATATCGAGGATTTTTTTAAATTTTGATGTTTACTATTTTTTTTGCCAAAAACGGTGAAAAACATGTTTTTTCGAAAAATGTCCGCCATTTTGTTATTGTTGCGTATGTCAAAAATCGTACGATGTGCGCTATAACCATTAACATACTGAATCTATAACCGTTTGATTTTTTTGTTTTGGATGATTCATCGCCCACATTTCATCAACAGCGCAGACCTACATTTTTTTAGGACATTTTTTTAACTACCATTTTCGTCTACAAATAGTGACTTAAATAAATAAACAAATTTTTATGTATTTATTAAGTGTAACAACTTTTATATCAATATTTATAATATAAACCTATCAAAAAAAATCATGAAAATATACTTTTTTAAGCGTCCCAAGTGAGAAGATCCCTTAAGAGTGCCAATGGATCAGCGAAAAATATGACGCCGGGAATGAGTATAAAGGAAGGAATCATGGCAGCGATGTTCATCATACCCTCTGGCAACATGAGCCCCTCGAGGTGACCAAATCGCTGATAGAGCAGCATCAAAAAACCGATGAACTTCAAGATCTGCATAGACATCGCCGCATTCACGATCCCGTAGCATATTCCGTTGAACAGGGGCGAAGATTTTTCGCATCTGTTGGACGATTAATTTGTAAATATTCAAATAATCAACGATTTATTTCGACAAGGCGCCGGTCGATTCTCTAACATATTCCCAGAAACAGTGTTTCACTAATCGATCGTTAACAGTGTACAGACTGCTAGCAATAAAGCAAGCGGTCGTGATTCCTTTCCGGGAATAGCGAAATTGCATCTCGATTGAATTCAACAAAGTGAAAATTTATCGCGATAGCCCTATACGATTGTAATTCACCCAAGAACCCTTGCGCATTTAATCAAATTATTTAGCGCGTGTACAACACACAAAGCAATGTTGTCGATTACCTGAACGAGACGTAGCCAACGATGGACCAAAATAAAACTACCGTAACCAGAGCAATCCGCCAGCGGCAGAGGAGCGTCAAGTTGATCCGTTGATTGAATTTCGTGCTGACATCAAAGTCGTGAAGATGAGCCATGGAATTTTGGAGCTTGTCGTTCCAGATCATCGTTAGTATGGCATCGGTGAAGAAGCAGATGTAGGAAAGTATCGTTCTGCCGGCGGTTAACAGTAATATCTTCTCTTCCATGATGTCGACGCTTATCAGATATATGCCCGCTACGCATCCGTAAAGAAAGATCAATGCGAGGATCAGCGAATAGACGAGGCCCCATCTCGTCACCAACATATCCTTATCCGTTATACGATGAGGTGTGCAGCCGAAAATCCTTGCTCCCATGAACAATGGTTCGATGTCTTTCAATAAAACCATTATTATTCCTAGTCACGCTGACACGTGCTTGTTCTATCTTCAGATTATCTTCTATATCTTCTGATTACTTCTGATTAATAAAAAAATGTATTCAATACCGATCCGTTGAATGGGTAACAGGGCTCTACTGCTAAAAAAGAACAGCTAAAAATTCTACGGCCAAAATGCTACTGCTAAACGGGCTCTACTGCTAAAACTGTATTGCTAAAAGCTCTACTGCTAAAACTGTATTGCTAAAAGCTCTACTGCTAAAATTCTTCTGCTAAAAGCTCTAGTACTAAAACTGGACTGCTAAATAGACTATAGTGCTAAAAGCAGCACTGCTAAAGAGTCTCAACAGCTGAAACGCAAAAGGGTATGTTTTCGAAAAGTTTTATTGGAAATCATTGAAACTGCTTGAACGCAAAAGGGTATGTTTCTGGAATTTTTTTGGAAACCAGCCCAAACAAACTCAAACAAACCTCAAGTGTCCAAAACAAATGTTATGATTTTTCGTCAATAATGCAGCCCTAAGGTAAACATTTGCGGTAAGTATTTCTAACTTATAACGTTCCTGACGTCACAGGAGTAAAAATGAGGTGTACAAATGAGTGCAGCAGAATGGCGCCAATAGGAAGGTAAATTTTCCAAGAAAAATCCCAAAAAATCGACAAAAGACCGCAAAAAGTACGGTATAACCTCCATCAGTGAGACTTATATGAGCCCTCTGTCAGAAGCTTGTTTAAGCAGTCCAGTTTCAGCAGTAGCGCCCATTTAGCAGTACAGTTTTTAGCAGTGGAACCTTTTAGTAGTACAGTTTTAGCAGTGGAGCTTTTAGCAGTAGAGCCCATTTAGCAGTACAGTTTTAGCAGTAGATCCTTAAGCAGTACGTTTTAGCAGTAGAGCCCGACCACGGTTGAATGCAATGATGATCTTTTATTTTTTAAGGTCACGGTGAAAATTGCGGACGTTCGCAGCTGCGAACGGAGTTACCGAGTGACAGCAATCTAATTGCCTCATTGATCCAACTTGGTCCTGTGCCCAGAGAGCCTCGCGCTCTTTTTTCTATCTCTCTCTTATCGCGACGGTACCCGAATCCACGAGAGCGCGTGTTAGATGTGCGCGTCGGACTTGCGAGGAGTCGCTGGACGAACTGCTGGCGCACAAAAGTACGAACCATCGACGTTTATTCGTATCATCCTTCTGAGTGACCCCGTTAATGATGGATATCTGTGAGTGTCTCACCTCGTTGTAAATAATGTAACATATGAAACTTGTCTATTTGGAGTTGTCACCAACTACGTGAAGGTTCTATCTGCTCTCTCGCTCTCAACCTTCTTCTCTATTTCGGTCAACACAAATTACGAGCAGTGTACGACCTCGGGTGAAGGGTGCGCGTGTATTACCGATAATTCGCGCCGTCGACTTTCAACAAGGTAGACTAATTGAGGGAATCTTGAGTAAGGTCGCGGGCTGCGCTGCCCTAGAACAACCCGTCAAATTCAAGTGTGACACTTTCAAGGGCCCATAGTGACGAAGTGTGTAAACTGAAATAGGAAAAAACGGCCGCCAAGCGAATACTCGCAAAGCGTTTGATGTTATCGTTTGACGGAACGTTTGTATTTACGTCAATGGATTATTTTTCGTCGGTTGGATGATTTAAGATGATCATGGAAACATTATTTGTGGTACGAAAGGGCAACTGTTTTTAATTTTTACAATTAAATTGAATATAACTAATGTGTGTGCGTGTATATATATATATATATATATACACACTACCGGTCAGAATTTTTCGGACGCTCCAGATAATTGCACAACTTTCGATCATTGGATAACTTCTAAATAATGTTAGAATAATATAATTCATTTCATTTACAATTTTACGAAGATACTATAATGCTCTATATGGTGAATTGTATTATTCTAATACAATTATGCAATTATCCAAAGTGATCAAAAGTTTTGCAATTATCTGAAGTGTCCAAAAACTTTTGGCCGGTAGTGTATATTGAGGGGTTAGGCTACTATGAAAATAAGGAACACTCGTTCGTCGCTTAAGGTAGGGCGAGCCTCGCACTTGATTTATATAGATTTTGTTCTAATTTTAAGCAGACATTGCTCATATCATTATGCATGTTTGAGTGAAATTTCAGCACAGTCGACTCTTTAGATTTAGAGATAATGGGTTTCAAAATTGCAGCTTTTAACACTGCAGGGTCTGTATTGACCGAAATTCAAGTCACATAATCCATCGTACCATTCTACTGTGTTTATAAATTTTGAAAACAAATTATGTTTGGATAGAAAACTAGTTAGGGAAAGAGTGAAAAAAGTTTGAATTGCCTTTACTATTCAGTTATGCTAAAAACGTTTAGTAAAGACAAAATAATTCTCAGTAAAAAATGATTGTCCCCTATAATAAGAAGACATATGGCAACATCGCAGAACAGTATTGTTCAATATTTCGAGAAAAAAAATGATTATCGTGTTTCTAACGTTAAAAACTTTTATCATAAAAAAATATTTGCGTTATAAATATTAATATTTTATATTGTTTATGTTATCTTCATTGACAAATAAAAGTGTTGGTTAATTCATAACTAATTAAAAACTTTGTTCGATTGAAAATTACTTTCAAATGAAAATTTGTGTTGTAGTATTATTTTAAATATGCCGCGCAAATTTAAGTCATTGGATACGTGGAACGATATTGCCATATGTCTTATTATGAGGGACAAATATTTTTTACGAAAAATTATTCTGGCTAAATTTCAATGCAGACCCTGCAGTGTTAAAAGTTGCAATTTAAAAACCCATTGTCTCCCAATCTAAATAGCCGACTGTTCTGAAATTTCACTCAAATGTGCATAATGATATGAACAATGTCTGGTTAAAATTTGAACAAAATCTATAGAAATCAAGAGCGCGTGCTCGGTCTACCTTAAGGCGACTCAAATTGAAGAGGACGGTCCAACATATGATATAGGAATGACAGATTAAAGGTAAACTTATGATTACAACGATAGATTGGACACGGTTTCTGGACATCTAATTAACGGTTTGACTTGAAATTTGGTACACTTACTGAGTGTAATAGTAGTTAGTCTTGACACATTTTTCTTAACCCGTAGTAGTCACACTTAGCTAGAATCACGTTATAGTCATACTGGGTCCATGGGACCCAGACGTTTTCAAATTGTTATAAATAATGAAATAATACATTGAGAAATATGAAAAAAAATAGGGAGGTTTAATTTGAACCTTGTTTAATACAAGGATATTGGTTAGAAATCAAAAATTAAATTTTATATATGCAAAAAAAAATTATGCAAAGAAAAACGTGAAAAATGACTTTTACAAAAATTGCTGTAACTCTTGTAATTATTGACAAAAAAAATAAAAAAAATGGATTTACAATCTGGAAACAATGTACTTTGAAATAAACATAGCGGTTTCTGTGGACTTTTCAAAAAGTATATTTATTTCATCCAACGGAGGTGCGATTTATAAGAAAGAATAAAACGCTTACGCATATAAAAAAAATGTATGTTTTATTGGAAAAAAAAAGTTATACGGCATCAAAATGATTTGTTTGGGTCCCGTGGACCCAGTGTGACTATTAAGGGTTAACATTTTCTTCATTGGTTATTAATAATGATGTCACTTTTCTTCGAAAAATCTATAAATAAATGCAAACATTTGTTTTTGATGATTAAAAACGACAACACAGAAGAGCTCGGTCGTCTTAGTCAATATTTTCTATTTTAAGAGAAAAAAAAACTTTTTTTTTGTTTCATATCAAACGGGTAGCTTTTAAGTACACCGCTGAGCACCTTGTGTTCAGAGGTTCGTCACAAGATCGTTTATAATTTCTAGAATTATAAATCTTTTTTACGAAATTTTGTACACATTTCCTTTTGCACAGAACCCCTAAAAGAATTCTTGGCGACTATAGCAATAGTTTTCGAGATATCGAATTTTGAATGTTATTTATTTTAATATGCTCGTACTATATCTGTACCGACGAGGCTCAGTTCTGGCTATACCTATATATGTGACCTTCCACTGACTTTACTTACCATCGCTACGAGGCCGGTCACCAAGGCTTGGTAGTAATTTCGCTGCTCGACATAGCGCTTATTTTTTATTTCTTTCGTCTGCCGTAATCTTGCATGGTCTTTCGCTGAAGTTTTTTGCCATGAATGGAACAGACCATTTTTTTGGGTTACCTAAAACATTTTAATTTTTTTTTGTTTTCTGTAGTTTACATTTTTTGCGTTTTTAAAATAGTCTTTATTTTTTCGGGTTTTTTTTTACTGTTCATACACTTCTTATTTGTATTCCCTAATTTGTTCCGATGGCTGCTCTGTGTGAAGCTTAAAACACTCCACTTACCTTAGTCCAGTCATTATATCCGAAAAAGAGGCGGATAAATGTAAAGGAACCAAAGAGGCTGATTTTTTAATATAGTGAGGAGAGGGCTTAGAAAAGCTTGACTTGAAATTGTCAACCAAGATTTCCTATGACCTTTCTTTGCCATCTTGAAAAAGGGGTGAATTTGGTTTTTTTGCGATAACTCGGCTCTCCGTCATGATACAAAAATTGCGATAATGCACTTTTTTCTTGCTTTTTTTACGCTCTACAATTTAGGTGATATAAAAATTTTACCTACCGTTGCTCGTTGTTGAGATATCGAAGGTGAAAGTAAAAAAATTGGGTATTGAAATTTGTTTTTTTGCTGTTTTCTCCTTTTTCGTGAGACATATAGAAAAAATGCCTATTATCAAACTTGTAGAGCATGTTCATACCTACAACATATATTTTCTTTGTTTTTTTAGCGAAAAATTACGACTTTCAGCACACTGTAAAGTTGGCAAGTCCGCACGAAGTTTCGATTTCACAGCTCGCGCGGTTGTATAGATATGTTGTAACGGATCTACGGTTCTAGAGACAATTATTAACGTACAATATAAATAAATAAAACCGCAAAGTTATGAATCACACATATACAATTTATTCTGCAAATACATGTTTTTGTGTCCGTGATTAATATGTATAACGGAGGTCCGTGATTAACATGTATTTTTTTTTCGTTTCGATGGTCCTGCCTCACAATCTTCCTGTTCGGAATACTCATCGAGTTGTGGAGATTCTTCAACCACATGAGATGATCCTTCGATATAGTCGAATCATCCTCATCCTCATTGAATAGGATACCGACTTTGGCGACGTTGTTGCATGTTTGCCCACTGCAATTTAGACAAATAAAGGAACAAGCAATCCCTGCTTTTCTGCACCCACAGGCAGCTTCACATTTTCCCTTGCACTTGCACGATATGAGCTTTAAAACTCAGTAGATGTGGGTTCAGCTGTGCTGATATCCGGTTCGAGTCCATGATTTGTTCGTCGCCAACCTGATTCCTGAGGATCCTTGTGAAACCCGAGCCACGTTGGCACCTGGTGATACGTATGGAATATTTTCTGGCAAAACTTCGGAAAGAATACGACGTTCGGGAAAGAACCAATCATCAGAATTTACATTCGATGAACCTACAGCTCCAAATGTTAGCCAAGAGAAGTTACTCGCAAGCGACACAAAGATAACTTTGTACAAATGCTTCGCCTTTATTTTGCAAGAGTCGAAATTAAAGTTGAACAGGCCGTTGAGGATGCAGGTACTCTGATTATAACCACGACAATTGAAGAAGCACCGATTTATGACTCTGTTGAAATCGTCGGCGAGGACATCGATCTTTCGGTTTTACGGAGCCAGTCCAATTTGGAGCCACGAAAAAAAGGCTATTTTGGCGATTTTTTTTCAGGATTTACAAAAAGATATGAATATAAAAGTTGCTGGGCTTGATAAATAAAGTCTTGAAATACATAAACAAAATTTTTTAATTCATTTTAATTCATTTTTAAGTACAAAAACTAAGCGTTCAACGTAACGCTTCAAAAATAGGTGGGTTAGGTAGCTCCATCACCACTCGGCAATTGCTTGTCTGAAACAAAAAAATCAAAGTCCATTAGATTCAGTATGACACCAGCTACAAAATGACCCTCGGATATAAAGCGCTATAAAAAAATAAAAAAATGGCAGATGAAAAACGAAAAAAGTTTTAAAAACGCGTTTTTTCGCAGTTTTTCGCAAAAAAAAGAGTAAAAATAAAAATGTTAAAACCATCGAGGGTCATCTTGTTGCGAATCATGTTTACAATATGTGGTTCAAATTTCAAGAGAATCGGTTTATGAGTTTTAGAGATACGATGGAGCTAGATTTCGAAAACGTTGTTTCGAGAAAAACGCGTTTGAAGTTTATACTATGAAAAACTCTTACCTAAACTCAATCGGCAATTCCTGCACCGTACAAAATCCGTTCTGATTGCTCATCATCGTCGATTTCTTCAAGTCTTGGTTGGTTTCGATTTTTTGAAATTTTCAAAGTGGACTGGCCCCTTAATCAGTGGACTCGCGCAGGACAAAACAAACGTATACTTCCGAAAACCAGCAAAAGGAAATACACCCGCTCTATACACTGTACTCTACTCTCCGCCTAGTATAAAGCATGATAAGGTGCGACAACATACTTTTCCTTCATTTTTTTAGCGATACCACATCGTCTTTTTTCAATATTGGCAAATAAAAATTCATCAACGCTCTCTAAAAGCATACATCGGTGGAATTATTCTAACAAGAAAAAGGCGATCCGAATGTTCTGACTTCCACAGGAGAACAATTCCTCATATGGCGGTAACAAGCAGAAAAAATCTATAAATGCCTTACGATTCCACCGCTTCGCTAAATCAGTTGCTAACAATGAGTTTAACCACCTCTCGCTACTCCCACCAATGGAAAGCGCACCACGCCAGCGTATATTCCGTTCGTATCACCAGGTGCAAACGTGGCTCGGGTTTCACAAGGATTCTCAGAAACGGGGTTGGCGATGAACAAATCATGGACTCGAACCATTTATCAGCACAGCTGAACCCGCGCCTCCTGAGGTTTTAAGGCGTTAACCCCACTTGTCGCGCAAAAAAAGGCATTTTTCATGAATTTTTTTAAAGAAAACTACAAAACTTTTTTAATCGATCAATATACCATCTTAAACAACACATCTTGAAGAACTTTCAGTAATTTTTTTATTGAAAAATATTACATTGTTTAGTGGCAAATGGCCGTCAATGAAATAATGTTTTTATATACACGGTTTGCGGTGACCAACATTGCGGCGAAGTGGATCATCTGAAAAAAAATGCGGATGGATTTAGTCAAATATAAGTATAAACTAGTCTTTAATCGAAGGATTTTAAAAAATATTAATTTTTCACAAAATGGCGGGCAGTCAAAGTTAATGGTTAGATTTTAACGAAAAAAACGGCCGTTTTTTGGCTATAAAACGGCCATTTTTTCGGAAAAAAAAATCGAACGATTAAAGACTACATTTTTATGTATGTATTCCTGAGGCACGGGGCCTTCTTCTTTTACCATCCTCTCCTTCATTCCTTCCATCATTCACAATCCTTCCAGAGTTCCCTACATTCCTTCCAGAGCCCCCGCCCCCAAGAGTATTGACCGCATCCACTCTTTCCTAATGCACTACTGTATCGCATTTGCACGAGGGCCGAGGGAAACTGCGGAAAACCTGGGCCGATACAGGCGGCCATATTTGGCTGAGTTTCAGTTGTATTACCACAAGAAACTCAAACTGTTTCCCACTCAGAGGTTGACGCGCAAACCAGTGCACGGGCAAACGGTCACCGCTCCAAGTGTTGGCCGCGCCCAATGCTGCTTAACTTCAGTGACCGCCGAGCCCGCACACCGACCGCGCGCCCATCTCTGTCCACATTTTTATGTATTAAATAAGCCTGCAAAATTTCAAGAAGATCGGTTCATTAGTGTTCGAGTAATCTTGGTCACCGACTTCAGAAATGCCATTTTGAGAAAAACGCGTTTAAAGTTTCAATTTCAGTTTACACGAAGAAAATATTTTTTTTTGTAAACTTACATAGAGTCATCTATTCCGGGCATAAAAAAAAACTGCACTTCAAATTGCACTTCAAAAAAATGTAATAAAAAAAATCGATTTTTTCAAAATCGCAAGTGGGGGTAACCCCTTAAGGAGAGGTATCTGAGTAAAGGGCGAGAAAAACAGGTAAACTTCGGGAATTTTTATCTCAAAATCTAATGTTTCGATTCCATTCGGGTTTTTTTTTATTGGACAACATGTACATTGAGGTATGTTTTTAGGAATTTTTTAACATAAATTCGTCGACTGGAAGCGATTCAAACGCGATTATCTCGAAACATGGTTTTCAAAGTCGGTGCCAGATGTATCTCGAACACGGCTTGTCCGATTTTGTCCAAATTTGGATACAATATTCTTCGATAGTTTTTCTCGTTCGCCACGCAGGGGATTTTCATTTGATTGAACCTTTGCTTTTTTATGCAATGTGTATGCAATCCAAAATCGTCGGAAATTGCAAACGAAAAACGAATGTTAAATTAAAACGGTCGCAATTCCGTCAAAAACGTAAATTTCAAAAAAATCCTACGTGGCGAACGAGAAAAACTATCGAAGAATATTGTATCCAAATTTGGACAAAATCGGACAAGCCGTTTTCGAGATGCATCTGGAACAGACTTTGAAAACTATGTTTCGAGATAATCGCGTTTGAATCGCTTCCAGTCAACGAATTTATTTTTAAAAATTCCTAAACATACCTCAATGTACATATTTTCCAATTTAAAAAAAAACCCGGATCCAATCGAAACATTAGTTTTTGAGATGAAAATTCCCGAAGTTTACCTGTTTTCTTGCCGTTTACTCAGGTACCTCCTCTTAAAGCTCATATCGTGCAAGTGCAAGGGAAAATGTGAAGCTGCCTGTGGGTGCAGAAAAGTAGAGATTGCTTGTTCCATTATTTGCCTAAATTGCAGTGGGCAAACATGCAGCAACGTCGTCAAAGTCGACATCCTGCTCAATGAGTATGATCCAATTATCAAAGAATCGTCTCATGTGGTTGAAAATTTCCACAACTCGATGAGTATTTTGAACAGGAAGACTGTGAACCAGGACCATCGAAACGAAGAAAAATATAAATATTAAAAACGGACCTTCACACATCTTCATCTTCAACAACACTAACACATGTATTTGCATAATAAATTTCATACGTGTGATTCATAATTTGCTGTTTTATTTATTTGTACTGCACTTTAACAATTTTCTCTAGAACCGTCGATCCGTTACAACATATCTGTACAACCGCGCGAGCTGTGAAATCGAAACTTCGCACGGACGTGCCAACTTTACGGCGCACTAAAAATCATATTTTTTTACTAAAAAAACAACAAAAAATATATGTTGTAGGTATGAACATGCTCTACAAGTTTAATAATGTCCATTTTTCGATACGTATTACGATAAAGGAGAAAACGGCAAAAAACAAATTTCGAAACCCTATTTCTTTACTTTCACCTTCGATATCTCAACAACGGGCAACGGTAGCTGAAGCATTTATATGACGTAAATTGTAGAGCGTAAAAAAAGCAACAAAAAAGTATAATATCGCAATTTTCTAAAAATAGCTCTAAACATAGATCTTTCTGCGAATGTTTTACATTCCATTTCTATAGACCAATATCTGCACAAAGCAGAGAGTGCCAATACATATATAGGTATAGCCAGAACTGATCCTCTTCGGTATATAGAGATAGGAGGAACGCAGTAAAATAACTTTCAGAATTCGATATCTCGAAAACTATTGCTAGTCGCCAAAAGTCTTTTTAGGGGTTCTCCTAGAATAAAAAAGGAAGGTCTGTGCAAAATTTCAGCTCGATCAAAGGGAGGAGCTTTTCGGAGTCTTATCCTTCAACCGATTATATAGTTACTATTTATCGTCTCTCACGCGAAACAAATGATTAGCTATAAAATATTGTTCCATCCCTCACCGCAAATTATTGCTGATTACTTTTTTATTGTCTGACATTTGAAATCGTAATTTGATATGCAAAGATCGACAATCGCGTCACAATGTATCCATGCTTTGCACCGGCATAAGATCGATCCGAACGACGCCTCTACTGGCGAATAAAAACAATAGGGTAGAGTAAAAACTTTCCCATCGAAAAGGAGTCATTAGGGAAGAATCGTATGTAATATTAAAATATCGGAAAAAAGTTGACATGCTGCAATTTTTTTTAGATTCAGCCATTTGTTGTAGGAATGGTATTTTTTACATTTAAACAAATCTGATGTCTAGTTAATGAGGTAAGAATCTGTCTGAAAGTCTGTCTGACTTGAGAAAATAACGATAAAGAACATAGAGTGAGAAGTAAGACTTAAGGTAATAAACATAAAATGATTATATTTTGTTGGATTGATATGACAAACGCTCGTTTAAGGTGAGATATACATTTAGACGGGAAAAAAATAAGCAATATTAAGGGACTTTTTAAACTAAGAAATAATTATTCTACACTTATGAAACAGTAGGTATACTTTAATAGTATAATTAAGTATATACATTTTTTTTAAATTCATTTATCATCAAAATAGTGAAACTGTGGTAGAGTGTTACAGCAAGGCTGCCGCGGGAGTTGCGAATCGGCGTGCCGTCTAGCTTTAATTTGCAAACAAATTAAAAAAAAAAACAGTTTTTGATACATTAGATCAATTTGACCCGAATAGTACTTCATGCACCTGCCCTCAACAACATTTCGGTCGGTTTTTATTGAAAAAATCCGGAATACACTTTAAACGTTTCTTAATTTGTCTGCATAATTAAAATTCGGAATGGATAAAATTGAGTTGTAAAAAATTATGGAAAACTTTCAATTTTGGGAAAGTGCGCATTTTATTTCAAATTCGTTCCGGTCAAAATGACCCAGTGTGTCAAGGAAGGGTTAGAATGAAGAAAATGTAAATTAAGACAATGGCACGCATTTACAACAAAAATCAGAATGCCACGCAAAATTTCTGTAAAATTTGGAATAAAAATGTCGTTTCTTTCCTACTTTTTCAAAAACAATTCTCGGTTAGTAGAAAGTAGCAATATTTTCAATATTTCTACCAAGTTGCAAATCTATCGGCTTAATAGTTATTGAATAATCCTGCACGACAATTTTGAAAATGCTGTTTTGAGAAAAACGCGTTTAAAGTTTACATAGAATTGCAATTAAATTGCACTAGGTACTTCTGGTAATTGATTATTTAATCCTGCCGTGTGTATACTGGGTCTTTGACGGAACAGTCGAAATTTGAAACTCAAATTTCCCTCTCATGAATTTAGGGCGGCCTTCGGACTTCGCCCCCCCCCTACAAAATCTAGGTAGTAGTGGGGACTAAAGGCCCAAGGGGCGCCCGGGTCTGGCCGTTTACTTTCAAACGCCAGCCAGTGAAAATCGTGTCCGTTCCCTAAAAGGGTCAGTGTACACACGGCGTCGGTATTTTCGAAAGTAAGTGAGTGCAGTTTTTTTTGCTTTTTTCGTAGTTTTTCAGTATTTTTCATGGGTAAAACAAATGTTTTATGTAATGAGATGCTTTTTCGGCTATTTTTTACAGACTTTTATCTCAAAAACAAAACTTTTTTTGTATTTTTGTGTTATAAGTCCGTTATTTTCTCATATTTTTATAGAAGATAACATTTTGCTATATTATTTCTTGCTTTCTCTACTTTCCTACTTTTTCGGTTTTTTCTCATTAGTCCATGCTTTTTATTGAAATGAGTTTTTTTGTTCTAACAGTTTTTTAAGATGGGTGAAAAAAGTGCATTTCAGGTTATGTACATTTTGCGCGATCGTCGCCCTGATGTGTTTCACGACGAATAAAGTTCAAATAAAGCCGATGGAGAAGAAGCTCACGAAGAAAACAAAAACAAGATGATCATC
This sequence comes from Ophion slaviceki, assembly GCA_944452715.1. NCBI lineage: Eukaryota > Metazoa > Arthropoda > Insecta > Hymenoptera > Ichneumonidae > Ophion > Ophion slaviceki. The sequence continues at coordinate 8,994,674 of OX101788.1, read as the reverse complement.
GAACGCTTCGTTGCCACAATTGCGCACTGTAATTTTTTTTCACTAATTATTATTAATATTTCATAATTTTTGTATTTGCAACAATAAAAATTCATTTTGTGCCAAATAATTGCTGTTCCGTTTATTATGACATGCCTGATTCCGTAAAATATTTCCCACTTTCCCGTGCTTAAATAATTCAACTTTCTGGAGCCCACGCCGAAGACACTATATTCTTTTGAAAGCTCATAGTCTAAGCTACAAAAAACTATAATCGTTTTTGTTATGTTTGTTTATTGTAGAGTTACGAATTTTCTTAAATTCCGCTTTTTCGACTATTCTTTAATTTTTATTAACAACGGTTTTAAACTTTTGACTTCGGCAACTTCTGGGCCATATAGTAGACACTTCAAGAAGTTGCCTAGAATTTTTTTCAGATTTTTTGAAAGCATAAGAAACCCTGAACACCCGACTGTTCCCTAAAAGACCCAGTGTACACACCGTGTCTCGAAAAATATAGTGTACACACGTAGGGTTAAGTAATCTGTTACAAAGTAATTAAATTATCAATTACAGTAATAATTGTAATTGTTAATAGTTAATTTTATTACTTTTTGCCCATCTCTGCCTGCCCCTCGGCGCTGTCGCATCTACCTACGGCGCGCTCTCCGAATCCGAGCGTAGAGGCACAGCGATGACGGGCTGTAGTAACGTTTGAAGTTTTTCGAATTTCACTTTGAAACACAACTATACATACATAGTTCTAACGTTAAAAAAAATCGGTTTTTTTGTCGTTGTGAATGTATATGCCGCCTTAAGGTCCACGCGAAACGACTACGACCTCGTCGTGCAAGTGTACCTGAACGGTAATCCAAGCGGATGATTCCGATAATAATAGATGTACTTCCGCTTCTGTGCCATGCACTCCACTGACGGTAGTCCGAGAAATAAATCGGGTCCTTTTTTCCCCCTGTCAGAAATGTTCACACATGCAGACAATGTACGTGACACGTAAAATGTATCACTTTGGAAATGTCTCCGGTGTACAAATGACAAGAGGTGTGATGAACGAGGCGCTCACGATGCGGAATGAAGCTTTTTATTGATAAAATCAATAAAATATCTACGCGATCTTGGAGATAGGAGGAATTACTCTTCGTACCTAGGATTTACGGACCATTAACGTGCGACGTCTTTTTTTCAGTCTTATTTGCCGATGACTCCGTAGATTTTTCAGTTGAAAATCACATACTGGTGAACAAATCCGGGTGCCCATGCAATAATAAAAAAAAAGATCGCCGATGTAACCCAGAATTGACTGGAAAACGTCGCGACATCACTCGCAGCCAATAAGAAGCTTTGGTGATCGTAAACACAGCCAATAGCAGTGTTCGTGGATGCATCGCTGAAGTTCCTTTTTTTTGCCGCTACGAACACTGACGTCGAATCGGTTGGCGCACTCTCGTACCTGCGTGCGAAAATTGTTTCCGTTTTCTCGCAATACCTTGAAAATGCAAAATTCACCGTATTCGCTGTTAAGGGGGGAGACACCTTTATGCGAGGAGAAAATTTGCTAATGTTTATGATTTTTCTTAAAGCGAAGATCCTTCACTATTTTTGAGAGTTAGGGTATGTTTTATTACTACTTCTGGCTTTACATCATATTTAAAAAAAAATGTTGATCTTTAAAAGTGGCGGAGGTATGCCCCGGTCTTCTACCGCATTTTCAAAACTAGCGTGACGTATAGCTAAAAAACTAATCCACCGATTCTGATGAAATTTGGTATAAATCTTTCAAAATCTCATTCTCTAAAACGTGATCTTCGTTGGTTTTTTTTTCATCAGCCGCAACCCAGGTAGGAAATTAAAAGGCTGACGATGGAAACAAGCTTGTGCAAGCCTTGTTTCACCGAGCCTGAGTGAGACAGACCTGGCCCAGGTTTCATTGCATCGTTTGGAGCAGCCTGGAACCAAGACTGGCTGCTTAGCCTAAACTCAGGGTTATTTCAAGCTTTATTCAGCCGGTGAATTTTGAGGCTGAAAAATCAAGGCTGGATGCAGGCTTGTTTCAGGTTGTGATAAAATAAAATAAGTTTAAAATAATATTTTTTCTGTACTTTTATGAAAAAAGAATTTAGCAATAAATTTGTCGGGTGCGAAGGCACGAAAAACGAAAGCGAGGGAGGCAGCTCAGAATATTTAAACATATTCTCTTATCGATATTTATGAGGTACACAAAAAAGTGTATACGAAAATAAAAGTACGCAATAAAATAAAGTATTGTTTTTTTAAATATTTTTTATATATATTTTGTAACAAATAATATAACAAATAATAAATATATATAATAAATCAAATGAATTCTTTACAGATTTATTAAATTTACCCCAATGTAGAATATAGAAAACTAAAAACAGGCCTTATATAGCCTCGGGAAGAGTTTGGGAAAAGCCTGGTCATAAATGCTCGTGAAGGCATCATTAAGGCTCGTTTTGAGCCTTGTTGTTTCGTCGTTTCAGGCTTAGTACAGGCTTTTCTACCAGCCTTTGGTCAAGCCTGTGTGCAAGAGCCTGAAACCGCGTTATCATTCAGAGGTTCAACTAGGCCTGAAATCAGGCTGGTGCTCAGCCTGAATTAAAAAATGTGAGCCTTGTTTCAGAGCTTGGCGAGCCCTTTTTTCATCGTCAATTCCTACCTGGGAACCCGTTTAGAAGACCGCGCCATACATCCGCCATCTTCAAAGGTTAATAAAAAAAAGTACCTGCCATAAGTAGTAATAAAACATACTTTAAGTCTAAAAAAATGTAATGAAATCTTTCCATTTAAAAGAACATCATGAGAATCGTCAATTTTTTCCTCGCCTAAAGGTGTTCCACCTTTGATAAATATTATGAAAACATTTGTCGTAGTTACCCTGCATTAAAAACCCACGAGAGAGATCATCCTGGAGATTTTAGAATAACGAGATACGTCGTCGTGGCTCCTGCGATCTGAAATTTAAAGTGGCAATTTTGTTTCGAGGACATCGTCGAATGCATAATTTATTTGTATAAATAAACGTTATTTTAAATCGATACATATATATGTATATACACAGAGTAGGCTTTCAATTGACTCACACTCTGCAATAAAGGCAAGTCCACTTGGAGCAAGCCACAAGCAGCGGAAAAGTGCAAACGATGAAACATAAAGTATAATCCTATATGCATGCTCTCCTGTTGAAGAAAGAATATATGCATCAACATTGGTCCGGTATAAAAAAAAAAATTGAAAAATGCGTTTCACTCACTTCTATTTTGGAATTGGAATATTCGCAGCGTTTTCGAAAAATACTCGAGCCCGGTGAGAATGCTACGGTCCCGACTTTGTTCGCCTAAAAAGTCCAAATTTTCCGTTTAGGCAAAAATAAGATGGAACAAATATGACGAAAGACGTTGCTCGAAAAAAATGATGTGCCTGCATGCGTACTATAACGAATACATAATTAAAAACGCATACCGTTTAGATGATAAAAATAAGAAGAACCTCATCAAGTCCTTCTGATCACAATGGAACGAATAATCAACTAATAAAATACATTCTCACAATATGAATTTTCGTTCTTTTTTACTCATTACAATTTTGGTACATGAGAGAGCAAAATTTAAAAAATGTATGCATGTTCTCAGGTCTTCTTTACCGAACGATATCCGGTACCATTGATATACCTCAGCCGCGGTTACGTGACAAACTCCAGCCAAAATTGTAAGTAGGACAGTGAAAGCCGCTGCCAATCCGATCTCCCGACAAATTTTGAGAACGTTCAAAGAATCATGCGTGTCGAAAATCGCGTAAATCCTAGATATTATGTTGAGGGTGAGGCCGGCGACCCAGAGGAGCAACTGGGCGCTGTACAGCGCGTTTAGTTCTTCGGCAGCGGATACGAGAGAACTGTGAAGGCACCAGGCATCGCGCAAATTCAGCGGTCTTCGGCACCATCCTGACATTCAAATTTCACAATTGTATTTTTCCAGTACTATTCGATGCATGACATGTACGTATCTTGATGGTAATATCGCTCCAAATAATTACAACGTCGAGAATATACTACCGATGATTCGAGAAAAAAAAACTTAAAAAATTCGGAAGATTGACCGATTTAAGATGTTAGAAAATTTGAAATACTACCGATATGGCAATTCCTGGCATTTTGGCTCCAATGTTATCGCAGCAAACTATCTATATCTATTGATATACCTGTTCATTGTATGTCTGGATTATTAAACTGAGAAAAATGAGATGATATAAAGACGATTAATAAAATATTTATTTTAATTCGTTAATTTCATTATTCAATTATAATGAAATTTATATCATTGTTCCATTATTTGACTATATTTCAATAATTCAAATAAATTAAAATTCAATAAAATAAAACATTAAGTCATTATAATTAAGACATACCTGTTTATGTCTTGATTATTACATTGAAAAAAATAAGATAGTGTAAAGATAATTAATAAAATATTAAGTAATATAACCAAATCAAATGCTTAGAGCATTGGTTTTCAAAATGTGGGGCGTCACGATATACAGGGGGGGGGGGGGGCGTTAATATCGATAGAGATGTGACAGGGGGTCGCGATCATCACCTTTTTCGCAGAAAGGGGGCGTTATGAAAAAAGCTTGGGAACCCTTGGCTTGGAGGGAGAGATTGATTGATTGATTGATTGATTGCAAGAGAGAGAGAGAGAGAGAGAGAAAGATACCTTCTATGTATACATAGACCGATACATTGCTGTCACAGTATATATATATATATATATACACACACATACATACATATATACATATACTGTGACAGCAATGTATCGGTGTGACGCTATGTATACATAGAAGGTATCTTTCTCTCTCTCTCTCTCTCTTGTAATCAATCAATCAATCGATCAATCTCTCCCTCCAAGCCAAGGGTTCCCAAGCTTTTTTCATAACGCCCCCTTTCTGCGAAAAAGGTGATGATCGCGACCCCCTGTCACATTTGTGTGACAGGATTGAAATGTTGACTGGTTGAATGTTTTCAACCAAATGCGCAAGAAACAAATTTTCTTTTCGCATAATTTTTTAACCAATTCAGACACTTGCTTAATATTTTTCACTCAAAATAAAATATTAATATTTTGACGAATAATGTACTTGAAAATTTATATCGGACATGGTGAAAGAAATAAAATAACATATTTACTCAATATAAATTTTATCTGAATCAAACGAGCGGTATTCAATTTTTCTTGTGTACTCGAATCAACAATATTCATGTTATGAATTGAAACGCTTTTTTTGTTCGTTCCGGAAAATGCATTAAAAACTATATCATTTGTTCGCGATAATTTTTTAGATAGTTTCAATAATATATTGTCCTCGGCTAACAATATACCTTTTGAATGAAAAAAAACTTTTAATTTGATCATGTTATTAGAGTCAATAGCATTTTGTTTGGACTAATAAATCCGATTATTTACACCAACAATTTTGCAATTGAATCAACGAAATTTCATTCAATAACACCAATGATATTGGATCAATGATTTTGTTTTTCTCAGTGTAGGTGTAACCCGTTAAGGAGGTACGGTTTTGACCATGCTAGTAAACTTAGAGTCTATTTCACGCCGCAATACCGCCACGTTTTAGATATATGTAAATGGCCTATTTTTCGAGACATATTTTTTAAGTATTGAATTTCGAGTTTCCTATTATTTTTATAATATGGAAACAACCTTAATAATCTACTACTCGACTTCAGTAGTACGCCATATCGTTGACGTTTAGCATCGTCGCATTTTCGTTGGCTGTCATCGGTTCCACGCGCCCGGCTTATTATTTTTTGTAACCGGTTAACATGGAGAATGAAAATACTGTGGAAGTTTATCAAAAGAGTAACGGGATTGTACCTGAAGTCCAGTTTAGAGACAAATGTAGATTCTGACGGACAAGAATTAGAAAACGAAAAGATAATATTGCGATTGCAAATAAAAAACGTCGCGTTGAAGTTAACCTCAATGTCCAATGTCCAATCTGTCCAAAGTCAAAACATATTTCATCGATTGTTATGTTATTTTTCCCTTTCCCAATTTTCACAATATTTGCAGGTATAAAAAAGAAACGTTTATTTTATATGACGGTTCTCCAATGCTGAATTTATATATAGATGCGTTGTATAGGTACATGTCGCCAGAAAAATTGAGATGCCTTTGCTGTACGTAAAAGAACTTCAAGTAAATATCGACGAAAGAACCTCTATAATCCATTAAAAAATGTACGGCTTCGCACAATCATATTTTTAATTCGCGTTGAAAATATCCGATAGACGAATCAAATTTGCGCGGGTATCCGGCGTTGCCACACGTCGAGCAAGATGGCTGCTGTTACGTCACGAGAAGTCTCGCTCTCCGAAAACTTCGGTTTTTGCGACTTTATTTCTAAATTTATTGCTTATTTCTACGGTGAGCTTTCCAATTCAAGGTGCCTTAGTGATCACAAAGATTCAACAAACGCAACCATCAGTTTTTTTTACGTGTTTCTTGGCTCCAAGTAGCACATAAAAATCGATGTATGAGAGGACAGGCACGTTTTGTCGTCTACGTGTGATTAATTCGCCAACTTTAACAATTAATAACTCGGAAAGTGTACGGTAAATCTCGTGGAAACTCCGCATACGCATGGACGAAGGTCTCGACAATGCTATAAAAAAAAATCGGGCTTTTATCTTGAACTCGCTCCAATCACCGTACCTCCTTAACTGCAATGCCTCGCTCACCCACGCCCGTCGAACCTACCTGGTTGATCGCGCCACGCGCCAGACTTGATGATAGAGGTGAGATGACGAAATCTGTAGAGAAGCGAGGCAGCGATAGCGGAGAACTTGAGAATACTCGAAGTGATAGCCGTATAGAGAGCAAAGTATATTATCGCGCTCTCGAAGGGTGTCTCTCTCTCGTAAACGTAGGTCAACCAACCGAGAAAAAGAAAGTAAAGCAACGTGGCGACCAAACCGAGCCAGCAACGCACCAAGATCGGCCTCGGTGTGGCTGTCAGTTTGACAGCGTGATCGTAACGCTGCATTAAAATCAACGCGGCCTGCAATTTTCGGTGCCACATCGCGCAAACGAACATATCGACGAACAGAGCACAGGCGGAGAGTGCGGTTCGCAGTACCGTAAGAAAACGTAACTTTTCGTCCACTCCGGGACCCGCGAAGTCCTCGTAGCGCAAATAAACGAGATAACCGTGACCTATCGCGCAAAGGCTTGAATACGCCATACCGATTCGCGAAAGCTTCATGTCCACCGAACTCAAGGAATAGGGCGAGAGCCCGAAAATCATTGAAAACTTCACGAAAGGCCTGAGATCATCGTAAAGTGACATTATTGCGCCTTTTTTCGATCAATTGTCTCTCTCCTGCAATAAACAAAAAGTGACAATCGAATAGAATTTTTCTATATTAAGCCGACGAACAAACGTGGCCCGGAAACTTAGCGAACTTCCGGTTAGTTCGTAACGAAAGACTCGCCGATATTATCGTTATTGCTGACGTCCAGCAATAAACACACCGCCCCAATAATTCTAGTCCTTTTTTCCATCGTCGCTGATTATTATTATTTCAGGACACTTCATTTTCTGAATTTTAAAAATGGATTTTTTAATGAATTCCATGAATTACAAAAAATAACCTTCATGAATGTAAAAAATTGATTTTTTATGAATTTTATAAATTTAAAAAATCAGTTTTATGAGTTTTATTAATTTTTTAAAATGGGTTTACGAATTTTTTTAAATCGATTTTATGATTTGTTTAAAATTAATTTTATGAACTTTTGTAATGAATGTTATGAACTTGAAAAATTTGATCAATTTTATATTTTAATTCTTCGATAAAATATTGTTTTATAATAAGTTTTCGTTATGAATAAAATGCATTTTTTTAAAGAATATTTTAATGCAAACGAATTTTATGAATTTACCGGATTTATTTTAATGACGGGTTTTGTTTCATTAATGGCTATCCCCACATTTATAATATGTTGCCAGCGGGTCTTTCGAGCTTGTGATTTCCACATGACCCCTCAATCAACTGTTCGCGTGAAGTTTCACCCTTCTGCAAAGTAAACTACGAGAGAGGTCTCGATGCGTCATTGCCAATAGTGCGATATAAATCCTACTAAAGGACGAAGTACGAACGCAATGCTATCAACTGCGCTTCTTGCCCTAAGAATATATATATATATATGGGGCATTCCATACCAATTCGACCTGGGTCTGACCCTCGACCCCTCAAATCTGGTTCCCGATTTTTCCTATCATTACTCTCACTCTATCAAGCAATTACAATTTTTTCAGATTTTTCAAAATAAATTTAAGCGCGTCATGAATTTTTGAATTTTTTTTTTAACACCTCGATGGCCGTAATCGAAAAATCTGAAAAAAAATTCCCAAAAATACAGTGTCAGATATAAAAAATGTTGGTGTAAAATTCATAATGTCTGGGCTTTTGCTTCACCCCGTTTTTTAGCTTTTTGAGCAAAAAAAAATGAAAAAAATAAGAAGCAGAGGTCAATATACTGTAGACTTTCTCGAAATTTTGTATGCATAATGCCAGATTTTTGAAAAAATTTCTCCGATTTTTCTAGTGTATTTTGTAATTTTCGATTTTTTTTTAACATGGTTGACAAAAACCCTAATTAGGGGTTGAAGCAAAAGCCCAGACATTATGAATTTTACACCAACATTTTTTATATCTGACACTGTATTTTTGGGATTTTTTCAGATTTTTCGATTACGGCCATCGAGGTGTTCAAAAAAAAAAATTCAAAAATTCATGACGCGTTCAGTTATTTTGAAAAATCTGAAAAAAATTATAATTGCTTGATAGAGTGAGAGTGATGATAGGAAAAATCGAAAACCAGATTTGAGGGGTCGAGGGTCAGTCCCAGGTCGAATTGGTATGCAACGCCCCATATATATTATATATATATAATATACATATGAGAACCGCTATCATTATCAGCGTGCACACGTTCAGGGTCTCAATCTCCTTAATTTATCAAAGTGTTCGATACGTGTGTGACGAGTCCGCATTACGAGTACTCGCCGCGAAGAGTCGACCGTAAAATAATACAAATAAAAATCAAACGAGAGCCCCCGGTGTAAAAGCCATTACAGATATAGCGCTCGCAACGTGAATACGCTCGCGCAGATCAGTTCATTCTGCACACTTGAAAAAAAGCTTAAAAAAGATTCTTGTATGTGAAAATGTTTCGATGGACGGATGAAAACGTTTTGAATTCTGCGAAATATTGAAATTATTATCTTCGCTATTTTTAATTTACCAGTTTTAGATCGGAAACAAATTAATTGCAATCGTACGAATACGAGGAACAAAATTTAATGTCAATATTACGTTCGGAGATATTACGCTCGGAAAAAAATTCAAAGGATCTTTGGCAACAGCATATTATATATATACATATGTGTGGGTGTGTGTGTGGATTTGTTACTTCTGCATGATGCTAGTGCTATATCCGTAATGGCCTTTGAAAAACGGAGTATCGATCTGTCGCTCACGACAACCGACTTCAACGTTCGGACGTTGATATTGTGGAGAATGTAACGGCCCTCCGGAAATTTTTCATTAATAATCCTTGCTCACGTGTGTACTGTGGCTCCACCTGCTACCGCCGCAGAATTAGTTGTCGTTCGCCACATAAAGGTTTTTCATTTGATTGAACCATTGCTTTCTTATGCAATGTGTATGCAATTGAAAATCGTCAAAAATTGCAAACGAAAAACGAATGTTAAAACAAAACGGTCGCAATTCCGTCGAAAATGAAAATTTCAAAAAAATCCTACGTGGCGAACGAGAAAAACTATCGAAGAATATTGTATCCAAATTTGGACAAAATCGGGCAAGCCGTTTTCGAGATACATCTCGCACCGACTTTGAAAACTATGTTTCGAGATAATCGCTTTTGAATCGCTTCCAGTCAACGAATTTATTTTAAAAAATTCCTAAACATACCACAATGTACATATTTTTCAATTAAAAAAACCCGGATCCAATCGAAACATTAGTTTTCGAGTTAAAAAATTCCTTTCACGAACGTGAATATTCAACAGTTAAGTGATTTTCGTCTACAATCAAGTGAAAATGCATCCCAGTTGACTGGTAAAATTTCACGCCGAGTTACCGAACTTTTAACGAAAAATTGCGACTCTAAAAATCGTCCCATTTATACGAAGCTTTGTGGTGATGACACGCTGGCCGGCAGTATTACGATATCTGTGGCCCCTAATTCTGACCACCCAGTCTTCATATTTGACCCAAAATAAGACTTTTTTCAAGAGTGGTAAAAATCGAAATTCGACCCTTAAGGGGGTGAAACGGGGTTTTAAAGTTTATATGGAACAACGTATCTTTTGGTCAGATTTGCTTGAAACTTGGTATAAATACAATCCAAAACAAATAATTAAACATGTATTTCAGCAATTTCTAAAATGTAACCTTTGAGGCGGTTAAACGGGAGTGTTAAGGTTTGTATGATAAAAACCTATTTTTTGACCAGATTTACTTGTAACCTACCAAATTTATTTTACGTACAACACTACACCATGTTTTCCTCGCTGTTCGGTGAGTGTAGACAGTCAAGTAGTACTTTTACCTCCTTAAGGTAGTTCGGAAGAAAACCCGAAAGTCGAACTGACAATTTTAACGATTTTTCTTTTTTTTCCTTTGAATGTTCAAAATACATAGAATTTAAGGCCCTATATACGCGAAAAATTTCAAAATTTTTCTTTTTTTATTTATTTTTGATTCCATTAGCCTGAACGTCTAGGAATATTTCAAGCTTTACAGAATTGAAAAGTTCCAAAAATTCCAAAAATAAGGTAAGATTGTATTTATAATAGATACCATGCGGCGCGCCCGACCGCGAACTTCAAAGCCGTTTTTCCACGATTCACTTTTTTGAATCTTGTGAAAGTTCTAACCCTTGGACAAAGGTTCAGATCGCTTTGAAATTTTTACAACATATTCTTAGTATCATCACCTATCGTGTGAAGCACACAAACAAAAATTTCGATGACACAAAAAAATATGAAAAATAAAATACCGACAGAAAATTGAGTTAAAAAATTTTTAATTTCGAATTTTTATTATAATTTTTTTTAAATAATATTGTTGGTTCACACTGAAGATACATTCATTATGCAATTATAAATTTGTTAATTTTTTCAGACACACACATCGATGCCGAGAACATTCACCATCAATGCGCGCGCAAAAAAAAAATACATTGCTTAAGGATGTATGGCAACTAAGTCATTTACTACTGTTCGAATTAAAACTCACTGATATTGTAAAGGAAAATATCGAGAACTTTTTGAGATTAAAAAAACAAAATTTGCCCACGTGAATGCTGAAATAAACGAATTCAAAGTTGGGTCATTTAACACGGGGAACATAGGATTGTACGTCCAAAATTCCCTTTACATTGGCAAAAAAGGTATTTCCGGAGTACTCTTTTGTAAAAAAAACTTTTGTGCGGTATCGCTGTAATATGCATGATACGGTAAAAATAAAAAATCGACATGTGCCCATATATTTTGCGAGATATTGCGAGTTAAATGGGACCGTTTTCGTATTTCTTTAGCTCGTATGTCGTAACCACGACAACGTCAGGGAAAACATACATCAAATCAACAACTAAATTTGCAGTTAAAAATTGAAAATTCTTCTTTCTGTACCGCATGTTTTACTTTGAGCTGTGGTAAATCTCCTTTTTAGCTTTAATGAATATTACAATTATTTTATTTAGTCTTCAAATGCGATTTTTGCAAATTGCATAATCAGTTCTGTAACGACTCTGCAGTAGCTGCCATACATCCTTAATTATGTTATATCTCAGCCATTTGTTAATATTTCTGATTTTTGTCTACATATATTTAACCATGGGCATAAATGATCTGTAAAAAAATGTTGTCAATATATGCGTCATTTTTTTTAACCGCGTCTAGAAAAGTACCTTCGAAAATAGGCGAAATCGCGTATATAAGGCCTTAATCGCATAATAAAGTATTTTTATTTTTGTACCCATTAGAATGAAAATTTATGATGATTTTCATAAATACTTACAATCGACATTGGTTATTGAGCACTCGGTTGATCATTATCGACTTTACTAGTGAGTTCATGTTTTAAGCAGTCGGAAACGCTTCATAACCTCGCTTCCGAAGAATACAAACATCACCTCTCAACGACTCGACAAACGTCAAAACATGGCACAATTACGTGTAAGTGGTCGTTTCTTTTTTCACAGAAAATTGATCTGCTTTTGTTCACGCAGATAAATCATAAGAGATTGATTGGGCAGTTTTTAAAGTTTCAAACTCAGTTAAATTACAGAACGAAGATAGAAATAAATTTTAATGAATTCTGAATAAAAATGTTTACAGCCGTTCTTCATATGTGATAATCAATTTTTGAAAAATACGTAATAATCAATTAAAAAAAAATTAACATCCACAATCGACATATTTTTATTCATTTTTATCCTTCGTTTTATTATTACTTTTATTCTATTCTTATTGTATTTGGCATGATCTGCAGCGTAGGCATTCGGTGACGTTCATGTCGCATTCTGCGTGAATTGCCGTCTAGAAATTTCCCCTAACAATCACAGCTGACGCTCCGATCACCGTTTAGAGAATTTTTGCAGGTGAATTTCGTATTAATCGAAGACTCGAATAAGAAGTTTTGTGTGTTGGGTCAAACGATTGAATTTTACGGAAAGTTATCGTTTCCGGTATTTCCGGTAAAATGTTTTATTTCAACGTGGTTAAGGTAGTTCCTCTGCGAAAATCTCAACCAAAAGTTTACATACCATGTTCATGTTTAAAAGATTGATAATTGGTTTAATTAGTAATAAATAAAATTAAAAACTACGCAATATTGACTCGGTACTAGTAGATAATACGATGGATATCATTAATTGCCGTAAAATATATTTTATTTTGTGTTTTTGATCTACCATTGCCAGTAAACTTTTTGCCGGGACTGTCCGGGCTTTGCCCCAATTGTTTTTTTTCCAGGCTTTGCCAGGCTTTGCACCAAAATTGTGAGGGCTTTTCGTGGTTATATCTTGGAAACTAGATGGTGAATCATTCTCATTTTTCACATTATTCGTGATATGTTACTCTAGCTTATCCTCGTTTTTTATCAATTTCTTAATTTTAGTTTTGACGGTAAAATTAATGATGCTCTGTTTGCCAATCATAACGCATTTGTTGCGTGTAAACCAAGCCAACTTTAAGTGTAAATATCTCAGGTTTGGGGTGGTCAAACTTATTCAAATTGTACAGATGTTTGGATAATGTATTGAATAACATATATGTCAAATTTCAACCATTTCTTAATTCAACTCTTCTGTGGAGGTACTACCTTAATTGCATTGCATGGTCAATTGCATTGGAAACATCGCGAAATAATTTATTTTTCCGTATTTATCACAAGCGATTGTAAGTACGATTTTTATGAGCGTGAAAAAATGTGCGAACGAGAAAGAGCGGTTCAGTCTTTTATTCATAGTGTAAATAAGTTCGTAAGGTGTAAAGCATTTCGAAATTTGTTCACACGATCGGTGACAGGTATGAGCGATCTTTGGTAAAAAAAAAAGAAGAAGAAACAAGTCTTAGGATAAAGCGTGAACTGAGTACGAGGTTCGTGACGATGATTGTTCAAAATTCTTTGAATTCCAGCTCGAATAGCTTCTGTATGACGTCGTGTATTTCAAATTCCTTCGAGACGTCGACGACCATTTCGTCGACCAGTTTGTCAGCGATCCTGAATGTGAGTATTGTTTTTGTTATTAATTAGAAGTTTTGATGTTCTTTCCTTTCGAAAATTGATTTTTCGAAAGATCGATAAATATTAACGAGATGCGATACGAGTATCGTGATGTTGTGAATTTTCGCGCTATTAAAAATGACGAACTCACCACGCCACAACGTCCCACGGTTTGTTCTGGCTCTTACTCGTGTACATGGGATTTGATTCTGACCAGTCCCGATAGTCGTCGCGATACTTCAAGAGCGTCTCGAGCGACGTCTCGCTCGCTCTCACCGCTCGATTTGTTCGCTCACGCGTCGTCGGCCTCTGCGTTTCTAGCGAATCAACTGTTGCGTACTTTGTCGGATGAAGTTTCTCTTCCTCCGAGGGTAGACAGATTAATTGCACATTTTTCGACTCGTTTCCCACTCCGGGCCTTCGTTTTGCAGGTGTTCGTGGATTCTCGTCACTTTTTATCGCCCCCGTGGGATTTTCCGTGTGCCTCAACGAACGATACGTTCTCAGAAAGTCTGTCAGGACTTGCATCGAATCCGTCGTCGCGGGACGAATTTCTACCTCGTTTTGTTGCTGAATGAGTAGAAAAAAGAAAAGAAAGAATTTCGTTGAGAAATAAAAAAGTTAATTACTCTATTAGAAAGGTATGAATTAAGGAGTGCATCTACGTTAATGTAAAAACAAATTTTGTTCTTAATAAGATGTACACGTTGTTTCAAAAATGAATTTAAAACAATGTTATTGACTAAACATTGATCGATAAAACATAAACAATTTTTTAATCATTTTTATTGAATGTAAAACAATTTTATTCGCATTAATCATTATTTAACACGATTTCTGTTTTTTTTTTCCTTTCCTATAATGTGATAAAGGTATTCCTTTCGCGAAGGGCCGTACTTTGTGGGCCTATAAACAGGGCCCTTTTGAATCATTAGTAAATTACAATGACGGTTAATAAAAATAAGTTACGATCAATTATTGTACCCAACGATAATTTAGACGTTTTAAATTTTCTCTGAAAAGTCGTGGTCGCGAAAATTCTTCTGCCAGTCACATTTTTCTAAGTTTTATCATTAATATTTCCATCAAACGTTCAGTGGCTTCCTGCTTTTATTGTTGTTACGTAATCTTGGGATTTTTTTAGATTTGATCAGATAGAAATGAGGACAGTAGTCATCTCCATAAAGTGACGTATAAATTCGACGATTTTTAAAGTCGTAATTTTTTGTTGAAAGTTCGGTAACTTGGCTTGAAATTTTACCAGTATACTGGCATGTATTTTTATTTCATTATAGACGAAAATTGGTTAATTGTTGGATAATCGGGCTCGTGGAAGGAATACCTTAAAAGGTTAGGCTACTGTGAAATCGGCGAACACTCGTTTGTCGCTTGAGGCAACATAAATTAAAGAGGAAGGCCCAACATATCGTGAAGGAATAGCAGATTGGAGGTGAACTTCTGATTACAACAATAGAACTGCTAGTAAAACTTTAAATGCGTTTTTCTCGAAACTATGTTTTTCAAAACGGTTTTCTGCTTAACATTTTTTTACGTTAATTATTAACCATAATGATGTAACTTTTCCTAAAAAAAATCGAAAAACAAGGTTCAATAATTTTTTTCCGATAATCGAAATATGATAAGAAACAAAAAAACTTGATCAAGTCTTACCCCATATGATCTCTTATCAGAAAAAAACTGGTTCTTTTGTTTCAGATCAACCGGGCGGACAAAATGAAGCGATCAAAGGTCCTTCACGGGATTGCTTATAACATCTTCAATTATTAATATTTTTAATGAAATTTGCTATACAACTTTGTTAATACAAATACAAATACAAGTTAATACAATACAAATTAATCTCCAAACGATTTTCCAATCATCTTACTTATTCCGGGAATATTAATTTTGTTTAATAATCCTGATCTTCGGGTCGTGACAGTAGCCCAATCCGTTAAGCATACAGCATATATATATATACAGGGTGTTTGGCACATGGGCCGATAACATTTCTTGAGGCAGGGGGGGGGGGTGTTATTTGCTACTTTTTCCACCTTTAGACCCTATGTCCTAAGGCCCACGGTAATTAAGATATGATTTTTTTTTCGTTTTTTTACATTACCCGAAATTTCGCCTTTTTGTTTTCTAGTTGTTACAGCACGAAATAACCTTTGTTGTATTCTACAATGTATGTTTATTATAAATAAATAAGTATTTCATACAATTGGTTTGAAGAAAATCACTCATGAGCTTCCAAAGTCTTAAAAATGCGTAAATGTACGAAACATGTCAACTTGTAAATTCATTATCAAAAAAACTAAAAACTATTTTGAACTCAGGTTTCTTTGAAAAAGTTCTCTAGCTTATACCCTTTCCAACGGTATGCTACATGTCATAGAAATCATTCATTATGTGGTTAAAATGAAGGAAATATGTTCTTTTTTATAATGAATTTAGGAGTTGAAATTTTTCATACATTTACGCCTTTTTAAGACTGGAAGCTCAAGAGTCACTTTCTTGAAACCAATTCTATCAAATAATGATTTATTTACAATAAACATACAATGCGAATACAACAAAAGTTATTTCGTTTTATTACAACTACAAATAAAAAAGTTATGACGATTTAAACGCGAAATTTCGGATATTTAAAAAAAAACGAAAAAAATCATATCTCAATTATCGTGACACTTAAGACATAGGGCCTAAGGGTGAAAAAAGTAGCTAATGAGCCCCCCCCCCTAATCGCCCAAAAAATTGTGTCGGGCCATGTGCCAAACACCCTGTATATATGTATATGTGTGTATATATATAAAGTGGCCAGGCACAAAAGCGAAAAAATATGAATAAAAATGACTCGTGCTCAGCCATTTGCTTTAATCTTGATGCCATTTTACCTGATTTCTGACGAGACTCATGAGATCCGCGATGACCGGTACCAAACTGGTCAATTCTTTTGCCGTCATCGGATTCGACGATGGCAAATTCGCGTCAGCCAATCCCATATCATTCTCATTAGCATGCTCGCTCGCTAGTGCGTTCGAGGTACGCGTATTTGTGGAGGACGGCGTTTTCTCGGAATGTGTCCTCCTAGTTGAGCCCTTGTGGATCGATGTCGAGGACTGACCTTTCCCAGACAGGGCGATGCTGCTGCCCTACGTTACACATATTCGTGGAAAGAATTCTTTCACGTTCATATTATCCGCTTCCTCGGAAAAAAAGTCTACGTTCAATGAAGAACTGGTAATGTTGGAGGGATTAACGAAAAAAAATCGACCCACGACGCAAATTCTGGGAAATCGACACATTTTCTTTTCAGCAGGCAAAAAATACCGTCCGAAATGCTGAAGTGACGAGTTAAAATATTCTACGAACGAGAAGGACTTAACAAATACGAATGCAGGTATGGATGTCTCTAAAAAATAAAAATAAAAGTGAGTAAAAAAATATTGCTGCTAACCGCATCCGAGTCTGTCGGCAGTATCGATATCATCGTAGGGATCTCGTCTTCTTTGAGAGGTAATCGAATTTTGGGCCTGCTACGTTTCGGAACATCTTTGGCAACCCTCAGGGTCCCGGGACTTGGTTGTTCAGGTGTGGTCGGATGATGTCGCTCAGGCGTTGTGTGAACGTTGTGCGAGGCTCTCCTCTCCCTCGTGCAACTTCTGACTGTGGGAGCAAAAAGCGGCTATTTGGATAGAACGATCGACGCAAGTGGACTGCGACGGCTGATTACCAAGCGGGAGAAAATGTCCCTAAGCTGGAGATGGTGAACGCAACTGAAAGTCGGTAAAAATATAGCCGCCCGTATCGGCACGAGCTTTCCGCAGTTTCCCTGTGCCCTCATGCAAAAGCGAGAGTGCATTAGAAAACAAGTGACTGTCGCCAACGTTCCGCGGAGTCTTTGAGGTGGGATACTTAGACGGGAAAAAATTAAGCAATTTTGAGGGATTTTCAGAACTAAGACATAATTATTCTACATTTATCAAACTGTAGGTATACTTTAATAATGTATTTGAGGCCTCAGGCCACAGTAACGGGTATAAAATCATGTGCGAATTTAACAATTTTTTTTCGTATGAAAACGTGATTTACTCATAAAATTAATTACACGTCTATTTAGTATAAATATCAAGCTGTTAGAAAAAAAATTTTTTTTTCTTTCGATGTACGAAATGGCCGACTACTCGAAACTTCTCGAAACAGCGTTTTTCCAATTGTCGTGACAATTTTTCCAATGACTTCAACAATTTTCACTTGATTTACTTCAAATTTAAAAGTTATGTTCCAAATTGCATTTCGCAGAGAAGTACGTACGGAATTTCTGATTAATCGAAAACTTTTCATTTTATGAGCAGTTTGTGAACAGTTATAACGAATTTTTTTACCGAAAATTCATTTCTCAAGTTCAAATACCTACAACTTTTGAATAAAACAATATTTTTTAAATTCCGTACGTACTTCCCTAGGTATTCTAATGTAGATTGACGAGAATTTTTGTTTTTTGTTTTAGGTAAAAAATTGTGGATGCTAAATGTCACCCCGCGGAGCGCCTAAAAAAAAGATAACAAAAGAAAATATTAGTCGGCCATTTTGTACATCGAAAAAAATATATATATTTTTTCTAACAGCTTCATTTTCATACAAAATAGATGTGTAATTAATTTTATGAGTGAATCACTGTTTCATACGAAACAAAATTGTTAAATTCGCACATGATTTTTGAAAAATCGATTTTTTTTTACATTTTCTTAAAGTATGTTTCGAAAATATTCTCTGAAAATTTCAAGTCAATCCGATGAATAGTTTCCGGGATATCCCACAATTAGAATCGATTCTCAACGTATAGACGTGGCTGACAAACGCGCAAACGATAATACCCGGGAAGGCAGAATGCTTCGAAGACAACAACAAATTGATATTTTGTAAGCTTCACATCGGCAGAAGCCCTATTGTATGCGCCAGGAATGAATGATTCGATGTAACTAATTTTTTAATTAGTATTTCTACACATAAATCAAGTGTAAAATTGGAAAACTCTTTCAGAAATTTTCAAAAATGTATTACTCAAAAACTATCAACTTTAGCAAAGTTTTATAAAGGATACTTTCGTTTTAAAATTGCCCAAAATATTTTTATTTAATAACTCATCCCGAAAAACCTTTATTTCTTTTAAATTGTTTTAACAATTTGCTATAAACAATTGAAGGCTCGACTTTTCGGCAAAATTTGTGATATACGGATTCAGCGGATCAAAATACATTAAAAAAAGTTTAGCTTCATCCATCGAGCTCAAAATTCTACGAACATAAAATACCGTATCCACATCGAAAAACTTTAAACGCGTTTTTCTCCAAACTATATATTTCAAGTCAGTGATCACTATAATTTAAAAACCACTCGATGGATTTTCTTGAAATTTGGTGTGCTTATTGATAGTATTAAAAACTTGTCCTTAATCGAAGGATTTTCATTCTTGTTGAAAATTTCTATTTTTTTTACAATAAACGACCGATTTTTTGGTCGAAAATCGAAAGTTATCTGTCGGAAGCCGCCATTTTGTTAATTAAAAAGAAGCTTCGATTAAGGACTAAATTTATTATTAACCTAATGATTTTTGTTGTTTTTTTTATTTCAGATGATCCAGTAAAATTTTATGATCGTCACCGCAAAGCACTACATGCCAGGGGGTCCGACAAAGATGGCGATATTTTTATAAATAATCAATATTTTTCTTTGAAAATTTCTCCAAGTCAAGTTGAAATATAACATAAAAAGTCTGTGTAACCACTTTTGTAAAACAAACTTAATTACTATAAAAAAAAAATTATCGAAAATGCTCGTTTTTCCACGCCTCTGACTGCATCTCACCCCTTAAGCAACTGGAAAGAGCGACGTGTGGCGGAAAAGTGAAAGGTATGTGAGCTCAAACGAACTCACCGTGTTTCCTCATACGAAGATTTTTGGCGGGCAATCTCGCATTGGCTCGGTACATGCTGAGCCGAGCCGGCAGGCCTTTGTCGTTCTTGTCGTTGGACTTATCGCGGAATCGTTTGACCGGCGTTGATTGAACGGTGCGGTTGAAGACCGGCGACTCGTTGTCCGAGCTCAGTCGCAGCCTCGAGAGTATGGCGGCGCATCGATTCTGGGTGTCCTTGCCCTTTGAAGATTTCGTATACGAGAATACGATAGGAGATGAGTATGCAACTACCGCTGCCCATCGCTGGAGCAATCGCAAGATGGATGATAATTACCAAGGGAGGAGGTTCGACGTCACCGCGCTCATAGTAATCCGCAGTCAGATTGATCTTAGTGCAAATGTCCTTCAGATCCAGCAGCACTTGGAGTATCTCTTTGACTTTGCCCGGTTGGCCTTTGAGGACCGAGCTCGGTATGTGTTTGCAATAGGCGGTCAGAGCCTGCAGCAACAGCTGATGCGCCGATGTCAATTTTTGCTCGATCGCCTGTACGTGCAACGAGAAGCAGCGACGCGACTGTCTCAACGATGCCCTCGGCGTTAACGCCCTCACGTGTCTTCGGATCTCCTCGATCTGTCGGCCAAGATTGTACAGATAATTTCTCGAGAATCTAATGGCGAACTCCATGGCGCACTGTTGCCTCCGGCGAAGATCGCGATCACCGTCCGGTAGCGGTATGTTCCTCAGTCTGAAGTCTATCTCGTCCAGCAAATTCGACACTTTCTTCTGGATCGCGAGGATCTTGTGAGCGACCAGAGGATGCAGTCGCACCTCGTAAAACGACTCGTCGTCGTTCGCCCGAGTTTCGGCTCTTCTACGATTGACGTACTCCGAGCGCTTCTCGAAACATCCAAATTCGTCGTCCGATTCGCCATTCGCTCGCAGAGTACGCTCCGAGTGGGACTTTCGCGTTCTCGTGCTGTTGTACTCCAGTTTCGACAGGGGCGATCTTTCCAACGTCGAGGGACTGTCCGTCTCCTCGTCCGTCAGGGACGGCCCGACGCTACTTACGGCTTTACGCTCACCGATGCTCGACGATGCTTCAGCCTTCTGTGGAACAATCGTAGCGTACATCAATCAATCAATAGAGTTTTATTTGCATAACTTTTAAAAAGTTTTTTACAAAACTTATACAGTGTCAGAAAATATATCTTTAACAAATCTTATTATCTCTGCCGTTTCATCCTTATCCATAAATCTGTATAACTTACATCTGCTCACCACTCACCTAAAAACCCATTTATTCTTCCCCTCTCTCAGTCTCTCATTCCAAACTCCTTTTACTCCACACTTCCTCAATCTCCCTGAAATATGCACAAATCCCTTTCTGTATTTTTCCTCCCAACATATTTATTACTTCCCCAATAATCGCCACTTCATCAATTCCTTCCAGCCAGTCCTCCACGCCTTTTCTCACATTTTCCGTCACCATCTCTCTGCTTTTTTTACACAACAATAAAGGCTCCAGGGTCTCATCCTGCTCATCACAAATTCCGCACATCCAGTCACTCTCTCCTTTCTTTCTCGCTTTTCCAACATTTCCACAGTTTATTCTAGCCCACATTTCTTTGTCTTTGCCCTTCACATTTACCTCAGAGCAATATTTCCAGGGTATAATATCATCCTCCACAATAAACTTATACCTATAATTCTACGTCAAACCCTTTATTTTCTCCCCCTCTTTCTTCAACGTCTCGTTTTTTAATTTTTCTAATCCCACCTTTATTCTTGCTTCAATTTCTCTCACCTCTCTCCGTTCCCAAATCATCCCCAATCGTAGCTTACATTTTTTATGAGTTTGAAGTTTGCATCGTTGGAATGCAACGAAGGTAATTATTTTGCGATTGATCCGATTTCTTCTCACAAATAGTCGTATTTATTCTCTAGTTATTATACAAATATTCTCAAACTTTTAAGTTTAAGGGATTTCAATGCCTCCATTTTTTAAGTCGCGTGCTTAGAGATAGAAAACTTAAATTAAAAAAAAAAATTCTGTAAAATAATAAAAATTAAGGGAAGTTTCTGCCTTGTTGGGCCAAAAAATGTTCGATTTTTCACCAATTTTTTATGCGAAAAGTATTAAATATAGAATGTTGATATTTGGTATGGTGACTAAGCGGTCTTTATTGAACATCGAAATATTTTTTAAAGTTTGACAAAACATGGTGGTGGGAGTGGGAGGAGCCACGCATGTCGGTGCGCGGGCGATGACATTCTTCGCTTGCGGAAGTCCTAAGTCCCGGACCGGTGATCTGAAGCAAAAAAATCAAACACATTTTTTACTTTGTACAATATTGTGTATAAGTTGAACTAGAATCAAGAAAAAAAATTGAAAAATAAATAAAATAATGAGCAAAAAACTGCGAAAATTTTTGGGAAAAAAATATTCCTTCCGATTGCTCACTTTTTTTCTATTTTTCAATTTATCTTCTTGATTCTAGGTCAACTTATACACAATATTGTACAAAGTGAAAATATGTTTGATTTTTTTGCTTCAGATCACCTGTCCGGGACTTAGGACTTCCGCAAGCGAAGAATGTCATCGCCCGCGCACCGACATACGTGGCTCCTCCCACTCCCGCCACCATGTTTTGTCGAACTTTAAAAAATATTTTGATGTTCCATAAAGACCGCTTAGTCAACATACCAAATATCAACATTCTATATTTAATACTTTCGCATAAAAAATTGGTGAAAAATCGAACATTTGTTGGCCCAACAAGGCAGAAACTTCCCTTAAGGGCATGTACAAGATCAACATAACCTCACAAATTTTCCAACCCAATTTTCTCATAGATGGTTAAGTTTTTTTGGGAAGAACAAAGCGTCAAGCTCTGCAGAATTCCCTGACGCAGAGCTTGACGATTGTCTTTTGCATTAAATATTAGTTATTTTCGAGAAATCTCTGTTCGTAAATTTCAACTATCTCTCTTGCACTCACTTGTCACGTGGTACAACTTCCACTTCGCCTCAAGAAATAAAAATAAAAAAAGAAGTTCTATTGTATTGCAACAATGAAAACCGCAAGACTATCATTTTTGGTGAGTCTTAGGAATGTGTATTGTCGACGGAAGTTTGGACAACCTGCCTATGAATAATTCATCGTCAGATCATTCGTTTAAGGGGCTAGGCTACTGTAAAAATGACGAACGCCTATTCGTCGCTTGAGGCAACTCAAATTGAAAAGGAAGGTCCAACATATGATGCAGGAATCGTAAATTGAATGTAAACCTATGATAACAACGATATAATTGCTTGTAAAACTTGAACCCTGTGTTGACACACTGGGTCATTTCGACCCGGATGAATTTTTAGGAAAATGCTCACTTTTCTAAAATTGAACATTTTCAATACTTCTTTTCAACGATTTAGAAATACATATTATCCTAATTTCATATTACATATTATCCTAATTTCAATTATGCAGGCATGTTAAGAAATGTTTAAAGTGTATCCCTGATTTTTGCGATGAAAACCGATCGAAGGGTCGTTAACCCTTCCTTGACACACTTATATTTCGCGTCGGCTTTGACACACTGGGTCAACTTGACCCGAATAATACTTCATCCACCTGCCCTTAACAACCCGTTGGTCGGTTTTTATTGAAAAAAAATCCGCAATACACTTTAAACATTTCTTGATGTGCCTGCATCATTAGAATTCGGAATGTATAAAATTGAATTGTTGTAAAAAAATATTGAAAACTTTCAGTTTTAGGAATGTGAAAATTTAATTTCAAATTCGTCTGGCTCAAAATGACCCAGTGTTCAAAGAAGGGTTAACGGCTGGTGGATGAAGGACTATCCGGGTCGAATTGACCCAGTGTGTCAAAATCGTGGCCAAATATAAGTGTGTCAACAAAGGGTTAAACTCGTTTTTTCCCCAAAACTATATTTATCAAAATGTTGTACATGATTTCTCGACATCTGATGAACGAATTGACGTGAAATTCGGAACACTTATTCAGTGTAATAGGAGTTTAATCTTGACCTACGTTTTTCTTAACTTTTTTTTTCATTAGTTTTTAACAATGTCAGTTTTCCTGGAAAAATAAAAAATTATTTAAAAATTTGTTTTTGACGATTGAAACAAGATAATCAAAAAGAGCTCAATTAAGTCTTAGCCAATGTTATCTATTTTAAGAAAAAAAAAAACTCGTTTTATTTTGTTTCAAATCAACCAAGTGGCCAAAATCAAGTATACCGTTCTATTCCTTATGGTTAAAGGTCCTTCACAACATGGTTAACAACTTCTATAATTATTAACCTTTTTTAAATAAAATTTGATACACAACTTTGTTAATGTACGTGCAAATAAATATCCAAACAATTTTTCAATCACCTTACTTATTTCTTTCAAATTAATTTTTTTAAATAACTCTGATTATCATGCAATCACGTAGCCTAACGCCTCAAAATCTAGATAATATAAAGATATTTTTCCGTTTTTTTTTCGATTTACTTTAAGGGGTTAGGCCACAGTAACGGGTATAAAATCATGTGCGAATTTAACAATTTTTTTTTCGTATGACAAAGTGATTCACTCATAAAATTAATTACACATCTATTTAGTATGAATATCAAGCTGTTAGAAAATATATATACATTTTTTCGATGCACAAAATGGCCAACTACTAATACTTTCTTTTCTTTTCTTTTTGTTTAGGTGGTCCGTGGCGTGACATTTAGCATCCACAATTTTTTACCTAGAACAATAAACAAAAATTCAAAAAGTCAATCTACATTAGAATACCTAGATAGAAGTATGTACGGAATTTAGAAAATATTGTTTTATTCCAAAGTTGTAAGTATTTGAACTTAAGAAATGAATTTTTAGTGAAAAATTTCGTTATACCTGCTCATAAACTGCTCACAAAATGAAAAGTTTTCGATTAATCAGAAATTCCGTACGTACTTCTTCGCGAAATGCAATTAGGAAAGAAACTTTCAAATTTGAAGTAATTGAGTGAAAATTGTTGAAGTTATTTGTCACACCAATTGGAAAAAAGTTGTTTCGAGTAGTTGGCCATTTTGTACATCGAAGAAAAAAAATATATATATTTTCTAACAGCTTGATATTCATACTAAATAGATGTGTAATTAATTTTATGAGTGAACCACTTTTGCATGCGAAAAAAATTGTTAAATTCGCACATGTTTTTATACCCGTTACTGTGGCCTAACCCCTTAAAAGAGATCCCCACTGCTCTTTAGCCCAGCTGGAGATACCCAAACTGTTAGGAAAAAGGAAGCTGTACCTTAGTTTTGCCAGACCGTGTCTCGCGGATGGTGTGACGCTTGCCTCTGCTGGTCCTCTCCGGCAGAGCGTCCTCTTCCAATCTCCTCAGTTCCTGGTCCACCTCCCCTGTGTCTCCTTCCAAAAGAAGCTCGATGTTCGGGCCACCAGGGGTAACCGAATCGCCAAGTTGGTAGCGCGACTCGTGCAGATGACCCAGGGATGCCCACAAGCTCTCCTCCTTCTTCCTCGTTCTCTGTCGCTTGACATCCTTGATTATGTGCCTGAATTGACTCGTCGATACGTACTGAAACAGGCGTGGTATCAAAAAAGGATCCTGCTTCGAGGACTCTCTCGCTCTCCAACAGGATACGAGTATCCGTAGAGAGACTCCGAGATACAACGAAAATGAAGCGATTATTCGACAGCCTTGAAAATGGCTTATATCCGTGAACAATTTAGTTCTTTACTTTGAAATTAAAAGTCTCGTCCGAATCGTTCAAGCGAAACACATTTTCCCTGTCCTTGTTATTCAAAAAGTCCAATTGCATCGGCTCCACCAGATACGACATCGTTTTCCGTAATTGTTTTTTTTTTTTGCGGTTATGACAGCTGGAGTCAACGTGAGCGCGAGCTAGTGAAGATTTCGTCTGCTCTCTTATCTGCCCCCTCCGTGTCTCAATTTCTCATCGAGGCACGACATTTTTCGCAATAAAATCAACTATAAATCGCCGCGAGCTTCGAACGAGTATGTGCGACGAAAAAAAAAACTCTTGGATATTGACGAGTGGGATGGAAACTCGTTAAGTAGACACGAGACAAAACGCTCCCCCCACCCCGCGGCTGTCAAATCAGCAAGCAGCACACCGATGTTTGAATATACGGAGAGACTATGTATGAAAAACGTTACGTTGCTTAGTTACCGCGTATAAATTCTTGCCCCCGCCGAACGCACTTTTGAGCGCGCGAGAAAAATCGATTTGCAGCTGTTGACAGTTTGTACGAATCCAACGATGTGTAATTACGAATAAAACGATACGAATTGGATTTGCATTGATAATTGAATTGATTAATACTCAATGCATCAATAATTAAAGCTCGTTCCGAAAGAATTGCTGAAAATACGAGTATATGTGTATTTATTAAAAACACGCGATATAAGGCGTAAAAAATTACAAATCCGATGTTATCATCCGTCGATAAAATAGAAATTATCGCACGCGGTTGAGAGGATCGCATTTATCGACCGTCGAGATACGATGCTTTTCTAATGCCTCGTCGATGTAGTCCGCAATTTCGAAAAAATTACTGTCGATGTCGCGCGTGCCAGCTTTTTCGCCGTCGAGTGCTTTGCACAGCTTTTTCAAACAATTCTTTGTCAGTTTCATCGCGGACTCCATTCTGGTTGAGATGGTAATCAACATGGCGGATTTGCGCGATGTACCGTCGTGCAAAAACAGGTGAGAGCCCTCCCGCGTCGCGTTGTTCCATTCGATCTACGACAATTGGGGTGCTCGCGATAAATGAATCATGCCAACCACGATAGAGCACTAATGCCGAGCTATTCGACAAATACATGTAAGGCTGTTGTAAATGAAGATGGGACTTTTTCGCAGAATTTTGTGGGAAAATATTTCAGAGGTTTAAGAAAAAGCTACTTTTTATATTGCTAGCTATTGTATTATTGACTTTGCAAGCCATGTTGTACCAAGAAGTGCC
Organism: Ophion slaviceki; assembly: GCA_944452715.1. Classification (NCBI taxonomy): domain Eukaryota; kingdom Metazoa; phylum Arthropoda; class Insecta; order Hymenoptera; family Ichneumonidae; genus Ophion; species Ophion slaviceki. The sequence goes on along the minus strand of OX101788.1, from coordinate 8,967,890 downwards.
GACTACTGTGCAAGATATCCAAGGAAGAATAATTAGAGCTTAAAACAGACGGACGTGATTAATAAGACGTACAATCAATGCGAATCAGATTGCAAGCGAGGATCGAAAGTGGTGACCATCACTTTGAGTATCTTTTATAGGTTATAAGTGCTCGGTTTTTTAAATCGATTTTAGGCTAAAAACATTGAAATTTCTGTTTTATCGATTTTTCATGCCAAATCTTCATCGATCATCTTTAAATTTGGTGTTTGAACTTGTTTTTGTTCCTCGATGAAATTCTGAAAAAAGTGGTCCCACTCAAGGGGTTAGGTTACCGTGAAAAAAAATCGTTCGTCGCTTGAGGCAACTAAAATTGCAGAGGAAAGTCCAAAATATGGTGCCGCAATCGCAGATTGAAGGTAAACGATTAACACGATAGAACTGTTAGTAAAACTTCAAAAGCGTTTTTCTCGAAACTATGTTTCTCAAAACGGTGTACACGATTTCTTGATATCTAATGAACGGATTGACTTGAGACTTGGTACACTCACACCCGTATTCATAGATGTATCTTGAGGAATCCTTATTCCATATTCTTTGTTCAGAACAGCCCCCTGACGCTGGTAGATAAATGCTGTTCGCAAAATATCCTAGTCGCACTGTGGCGCTAGTAGTCGTGTGACAGGCATGCATATATGGGTATGTTGTGCCGGTGTTTCGAATATCTTGCACGAATAAAAATCTATTGATATATTTGGAATGATTTTCCGTTCTAGTGATTTTCCATTTGAACACAATAAATAACGTCGCCATAACGATAACAGGCGAAAGCCGCGAAAGTATCGAATCGTTCAGCTGATCGAAGTATTTAGAGCCGAAGGCTGTCACACCACAGCCAACGCTAGGCAGTGGCGATTTTAAGAACTAAAAAGCCGGGACAAAACGCGTTGTCGTTTATCCTATAGGAATAGTAGGCCAGTGTCAGGGGGCTGGTTCAGAACAAAGAACAAGAAGACCTCATTTATTAAGGAACGACTATGAATACGGATGTTATTCAGTTAATAGTAGTTTAATCTTGACTGACGTTTTTCTTAACATTTTTTTTTATTAGTGATTAACAAAAATGTTTTTTTTTTTATTTCATTGGTAATTAACAATAATGAATTTTTCCTCGAAAAATCGAGAGAAAAGTTTTATATATTTTTTTTGATAATTGATACACCATAACAAAAAAACTCGGTCACGTCTTAGGCAATATTATCTATTTTAAGAAAAAACACGTTTTTTTCGTATCAGATCAACCGGGTGGCCGAAATCAAGTACACCGTTGAGCTCCTCACGTTCAAAGGTCCTTCACGAGATTGTTTATAACTTCTTTAATTATTAATATTTTTATGAAATGTTCTACACAACTTTGTTAAGGTACATACAAATAAGTGTTTAAACGATTTTGCAACCATCTTACTCATTCCTAGAAATTTTTTTTTTTTATAACCCTGATTTTCATGTCGTCACAGTAGCCTAACCCCTTAAAAGTGGAGATGATCTTGAAATCTTTGAAGCGTTTCTACCCCGATAAACCTCGTAGCCACCACTCTATGACCCCTTCGAACTATGAAACTTTTGTAGGAATAGTTTTCTCCTATGTCTGATGGGCTCAAAAATTTTTCGAATGCTAATAATCATCGCCTTACCTGCTAAATATACGTGGTAAGGCATTTATACTGACCAAAGCAATTTTCTCCCAAACGAAGCGAGATACGAAAAAATGTTTCATGATTTCGAGGGGGACACATGATGGTGCCTCTGAATTTTTTCCAGAGTCAAAGTATCAAGGTCATTTGGGGGTCAACTTTGGTTGTTCAAATGGGATGGTGTATTTGTTGTTCCAGAAATCGAGAGAACATTTCATTCCAGGTTTGAAAGTACTGGTATGCTATGGTCTCAAAACTGAAGGATCATGGAATATTCATTGAAAAAGAAAAATAAATCGATTTAACTTTTAATGGCGTAGACATTGCGAGGGTAAATTGCAATGTCAAGAAAAACAATGACTCTCGCTAACAATCGTTGTTATTGGCAATCAACGGTTGCTATCAAGAGTCACTGTTTATCTTCGCATCGCGATTGCAACAAGTTCAATAATAAAGCTACACTCTTACATTGAACGTTATCAGCTCAAGTTCATCAATAAAGTATTGCTGCTGTGAATAGTGAAAAAAAGAATGCATCGATATACGGTAGCCGAGAATATCGATTTGATTTACATTTACGGTGAAACGCAGAAAAACGCCCGTGTAGCGTGTAACTTATACGCAGAACGATACCCCGCGAGAAATAATCCATACCGTAGAACTTTGGAACATGTATTGTGTATTGTGCAAACATGACATGTATTGAACATTTTTTCGTATCTCGCCTCGTTTAAAAGAAAATTGCCTGGGTCACTATAAATCGTCACCCTGTATATATGTACTGATCCGAGTCAGTACCGAACCTTTGGGTACTGATTTGGTACAGATCCTAAATATATTGGATCAGTACCAAATATTTGGTATCTTTAGGATCTGTACCAAATCAGTACCCAAATGTTCGGTACTGACTGATCCGAGATATTTAGTTTTGTATTTCATTTTAATAGGTGACCTTGAATGACCTTGAACGACTTCGACCCCCTTATGTTTTTTATACAGCTTGAGGTGCTCCACAAGATGGTTGAAGAAAAAATGTAACATTCCATTTAAAAAAGTGGAGTTGACCTTGACGTAGCTACAGCGCCTCCACCGATAAAAAAAATAGGGTGGTCCGGTATGACGGCCTTCTCGAACACTGAAACTTTTGTCTGAAACATTTTTGGATATGATCAATAGTTTGAGTGCTATTGCTCTGTAACACTTTATGTGCCCGCCCTGTATATGTATGGATATGTGTATAGCAATTTTTCAAACCTGATCTATTATGATAGTCTATAAAACTATAATAATAATCAAAAGTTAACAAATCCCCATATATGTGTAATTTCCTGCGTGTTTGATAGATCAACGTAACGTTGTATACGCGTATACATGTCAAGATCTTCGACACACCCACACACCAAAGTGGCAAAATTTACCCCGCATTTTTTGCTCAGTGCTCCGAGCTCTTTCCAGCTATAAGAGGACATTTGCGAATGACGCAGTTCACCAATAGCAACCGCGTAACGTTCCTTCGCCTCAGATATTAAACTCGACACGGCGACTTTTTCGTTCGGCAGTGCACTCGTCGAAGACCTCTGCGTTCGGAGATCCGGAAGCGAAGGGGCGTCGGCGTAGAATTTGTTAGAAGTACGATCGTAAGAACCGTCACATGCGAGTTCGACCCAATCGACGTAGTGTTGAACGTACTCGTAGCAGGGCTTCGTCTCGACAACGAGACTAACGAATTTGTCATCTAGTTTGCGACGAAAGCAGCAGAGATCGACGCACAAGTGACCGAAGTACCCGTCCTGCCGTAGAGCGTCGGTCAACCGGGCGATCGTTGGCTCGAGCTCGGTGTTGTCAACGAAGGTCTGTGGCATCGTATAACCGACGGTGAAAAATCGGGACTTTCTTGCTGCGACAAATACAACGCATGGGGTAAACCGACCAGTGAATGAATAAAAGCTGATTTGTATTTAAAATCAGTAGAGAATATGAATTGTCGATAAAAACTCGAATCACTATATTGAATATCGAATCAGGAATTTTTACGCTACACAGAATTTTTCTAGTTTGCGGTACTTGCACACCGCGCAACTTACAAGGAACATCACAAAGTATATATATTTTTTTCGATGTACAAAATGGCCAACCACTCGAAACTTCTCGAAACAGCTTTTTTCCAATTGGCGTGACAAATAACTTCAACAATTTTCACTCGATTTACTTCAAATTTGAAAGTTATGTTCCTAATTGCATTTCGCAGAGAAGTACGTACGGAGTTTCTGATTAATCGAAAACTTTTCAGCTTATGAGCAGGTATAACGAAATTTTTCACTGAAAATTCATTTCTTAAGTTCAAATACCTACAACTTTTGAATAAAACAATGTTTTTAAATTCCGTACGTACTGCTCTAGGTATTCTAATGTAAATTGACGAGAATTTTTGTTTTTTGTTCTAGGTCAAAAATTTCGGATGCTAAATGTCACGCCGCGCCCACATGAAAATAAAATGTAAAACAAATATATCGAAAAACATATAAAACATGTATTAAATATAATTGGTTCCAAAAGTTGGATATGCCAATTATATTTTTGGGTAAGAGTAAAACCTATGCGATATATAAATATAAATCCCTTTAAGATACATCTTAAATATATCAAACATACAAACTGAATATATGTTTTATATATTTCGAATATGGTTGGTTAAGCAACTTGAGTAACAGATGACGTTGCGAATGAAAAAGATCCAGTCGGTATCTGGCGATGACCTAGCCGCACTAGCCGGAATAAATGATCGGACAAAAAAATTGAAGGTTATGTAATTCTATTCGATTATTGCTCTCTATGCGAACGCAATTAAGTAATTGATCCGATAATCTTAGTTACTCTCAATAAACTAACATTGTGTATTGTACGATATGTAGACGATACGAAAGATCAACAATTTAACAAGTAGAACTAGCTCAGTGGACAACGTCCCATAGCTCATCACTCAGAGGTCCCGGGTTCGAAACCACCTTACGGCGTGTAAGCGTCTGGTATAATTTAAATTTGAACCATTAATATATTTGATGCGCAAACACTATAATCGTAATTAATGACAACGAAAAATATCGAAAAAGGGTGCAATTATGAAAACAAACCCAAACAAAATTTTTAAGAATATTTCAAGTATAGTTTAAATATATTTCAAGTATATCTTAAATACACGTTGAATATATTTCAATAATATTTGAAATGTAGTATGAACATATTTAAAGTATATTTTAAACGGAATAAGAACATATATTAAAGGTATACATTAAAAGTATATTCAAAGGTAATACATTAAAAGTATATTTCAATTATAATTCGAATACATTTAAAATACATTTGTAGTATATTTTGAGGGTAATTTGAGTACATTGTAAGTATATTTTCAATATAGTTTGAATATACGTAACCGCCTATCCAACATATATTTTTATATACCTTCTGAAGATTTATTTTGGCCCAAAAGTTTGATATCGCGAATATATTTTTAACGCATTTCCCGTATATATTGCATATATCTGATCTATATCTAAGATAATATATATCTAAAATATATTTTACATCCATTTTTAATATATTGAAAAATATATTTTTACATATATTTTGATTCCGTGTGGGCGGAGGGCTTAAAAAAAGGATAACAAAAGAAAATATTAGTAGTCGGCCATAGTGTACACCGAACAAAAAATACATATATTTTCTAACAGTTTGATAATCATAATAAATCGATGTGTAATTAATTTGATGAGTGAATCACTTTTTCATACGAAAAAAAATTGTTAAATTCACACATGATTAAGGTAGTACCTCCACAGAAGAGTTGAATTAAGAAATGGTTGAAATTTGACATATATGTTATTCAATACATTATCCAAACATCTGTGCAATTTGAATAAGTTTGACCACCCCAAACCTGAGATATTTACGCTTAAAGTTGGCTTGGTTTACACGCAACAAATGCGTTATGATTGGCAAACAGAGCATCATTAATTTTACCGTCAAAACTAAAATTAAGAAATTGATAAAAAACGAGGATAAGCTAGAGTAACATATCACGAATAATGTGAAAAAAAATGAGAATGATTCACCATCTAGTTTCCAAGATATAACCATGAAAACCCTCACAATTTTGGTGCAAAGCCTGGCAAAGCCTGGCAAAGCGTGGAAAAAAAAACAATTGGGGCAAAGCTTGGACAGTCCCGGCAAAAAGTTTACTGGCAATGGTAGATCAAAAACACAATATAAAATATATTTTACGGCAATAAATGATATCCATCGTATTATCTACTAGTACCGAGTCAACATTGCGTAGTTTTTAATTTTATTTATTACTAATTAAACCAATTATCAATCTTTTGAACATGAACATGGTATGTAAACTTTTGGTTGAGATTTTCGCAGAGGAACTACCTTAAGTGTATGATATAAAACGCCACAAGCGAATATCGAAAATACACACTCGGAAATATGTAAAAAGTGATCACAAGGTACACACTTGGATTTGCAGCGAAACTGCCCGAGTCGAAATTTTCAGCCTATTTAAAAGACCTTTGATCCTATGTCAGCCTCACTTGAGTCTGTTTACTGCTAGAAGTCCTACTATGGGCCGCCACATGCTCGTTCTTTGCTGCTTACCTCCTGCATAGGCTCTTATACTCCTACCTAACCTAGCTGAAGTCGTTGCAGCTCCTCTTTTGATTGCGTTTGGACCTATCGCGTATTTGGCTGTTTCGACGAAACGAGGGTGGGGATGGTCGCATTCGAAACAGCGGGTCTGATAGTTTTCAGTAACCGTCATGCGTTGGACTAGGAAGGACCGCGCGTTCGCCGTAGAGGGCTACTTTTCCAATGGCCTTTCCATTATCTCCACCCAGCGAACCTTTCGCATTCGTTTCAAACTTGCCCCTGCAGCTCCAGCAACTCTCCAAAGTGGAAGAAATGGATCTTGGGCAAATAGTTACAATATTTTTGATAGGAATTGCCCTCACGTATGCATGTATACGCGGATCCCTATAGCAGACACGCATGCATACGTATAGGTACTAGTATACGTGTGTTGGTGTATGCTTAGGCATGTATGTGTGCGGGTATATACGTGTGTCTGCGCATGCGCGTATTCAGGCATATGTATCTCTATATGCATAATAGAGTGTATGCGTGTGCGTGTATACGTGTGCCAATCGACGTCCTCCTTAGCGCCTGCAAGTGGAGAAAAGGGAAATTTGTTCCCGTTCTAGGCGTTAAGTAGGAGCTCATTTTATATTGAATACGAAGCTATTTTACTGCCTTTATCTCCTACCACTGTGAGGATCTGGAGGGTCAAAATAGGCTGAAAATTTCGACTCGGGTGTATTCACCCCTTCAAGCAAGGGCGCGCAAGCTCATCGGGCTGGAATACCTGAATAAATGAGCTCGGCTGTTCCAGTCCACCGTGTCGATTCACCGGTGGTATTTCCAGGTACGAAGAGCGCTACGCTGATGTACCTTGCCGACCGTTCGCTCGGTACCGCCTGCAGTAGGCAGCCGTACTTGGTCACATGCGCGTAAAAATCGTTCCACGTGCGATAACATTTGGAGAAGCGCGTGACGGTCGAAACGATTCGGGGCAAGTGATCGCGAAGACTCTTGAGAAAGTTGCCACGGGTCTTCGAGTTGGGCGAGGCCCACTGGTCTCCATGAGAATCGCGCTCTTTTCGCAATATCGGCATGAAGGGCACGCTTATGTGATTTATGAGAAAGACACCGGTGTGCAGATTGGCCGAGCCGACGTTGAGCTTGAAGAGCCAAACGCAAATGTCCGTGTTCGAGCATATCTGATCGGCGAGTTTGTCGCACAGCGTCCGGTAATCCCGCAGGTCGGTGACGCATGCCGGTTGTTCCAAACCGATTTTCTCCAGGGTCGAGCTCATGCGAGACTTGTCGAGTATTTCACGTTGCATCTCGAGATCCGGGGCGAGAAGGGGAACGTTGAAATTGCCAGCTACACGCACGTCGCACTCGTCCATTATCCAGGGTACGCAAAAGGCCGGCTTGTCATTCGCGTCGAGAATCTTTCTTATCTCGACGAGAGTGTCCTCCGAGGCGTGAAGAGTTCTCGAAAGGTTGAACGAGCGATCGGCAAAGGTCACGGCCTGCGACAACTCGAGAAACGTCACTCGCTTCGCCAGCTCGGACTCGGGCGATATGGAGGTCATCGCTTCGCGATACATCTCGGGAAGATCGTCGCTTCCTCCAACCGGAAGCAAGTGGACCACCCGGGCTCGTGGATTCTTCACGAATGACCACTTGAGGCCCATCGTGTTTTGGTAAATGGCGAAGTCGCCACTGCCGAATGTTCGTCTCACGTCATGAGGATAACCAGCCGAGGGCAGATTTAAGATCACGTGATCACAATCACTGACGATCGAGCTGTACTCGGTGCTCAACTTTGCGCCCAAACGACGCGTCAAGTCCAGAGACGTCAGCATGTTCCGCAAATAACGCTCGTGCATCTGACGCTTCTTCTTCAACACTATCCAAGCTACCCATATTATGCTCGCTGCTATGTACTTGCATTTCGCCTCGAAGAGACTTTTGCGCACCTGTTCGATACACACGAGACCAATTGACGAGTTGTAGTTGCAAATTTGTTTTTTTTTCTTCCTTTTTGCGGAAATATAGCAACCAGAATGTGTGCAGGTGAACGGTTAAGGTAGTACGCGCAATCTTGATTTCTATGGATATTTAAAATTGCAACTTTTAACACTGCAGGGTAAAATACAGGGTAAAAATGCGGTAAAAAATATTTGTCCCCTATAATAAGAAGACATATGGCAACACCGCAGAACAGTATTGTTCAATATTTCGAGAAAAAAATAATTATCGTGTTCCTGAAGTGAAAAATTTTGTCGTAAAAAAATATTTGCATCATAAATATTAATATTTTATACTGTTTATGTTATCTTCATTAATGAATAAAAGTGTTGGTTCATTCATAACGAATTAAAAACTTTGTTCGATTGAAAATTACTTCAAAAAAAATATTTGTGTTGCAGTATTATTTTAAATATGCCGCGCAAACTCACGTCATTGGATACGTGGAACGATGCGGTGTTGCCATATGTCTTCTTATTATAGGGGGCAAATATTTTTGAGGGAAAATTATTGTGTCGAAATTTCAATGCAAACCCTGCAGTGTTAAAAGTTGCAATTTAAAAACCCATTATCTCCCAATCTAAATAGTCGACTGTTCTGAAATTTCACTCAAACATGCATAATGATATGAACATTGTCTGGTTAAAATTTGAACAAAATGTATAGAAATCAAGATTGCGTGATCGTACTACCTTAAGGGAGGAGATACCTTTAGGAGAGAACATTTTTTCTCTTATATACATTTTTTTTTAAGGAAAGGTTTCTTCGGCATTTTTGAGGCTTAGGGGGTTAGCCCCACTTGCGATTTTGAAAAAATCGATTTTTTTATTGCATTTTTTTGAAGTATAAGTATCTGAGAATATGTCCTGAAAATTTCAAGTCGATCCGAACAAAATTGACTGAGATAAACTGAAACTTTACACTTCGTGTAAACTGAAATTGAAACTTTAAACGCGTTTTTCTCAAAATGGCATTTCTGAAGTCGGTGACCAAGATTACTCGAACACTAATGAACCGATCTTCTTGAAATTTTGCAGGCTTATTTAATACATAAAAATGTAGTCTTTAATCGTTCGATTTTTTTTTTCGAAAAAAAATGGCCGTTTTATAGCCAAAAAACGGCCGTTTTTTTTTTCGTTAAAATCGAACCATTAACTTTGACTGTCCGCCATTTTGTGAGAAATGAATATTTTTTAAAATCCTTCGATTAAAGACTAGTTTATACTTATATTTGACTAAATCCATCCGCATTTTTTTCCAGATGATCCACTTCGCCGCAATGTTGGTTACCGCAAACCGTGTATATAAAAACATTATTTCATTGACGGCCATTTGCCACTAAACAATGTAATATTTTTCAATAAAAAAATTACTGAAAGTTCTTCAAGATGTGTTCTTTAAGATGTTATATTGATGGATTAAAAAAGTTTTGTAGTTTTCTTTTAAAAAATTCATGAAAAAGGCCTTTTTTGCGCTACAAGTGGGGGTAACGCCTTAGGGTATGTTTTATTACTACTTTTGGCTGTTACATGGTATTTTTTTTTCATTAACCCAAAAATATTTATTGCACAGCAATAGCTGTAACTCAAACAAAGCCAAATGAAGAATTCACGCACGTTTATCGTGCAGTTCTACTAGTGGTACTTCGTTTGGGATGGTTTGGGTTTGTATTCCACAAATAACAGTAGTTTGGGGTTTTTGGGTTTCTACCACTCAATTGTTACACAATTTGTATGTGTTGAAAACTGTTAAGGGCTACAAATCTTCAGGCGAGGAACAAATTTACTGATTTTCATCATTTTTTCCCCTAACGTACGTTTTATTATTACTTTTGGCTGTTACATAGTATTTTTTTAGTATTAATCTTTAAAAATGGCGGAGGTATGGCACGGTCTTCTAAACTGCGTTTTCAACATTGGCCTGACATTAGCTAAAAAACTAATCGGCCGATTCTGATGAAATTTGGAATAAATCTTTCTAACGTTACTGTCTAAAATATGACCCTAAATGTTTTTGAAAATTAAACAAGAACGTATCTTTTTTATTGCAAAATGTCGCTATTTTTTCCCGAAAATACAATCTTTTTGTTTCAAAGCGTACCATTTCGTCGATTTAAACATTCCTCACGTATTCTTGGTTCATATTCTGCGTATGAGTGTGAATGAAAGAAAAATCTCCGTTGCTTTTTTCAGATTAATCCCGCCGTCTGGCAGCATCTGCCGCAATCCGTTCAAAAGACCGTGCCATACCTCCGCCATTTATGAAGATTAATAAAAAAAAAATCACCATTTAACAGCCAAAAGTAATAGTAAATCGTACCCTAAGTCTCAAAAATGGTGAAGAAATCTTTCCTTTAAGGGGTGAGATGTAGTCAGAGGCGTGAAAAAACGAGCGTTTTCAATAATTTTTTTATAGTAATTAAGTTTGTTTTACAAAAGTGGTTACACAGACTTTTTATGTTATATTTCAACTTGACTTGTACAAATTTTCAAAGAAAAATATTGATTATTTATAAAAGTATCGTCATCTTTGTCGGATCCCCTTCGGCATGTCGTGCTTTGCGGTGACCATCATAAAATTTTACTGGATCATCTGAAATAAAATAAAACAACAAAAATCATTAGGTTAACAATAAATCTAGTCCTTAATCGAAGCTTTTTTTTTAATTAACAAAATGGCGGCTTCCGACAGATAACTTTCGATTTTTGACAAAAAAATCGGTCGTTTATTGTAAAAAAAATAGAAATTTTTAACAAGAATGAAAATCCTTCGATTAAGGACTAGTTTTTAATACTATCAATAAGCACACCAAATTTCATGAAAATCCATCGAGTGGTTTTTGAATTATAGTGGTCACCGACTTGAAAAACATGGTTTCGAGAAAAACGCGTTTAAAGCTTTTCGATGTGGATACGGTATTATATGTTCGTAAAATTTTGAGCTCGATGGATGAAGCTAAACTTTTTTTTGTATTTTGATCCGCTGAATCCGAATATCACAATTTTTTGCCGGAAAGTCGAGCCTTCAATTGTTTATAGCAAATTGTTAAAACAATTTTTCAAAAATTAAAGTTTTTCGGGATGAATTATTTTTTTAAACATTTTGGGCAACCTTAAAACGAAAGTATTCTTTATAAAATTTTGCTAAAGTTCATAGTTTTTAAGTAATAAATTTTTGAACATTTCTGAACGAGTTTTCCTATTTTACACTTGATTTATGTATAGAAATACTAATTAAAAAATTACTTACATCGAATCATCAATTTCTGGCCCATACAATAGGGCTTCTGCCGATGTGGAAGCTTCCAAAATATCAATTTGTTGTTGTCTTCGAAGCATTCTGCCTTCCCGGGTATTATCGTTTGCGCGTTTGTCAGCCGCTACCTGCCATGGGGACCCGACGCCCCTTCACTAATTATGGGATATGCCGAAAACTATTCATCGGATTGACTTGAAATTATCTGGGAATATTTTCGAAACATCATACTGCATCTCACCTCTTAAAAAGAAATCATGAAAATCAGCAAATTTGTCCTCGCCTAAATGTATCTCCCCCCTTAATGTACGAACTATCTGTCATATTGATTAGTATGCCGTTCGCTCATTTGCTGCATCCCTCGAGTCTTGCTTGGACTCCGTTATAAAAAAAGTATTTGACATCACTGGGACACAACTATACAGACCCAAAATCCGCGCCAGCAACTTTGCACGATTGTCGCCGCGATGGATTTGCCATTGATACCGCGAAACTGCATTCGCCAGTCGAAAAGTGATCGAATTTCCGCAGCTCTCTCGGCCAGCGGTAAAAGGTCTTTACGCGATAATTCGCAGTTTTGACCGTTCTCCGGGACTGTCATCAGAAAGTCGAAGACTCGAGCTGGCGAAAGATGAATCGTGCTTATCTCGTGTCTCTTCAGCAGCGCCTCGATTCGAGGACAAACCACGAGATACCATCTGGATCGGAGCTGTTGCCCGTACAAGTCGAGCAGCTTCGTCCACAGGTCGAAGCTCTTGAATTCACCGTCTACGAACTTCAAGTTGTCCACTTTTGTCAGTTCTACGCTCGGCGAGGGTGAAACGTAGGAAACGCTCTTTCTCACGGTCTCGATGAATTCTGCCCTCGCCGCTGTGCCTACACTTGATCTTCGGTCGTCCGTTATACTCTCCTGGTCACTGGGAGGATCGTGATACTCGGTTCATACCGCATTAGCCGCGTTCAGACTGGCCGAGGCAAGACCGAGGCAGCTTCGCGCGGCACCGCCTCGGACTATGTGGACGTGCCTCGCTCGCTCGTTGTCGCGCTCGCGGCAGCCTCGGTCTGAGCGTTCGTCAGTGGCTTGGGTCTCGTTTGCGCGAGGCGCAAAGGTGCCTCGGTCATGATTCGCTCGCTTACTCTGGACGAATTACAAGCACTAGCATCATCCCCGTAAAACTTTGCACCGTATTGTTCATGACAGTTTCTCGTAACAGGCGAATTTCGTATTCCATACGACTTTTAAATAATATCTTCTTCCGGATACATTTTTTTTTCTTACCCATCGTTAAATTTCGATGTATTATCAAAAAAGCTACTGTGGCAACTAAGACTCGTAACTGTGCTGCTATTTGGACGTTTGAGGATAGTGATATGCCTCGAATAACTTATTAATCGCCTTTGCCGCGCGAGCAAGCCTCATGACGATTTACCACGAGCTCGAGGCTGCCGCGCCCGAGGCTGCCGCGCCCGAGGCTGCCGCGCCCGAGGCTGCCGCGCCCGAGGCTGCCGCGCCCGAGGCTGCCGCGCCCGAGGCTGCCGCGCCCGAGGCTGCCGCGCCCGAGGCTGCCGCGCCCGAGGCTGCCGCGCCCGAGGCTGCCGCGCCCGAGGCTGCCGCGCCCGAGGCTGCCGCGCCCGAGGCTGCCGCGCCCGAGGCTGCCGCGCCCGAGGCTGCCGCGCCCGAGGCTGCCGCGCCCGAGGCTGCCGCGCCCGAGGCTGCCGCGCCCGAGGCTGCCGCGCCCGAGGCTGCCGCGCCCGAGGCTGCCTCGCGAGGCAGCCCAGCCAGTCTGGACGCGGCCAATGTCGACTGCCCCGTTCAATGCAAATTTGGAAATAGATCAAGAGACGCATCATATAGGGACACACACACATAAGAATCAAATTTTCCAAAATATCCGACATGGACAGTGTTGGACAAAAAAGTACGCACCGGTGTAATTTCGATATTTGTGCTAATATCAATATGAAGATGATCAATAGGCATTAAGGGGAGGTTACCGTCGAGAAGCATGAAAAAAACATGAACTTGGGAAATTGTTTTTGGATATAAAAATAATATTTTCGTAAATGGTTGTCAACGTGTTTTATTCTTTCAATGAAGAGTAACTGTCAATTTAATTTATTTAAAAAAACCAAAATGGCGGCTCCCCCGCCCGAGTCAGCTTTGCGACTTAATTTGAAACAAAAACGGGTTAAAAATTATTAAACTAGACTAAGTTTGCGCGGTCTCATCTTTTTTTGTTATCTGAAAAACCCATGGATAACAGAAAGGCAGCCGTTTGAAAAAAGATCCTAATTTTTTGCCCGGTTTTTTTGCTTCAATGGATAAAAACAAAATTTCTCAATCAATTTTTGACAAAAATTGCTTCCTGATAGCCCCGCAATTTGAATTTCCTTTCAATTGCGCAGAGATTCATGTGAATCGGTTCATCCGTTGAAGCTGTGGAGCGCCCCGCGCGCTGAAGAATGCTGTTTCCCGAAAAAAAAACATTTCAAGTTTAACGTTATAAAAAATTGTATTTAATGTTTGTTTTTGACAACCCAAAAAAACAAAACACTTGACACACACCTAAACACTTCAAAGATGCAAATAAAAAATAATTTAATCGATTCTTTCGTCGTCGTGAACGGTATCCTGACCCTAAGCAGTCTAGACGAAAGTAAACTAATCTGCTTCTATGTTTTCACAGAAATAATATCGAAAACATTCGAAAACCGTGTAAGATTGAATGAAACCCGTATAGTGCTAATTTTAGGTTATATATATATATATATATATATATATATATATATATATGGGTAATTCCACCAATTCTGTGTCAAAGTTGTACCGGGTGGTCTGAATAGTTTGTGGGTAATGGCGGCTCACAGTTTTCAAATTTTGTAAAACACCAAATTTTCAAATGCCCATAACTTCTTTCCAATTAGAGCTAGAAATATTTTTAAAAAACCATTTTTTAGAGAAAAACAGTAACTTTTTGAAAAAAATATGCTGTAATTCTTGGTTATTTTAAAAATTACGAAAATCACGTTCAAAGTATAAAACTCGATTTTTCGGGCCTTGTCCCATTTTTCCCGGTTTTGAAAGTATTTTTTTCAAAAATTTCAGAATTTTTCACATCGAAGTAGATTTTGAACGAGATGGGATCTCTAAAACATCAGCCTCAGAAAAAATAAATAATTTTTTTTTCCCAATTTTTTGTATTTTTGATAATAAAATATATTGTTATTATTATTTTTATTTTATAAATCTGTCAGTGAGAGATTTTATAACCTTTATAGCATATAAAATGCCATTAAAGATTTAAGGTTGATTTAAATAAATGTCATGGAAAATGAGATTCATATCTATAGATATGAATTTCATTTTCCATAATTTCCATTAAAGATTTAAGGTTAATTTAAATCTCAATGGCATTTTTATTACGTAAATAAACATTCAGAGTTTTTATAAGGTAACGTCATGTCACATAAGCAAATTAAAAAATAATAATATCATTTAATTTTAATAGCTACCGTTGTTTTTGAGGTTATAAAATCTCTCACTTACAAATTTATAAAATAATAATAATAACAATAATTTTTATTATTGTCGGCAAAGTGTTTAACAGATGCAGTTGGCAAGAAGACGTGAGGGTATAACCCAAACAAACCCAAACAAAATGTAACAATAGTTCAAAATGTAAGAACAAATAAATACCATTCTATTGAAACGATTTATTGAAATGATGATTTTGAGCAAACAAATGATGATTTATTTTTCCATCATTTTCTACTTTACCTGATCTCCTAATGGCATTCTATATAATTCCTAGGTATTGAATACATTACCTAGGTACAGTATGTAATGGTTAACGATAGATAAAATATCTTACACATTGTCTCGACGAATCCGGTATTGTATAGAATGACAAGGTATTCCACAGAATGTCTGTATTTTGCACATTGCCGGCAACATATGTATATATATATATATATATATAATGGGTAATGTCAAATTATATTCGTACCTCACTCCGTTGTTCGGCCTATTGCGAGGCAGTGTGAACATTTTCGTTCGAAGCATCATGATTTCCTGTTTAAACTTCTCATCCCCTTCGTCGAATTCCGAAGGCATCGATCTCCTCGGGCCGTATGTTATGTTTTCGGTACGGTCGAATGGAACGTTTAAAACGTTCGTCCAATTGCGTAAACGTGGCTGCGGCATCGGCGATGTCGGGTCCTTGTGCACATGATCGAGAATGAGCGTTCGATCTCGAATCAGATCGTAATAAGGCCTGTTAACAGCTGCGAAAGAAGTGTGGGCAGGTGGCTGAAGACGTTGCAGCATCTCCGAAGCTACATCGGCCTTTATCTTTACGCGATATTCGTGGCAAATCGCCTCGAGATCTACGAGCTCTGATCGAACGTGATCATAGAAGCGTAGAGAGGCTTCGAGAGCCTCGGCCTCCGCAGGATCATCGTTGCATCTTCTGTACCGACGGTTAATACACGTTAATTCGCGGGATTTCCAGTCGGTAACTTTGCCGGTCGCGCAACGTGCGCGCGAGCGAAGCCGCTCCGTCGGTAACTTTACCGGTCGCGCAACAAGCGCGCGAGCGATGCAGCTCGGTCGGTAACAAAGTGCCCGCGCGTATCCGAAACATCAATGGTTATCGTGATCGAAATTCAGAAATTTGTAATTTTTCTCTTGATTTTAAGACTGCGGAGCCCTTTGACCGGATCTGTATTACCGACTGAGCGTTACCGACTCTCCCGTAGTCGCGAATATATCTTTATAGCTGTGTGAAATTTATAAGTGAAAAAAACTAACCTGAGCGCATCCGCAATCAAACTTTGCTGTTGCTTGACCTCATCGCGCAAAGAATGACAATTACGTTCCACCGTGACGAGACTTTGCCGCATCAAGTCGCTTGTTTGTTCGTAGGGGTCTTTAACCTCCAAGGAATCGGCAAATCGATCCATCTTTAGTCATTCGCTACTCGCCCGTAGTGGTGAATTTGAGCTCGTTATTTCAAGAGCTTCGAAATAAATTGTCTTAGCAAAATAACTCTCTTCTTTTCGCTTTAGTATCAAGAACTTCAAAATAAACTTGTCGTAGCAAAAATTCAGTAGCACCGTTGCGGACGCTTATAATAGAATTCGACACGCGGACCCAAGGTTAAGAATTGCGCGCGATAGTCTTCTGTCCTAAAGAAAATAGTCCCGTGACGAAAAAGCGTGGCTCGATATTATTGATTTTTCAAATCGGATTGGTATTTTCTTGAATACAGCTCTCCAGTTATTCAAATTTAAATATTCATAAATGTTGTTGGCTTCTACGTAAATATATATATATATATATATATATATATATATATATATATATATATATATATATATATATATATATATATATATATTAGATGGAATGCGTTTTTTCAAGAAGTGCAGGTGGTCCGGGACTTTTCAAACACATGGGATGAGTATTTATATATAGAACTAGTTTTTCCTACAACACACACACACATATATATATACTGTATACAGGGTGTCCCTCTTATCTCTGCCACCCGAAATAACTCTGTAATTGTCGACGTCACAAAAAAATGTTCCAGACAAAAGTTGTACGGTGTGAAGGGGGCCATCAAATGCGACCATTTTTTTTATTTCGGTGAAGGCGGTGACGCACAGGGAAGGTCACCTCCACTTTTTAACATGGAATGGTACATTTTTTCAACCATCTTGTGGAGTACCTCAAGCCGCATAAAAAAACATTAGGGAGTCAAAGTAGTTCAAGGCCATTCAAGGTCAGTATCGATGATACAAATCTAAATATCTCGGATCACTACCAAATATTTGGTAGTTATCCGAAATTGTATTTCATTTTAATAGGTGACCTTGAATGACCTTGGACGACTTTGACCTCCTCATGCTTTTAAGCGGCTTGATCCACAAGATGGCTGAAAAAATTTACCATTCCATTTAAGGTAGTTCCTCTGCGAAAATCTCAACCAAAAGTTTACATACCATGTTCATGTTTAAAAGATTGATAATTGGTTTAATTAGTAATAAATAAAATTGAAAACTACGCAATATTGACTCGGTACTAGTAGATAATATGATGGATATAATTTATTGCCGTAAAATATATTTTATATTGTGTTTTTGATCTATCATTGCCAGTAAACTTTTTGCCGGGACTATCCAAGCTTTGCCCAAATTGTTTTTTTTTCCAGGCTTTGCCAAGCTTTGCACCAAAATTGTGAGGGCTTTTCATGGTTATATCTTGGAAACTAGATGGTGAATCATTCTCATTTTTTCGCATTATTCGTGATATCTTACTCTAGCTTATCCTCGTTTTTATCAATTTCTTAATTTTAGTTTTGATGGTAGAATTAATGATGCTCTGTTTGCCCATCATAACGCATTTGTTACGTGTAAACCAAGCCAACTTTAAGTATAAATATCTCAGGTTTGGGGTGGTCAAACTTATTCAAATTGCACAGATGTTTGGATAATGTATTAAATAACATATATGTCAAATTTCAACCATTTCTTAATTCAACTCTTCTGTGGAGGTACTACCTTAAAAAAGTGGGTGTCCTTCACGGTACGCCAGCGCCTCCACCAAAATAAAAAAAAAATTGGTCGCATTTGATGGCCCCCTTCACACCGTACAACTTTTGTCTGGAACATTTTTTTTGTGACGTCGCTAATTACCGAGTTATTTCGGGTGGCAGAGATAAGAGGGACACCCTGTATATACACAATTAAAACCCATGTTCAATTTAAACGTGATTTACCTAGCAACTACTAGTTCTAACTGAACACCGTCGTTACTAATTTCTCATAGTGAGAACTAGATTTTATGTTTAGAAACCCAAACAAACCCAAACTTCGACCTTATTCGGAAACAGTCTTAACCAATCGAGTTCGTTAGAACTAGTTTTCGAAACAAACCCAAACCCAAACTTTGCTCTCATTCGGAAACAGTTTCAACGGATTCACTGCGGTAGAACTAGTTTTTCCTAGTTAAAACGAGTTTTAACTAACATTTAAATTTGTTCAACGGTAAACTTTAATTTTTACCACGAAAAACTCATTGTAACGGATTCGTTCAGTAAGAACGAGTTGAATATTTTTAGGGACCGGGCTAATGTTTATAGAATAACGAATAACGAATTGAATAAGTTCTCATAAGGCTTTTGTTCCTTTGCCTTTAATTGCGGAGATTTTTTATGTCCAATGCGTTTCTTTCCGAAACAACCATGCGAGCGGCGACTTTGGAACACGCTGTGTATAAACACGCACCAAACACTTCCTTCCTTTTATTTTCGGCCTCGACACATTCTCCAACACTGATTTTTAGTACTCTTTTTAGAATAATATACATTCGGTTTTTTTTACTGAAAAAAAACATTATCATCGCCGAAAATAATTTATTTTTGGTAAAATCGTGATAAGTATTGATAATTATTTCGTGTTTTAAAGCCTACAGTAGCGATATTATAATTGACAATAATTGGCAGCACTGCTGCGGTTGGTTACAAGGCGTCCATCGTTGGCAAACAGAGAGTTTCGTCGAATTTCACCGATGTAGATACAGTGCGTAGATACAGAGTCGTGAATTTGTTGAAAAGTTTACTTACGTTGGTGGCTCATCTCGTATTTGCTTGTCAAGTGAATTGAGCGACGAGTTCGCGGTCAAGAGGAACGTGGGCGCCCGAATTTGTTAGGACGATGGAGATGTATTCTTGATCTGTTTGCGTCGGTATTGCGAAAGTAATCTAGAGGTCGAGTGGCCGCGGGAAAATAACAAGGCGTCACTATTGTATACAATCAAATGGTCTTTTAAGGAAATGTTATGTCTAAATGTATTAAATTAAATGGGTTTTCATACCTATCGTTATTAAGGGGAGATATACACCTAAATGGTCGAAAAAATCGATTTAGAAGCTATGAACATTCCGTCGACCGTAGAAGACCTACACTATGGGCCTGGTATCGATGATTCCACGTAAGTTGACAAATTTCATGATTTATTCATTCCCAAATTTTCAAACGCGTTTTTCTCAAAACCACGTTTTTCAAATCGGTACCCAAATTTTCTCGAAAACCAATGAACCGATTGCCTTGAGGTTTTTTGTGGTTATTCTACACACCATTATCTAGTACTTGTCATAGGATTTTTTTCCGTTACTTAGTTTTTGTTTTATAGGCAAAATAGTAACTAATTTTTGGCCCAAAAATCACTATTTATGTTCAAACGTCCGCCATTTTGTCATAAATCGATATTTTCAAAATCGGCTATGACAAGTACTAGATTATAGTATCTAATTTAATAATCTTTTTGGTTTTTTTTTTCAGATGATTTTTGGAGAAACGCCAGTGGGTACCGTATACGCTGATTTTTTTACGACGCTCCAAGGATCATACAATATCCTTGTATATTTTTAAATAAATAAAACTAAACATATTTTTGAATGTATATACTTTTAGATAATTAAAACCCCAATCCGAAATTTCAAATAGTTTTCCTTGAAAAAAATCACCAAAATTACCTTTTTTCGGCTCCTAGGTTTATATCTCCCCTTAAGAGATGACGAAGGTTAATTTCGTTCTGAACTTAATAATTTTTTTCGTATGAAAAAATGATTCACTCATAATATTAATTACACATCTATTTAGTATGAATATCAAGTTGTTAGAATTTTTTTATTCGATGTACAAAATGGCCGACTACTAATATTTTCTTTTGTTATCTTTTTTGTAGGCGCTCCGCGGCGTGACATTTAGCATCCACGATTTTTTACCTAGCACAAAAAACAAAAATCCTCGTCAATCTGCATTGAAATACCTAGAGAAGTACGTACGGAATTTTAAAAATATTGTTTTATTCAAAAGTTGTAGGTATTTGAACTTAAGAAATGAATTTTCAGTGAACAATTTCATTATAACTGCTCGTAAACTGCTCATAAAATGAAAAGTTTTCGATTAATCAGAAATTCCGTACGTACTTCTCTGCGAAATGCAATTAGGAACATAACTTTTAAATTTGAAGTAAATCGAGTGAAAATTGTTTAAGTTATTGGTCACGCCAATTGGAAAAAAGCTGTTTCGAGAAGTTTCGAGTAGTCGGCCATTTTGTACATCTAAAAAATTTCTAACAGCTTGATATTCATACTAAATAGATGTGTAATTAATGTTGTGAGTGAATCACTTGTTCATACGAAAAAAAAATTGTTGAATTTGCACATGATTTTATACCCGTTACTGTGGCCTAAGGTCTTAAGGCGCTGCATCTACCCAAAGGCCCGAAAAAATAACCACATTCCGATTTTCTTTCTGGAAAACGTATGGTGAAAAAGAAACACTTTTTTATTATATTTTTTTCGAAAAAAACGTTTACGTACAACGATTACTCTACGTATAAAGATTAGACATTTTTTTATTTTTTAGACTAACCATTGTCAAGTTATGGACCGGGCGTTGGACCACATTTTTTTATAAAGAGGCCCCATTATGCCTAAATAACGTTGCGAATTTTTATATTTTTTAAATAAAAATTTAGAGACCTCATACTATAAAAGAACATTAAAAATGCCTCGTTCCTGAAATATTGCATCCCTCCACACAATTTACCCCCCCCCCCCCGCGAGATTTCTCGTCTTCTCTCACAGTCGGTAAGTCCGCGTTCGTAAATACCTCAAAATACGACGTTCGGTATCGCGCCTCCATCGACGAGACTTCACAGCGACCGCCGCAAGATGGCACCACGCGCCGATTCGAGCGCGATTCCGTATCGAGCGATAATTCCCATCCCATGCGACAGAACGAGAACGAAATACAACACGATGATAGTCGCGTTCTATTCTCTCGCTCCGTGTCAATGTCACACAGCCAACCACCTACGAGGCCCGGTCGCGTATGACTTTTGACGGTCGCAAGCGTCACGCGACTTCCGAACGCCCCCGCGGTTATCTCGAGCTTGCGACCCTGCGGCTCGACCTGTCGTAGCGCAGTCTTAGCGGACCGCGGTGCTAAGGCCGTTCAACGGAGGTCGCGCAAAGTGTACAACATATAGAACGCTATTTTTCGTTTGTCTCGCGGTCATCAGGTGGTTGAACTCAACCACTCTGCTGTCTTCTAACGTCTGCACTCTGCTCGTCATCTCGCCGCAAATAAAACTTCCTCCTCCTTGCTTCTCATTAATTAGCCGCATTTTGTACTTCGCACAAGAGCTCCGTTAATATCGTATATTTGGGGAAAAAAAGCAAGCATGGCGAGCCAAAAATCACCACCCACCGTACCGAACAGCATTAAATTTCTAATCGGCGGCACTTCAGGGTACGTATGCACATATATATATATATATATATATATATATATATATATATATATATATATACACACACACATATTTATGGACGTCATTATTAAAGCGTGAACCAAAAAAAAAATGACAGTCGCGTTCTATTTTCATTAAAATGATTTTAGCCGGTGAGAATTCGCCAGCGATTGATAAACGCTCGCGACACTCGAATTCCAAAGTGCGCGAGATCTTTTTTCCGTGAAAAATGTGATATATATAAAAATGTATAAAACGCGAATGATGCTATATATATATATGTAATACTAGTCTAGCATATTACGTAATTTTCGAAACCTCATCCACTCGTTTTTGATAAACTGACGAAGTTTAACATTATATTCTCGTGAATTACAGCTTTTTTTGTATACGTCTATATATAATGTTGTCCCGAAAGCAAGGTCTGACCAATCTAAATTACACAATTGCGGACTTTGCCCCTGAACCATGCTGGTTGAAGAATTAACTTGTTTTTCTCAATCATATCTCTACTCGAACTATCGGTGTAATTTCAAAAATATGAAATTCTTATGCCGTTAACATAAAAAAACTCATGCGGTCGATATAATAATGTTATTTACTCGGCTGCGGTAGCAAGGTGGAATAAAATGGAATAACGCAGGCACATAAAGGAGGAACAGCCCTGTACAATGGAGCTATTAAAGTAAAAATATATTAAAAAATAAATATATATAAAAATTGAGATAAAAAATTTTGTTGCGCATTGCATAGGAATGTGGCAGTAAAATGACTGCTCGCGAGCATCAAGAATTTTATATCGTGCTTGTTATTCGCAGATGGTTGTGACTCAACATTTTTTTTGCATTTATTTCCTCATTTTTCGTATTTCACCAAAGTTCTTTTTCCTATCCAAATTCTAGGTCTGAATAAGCGGGTTAAACAATGATTCAGGAATGTGCGTGAAGAATATTTGTGAAAAGAAATTTGAGCAATTGAACATTTAGTACTGCGTTCCAAGTATGCGAATTTCACTTTTATATTCCCAGAGATTGTAATACACAGTCAAAATTGTCAAAATTGATAACACAGGATGATATAAAGATACGTTAATTTTATTATTACTCAACCCAAACAAACCCAAACAATCCCACTTGAATTAATCCGTGTATTGATCTCCATAAATCTAGCTCCCCAGAGCTCAATTGTTTCCTCGTACCCAAAAACTCATCCCCCTCGTACCAGAATTCATTTCACTTGGTATCAATCCTCAGGCCGGCATTGAAAATAAAATTTACCAATACAGAACACTCGTTAGTTGAACGGCGAAATAAATTGAGTAAATGAATCAATCAAAAAGGACAAACGTACAAAAAACAGTAAACCAACATGAAAATATTCCAAATGTTCCATTAGAATTAAATTCCACTCGATTAAAAAAATGCCAAAACTGGACTTGCGTAACGTGCACTCACTTCGTACTTGCGTTCTTCCTGCTCTAGTAAATTTAAACGCCAACCGTGACATTGCGCCTGAAAGCAGTGGGCTAAAAATAACGCTCTGGCCTGGTACGTTACGCTTTCTATTTTGTTTGCTAGGATGGCGGCCACGTGTTTCGTGCAGCCGCTGGATCTAATAAAGAACCGTATGCAGTTGAGCGGCACCAAGACCTCGACAATGAAAGTCGTTTCATCGATATTAAAGAAGGAGGGTGTCTTGGCACTCTATTCCGGCCTTTCCGCCGGTCTCATGAGACAGGCCACCTACACGACGACCAGACTCGGCATTTACACGTGGCTGTTCGAGCTCGCTTCGTGAGTACGGAGAACAGAAATGTTAACAAAGGCGCAACACGGGTAGGCCCTAGCTCAATGGGGAGTTTTTATTGCACAGAGCGGATGGACAACCAAACTTCCTGACAAAGGCTGCGCTGGGAATGACCGCCGGATGCGTGGGTGCCTTCGTCGGCACCCCGGCTGAAGTCGCGCTCATAAGAATGACCGCGGACGGGAGATTGCCACTCGGTGAGAAAAACGAAGCTCGAAGGAGTCATAGGACTTAAGGCCTTAAGCCACAGTAACGGGTATAAAATCATATGCGAATTTAACAATTTTTTCTCGTATGAAAAAGTGATCCACTCATACGATTAATTACATATCTATTTAGTATGAATATCAAGCTGTTAGAATATATATATATATTTTTTTTTCGATGTACAAAATGGCCGACTAATAATATTTTCTTTTTTTATCTTTTTTTAGGCGCTCCGCTTCGTGACATTTAGCATCCACAATTTTTCTACCTAGAACAAAACACAAAAATTCTCGTCAATCTACATTAGAATACCTAGAGAAGTACGTAAGGAATTTAAAAAATATTGTTTTATTCAAATGTTGTAGGTATTTGAACTTGAGAAATGAATTTTCAGTGAAAAATTTCGTTATAACTGCTCATCGAAGAAAACAATATATATTTTCTAACAGCTTGATATTCATACTAAATAGACGTGTAATTAATTTTATGAGCGAATCACTTTTTTCATACGAAAAAAATTGTTGAATTCGCACATGATTTTATTCTCGTTACTGTGGCCAAAGGCCTTAAAGGTGATACTATTGAATAATTTTCGGTTGGAAAATGCAATTTTTTACCTAGGTAGATGTAGCCCGTTGATAGTTACTAGTGGAGGCGCTGCAGGGTCTTTTCATCCTGTGGGTTTTTATTTTTGTTTTGGCTTCTCTGATTTCCAGCCGAGAGACGCATGTACAAAAACGTCTTCGACGCTCTGTTTCGCATAATAAAGGAGGAAGGATTGTTCACTCTGTGGCGAGGTGCGATTCCGACAATGGGAAGAGCGATGGTGGTGAACGCGGCCCAATTGGCGTCTTACTCCCAAGCTAAGCAAGCCTTGTTGGACACCGGTAAGAAAATTCGATGAGTCGAAATTTCCAGTGAGATAAAAAAACTCGATATGAAGGGGCCACTTTGTTTTTTTCGTTTCATCAATTATCAATGTCCTTGGTACGTCCTCGCGAGATTTTACGATCCCATTCGCTGTTATCCCACACTCGTCACTTCACTAATTCCAGTTTTCAGAGATTTCCCACTCTGGAGTGTCGCCTAGGAGCGATAAAAGTGCCTAGAACATAACTGTAAAATAACAAATAAGCCGAAAGGCAAACAAAAAACAAGATCGACTGAAACTTAAAAACAAAAATATTCTGAGTAATAATCAATGCTTTGGAGACCCTAGGGGCAGTGCTAATAATAATAACTTATGTGGAAAATAATATGTGAATAAGAGATACCTGAAACCGTGTGCGATAGAAGTGCCTACCGGTCGGTAGTCGGGGCGCGAGCCAGCACGTGCCTCGGCGATCACCCATTCGAGTATTGACCCAGGCGAACTCTGGGTCGCGTCGAATCGCCATTGTCGTCCATCTAAACGATTTCTTTCGCTTTTCAGGCTACTTCCAGGAGAACATCATGCTTCACTTCGCCAGCTCGATGATTTCCGGCCTGATAACGACCGCCGCATCCATGCCTGTCGATATCGCGAAAACAAGGTAATTCATTCGCCGAAACGACTTGATTTATCGTTCGATTAATTTTCGCGCTCACGGAATAACGTTTTCATCGCTAATCGAATAAACGATGCGTTTCTTTCACGTACGATCGACGAAATTTCAGTCCAAATGTAAATTACGGCGATACGTTTGTTTGGCGACAAGACAAGTTCGGAGACGATTTACGCGGGCCATTAATCTTTCAGGATACAAAATATGAAGATGATAGACGGTAAACCGGAGTTCAAAGGAACGTTCGACGTTCTCTCGAAGGTGATACGCAACGAGGGTGTTTTCGCTCTCTGGAGAGGTTTCTTCCCGTATTACGCCCGATTGGGACCGCACACCGTGCTGACGTTCATCTTCCTCGAGCAAATGACCGCCGCCTACAAGGAACGTCTCGCGTAACCGAATCAACGAACACGTCCGAGCATTCCTCGTACCGCAAAAAAAAGACGGTGTCGTATATTCGACGAAAGCGTCCAATGCATTCAACTCTTTTTCGAGGAACACCTTTTTTTGCCTCAGATACTACGATATATTTTTTTTACAGCCGTTACAGACTTTTAGCCAACGTATTCATACGGAAGACGACAATATTTCCAATCGATGAGCTTCTTGTAAATAGGATGATACTTTTTTTTCCGCGCAATCAACGCACACATGGGGAAGAAGGCCTATATCGTATCTTCGAGACGTACAATGTCCATTATCCAATCCATTCGTATACAGCCACGAGACTTTCGACATTCGCACTGCTCTGTAAACAGTCGCGTAGATATATATCGTACGAGTAAAAGAAACGCATACATTCTTTGAACATTCGCAAGAAATTTCGAGCTCGGCTGGCACGACTCTATAAATATATATATTATTTATATACATATGTGTGTAAATGTATTGGCTTCTTATTCCCAAGCTAAGCAAGAATATATATATATACACGTATATTGATGTTGATGTTTATGTATAAAAACTATACACATATACATAGCCCCATTGTTATCATTGAATATGGCGTCGCAACGACGATTCCTCAAGAAATAAAGGTTGTTATTTTGTCGAATATATCCGTGTCTACCGGCTGAACATGTCTCATCTTTTGTATCGATCATTTCGCAACAAAACTTGTGCAAGATTATTTAAGGGGTTAGGCTGTGTGTAGCCAAAAACCAGGATTATCGAATGGAATAAATTTTGAAGGAACAAGATTGAAAAATTGTTTGCACGTGTATTTGTATGTATTAGGTGTACAACTTAATTAGGTCCATTTTTTGCTTAAAATACGCACTTATTTGAATGATAAAATGAATGAATACATTAATCAAAATATTGTCCATCGCTAGCCACTACTTTTCCCCATCTTTCTGGTAAATTATGAATTCCGTCGTGGAAGAAGCGTTCATCTTTTGAGGCCAAGAATGAATCGAGCCAATTTTTGATACCCTGTTGTGTCGTGAAGCGTATTCCAGTCAAAGCGTTCTGCATCGATCGAAACAAATGGTAGTCGGAAGGGGCAAGGTCTGGGCTATAAGGCGGGTGAGCCAGAATGTCCCACCCGCTATTTTTTAAATATTTTTTAACCACAGTAGCAACGTGAGGCCGAGCATTGTCATGTTGAAAGATTACGGACTCGTGTCTGGTAGCATATTCTGGACGTTTTTCGGCTATAGCTCGCTTTAAACGGATCAATTGTTGCCTGTAGAAGTCTCCCGTGATGGTTTGACCAGGTTTTAGTATCTCATAGTGGATCACACCCTTCTGATCCCACCAAATACAGAGCATAACCCTGGCACCATGGATATTCGGCTTCGGCGTTGATGTTCCCGGTTGACCGGGCTGTACATACGATTTTTTTCGTTTCGGGTTGTCATAATAAATCCATTTTTCGTCTCCGGTAATGATTCGATGCAGAAAAGATTGTTTTTTGTCACGTTCTAACAACATTTCGGATATGCAAAATCGGCGTCCGATATCTCTCTGTTTCAATTCGTATGGGACCCAATTTCCTTGTTTCTGGATGTATCCTGCGGCTATGATTCGTTTCGAAATAGCTTGTTGCGTTACTTCTAATGTTTGTGCGAGCTCTTCTTGCGTTTGACACGAATCTTCATCGAGTAATGCCTCTAATTCTTCATCTTCGAACTTTTTCGGTTGACCCGAACGCTCTTTGTCCTTAACACTAAAATCACCACTTTTAAACCGTCGAAACCATTCTCTGCAAGATTTATCCGACGGTGCAGATTCACCGTAAACTTCCACAAGCATTCGGTGGGCTCCAGCTGCACTTTTCTTCCAATTGAAACAGAAAATCAACACTTCCCGAAAATGGTGCTTATTTGGGACGAAATTCGACATTTTCACCGCAGCAAAAATTAGACTCGATGCGCAAAACTCAAAGGTGTGTAAACGATATTTGGTTAAGAGATAATGTTGATACTTCGCGATACAGCAAAAATCTGCTGTTGCCATCAACCATTTATAGCACCTAAAGCCATCTTTTGAAAACGGACCGAACTAAGTTGTACACCTAATACGTTAATAAAGTTGTGTACCAATTTTCATTGAAACATTGATATTTAATGAAGTTATGGTAATTATGCAGTTTGAGGACTTTTCGGAAAAACGACGCATTTTTTTTGCCATGAGCTGCTTCAATTGGTCACCACTATTGATATTCCGTCGGGGGAGGCTGACATTTTCTATTAATTCCATAAGTGTGGAGTTTTGAAGTTCCCGGAAACACGTAATAAAATAGGGCATTTTTAAATATTTCAACGCCTCTATTGGAGGCGGCAGGTGGGGGAATTTATGAATTCCTGAATACAACGCCAGAGAGAAATCGCGGCGACCACTTACCCCTCTGCCCCTGCAGCCGTTGTTTGGGTTGTTATTAGAGCCCCAAAAACGTAGTACAATTTTCCCGTCGTTTTTCGGAAAAATCCTCAAATTGCATAATTACCGAAGTTTTAAACAATCTCGTGAAGGACCTTTGAACGTGAGGGGTGCAACAGTGTACTTGATTTTGGCCACCCGGTTGATCTAAACAAAACGAGTTTTTTTTTTTCTTGAAATATACAATATTGGCTAAGACTCGACCGAGCTTTTTCTTATTATCGTGTTTCAATAATCGAAAAAAGATTTTTTATTTGCTTTCGTTTTTTCGTGGGTGAATGACATTATTGTTAATAACTAATGAAATAAAAATTTTAAGAGGGAAAACGTTGGCAAGACTGGTAAAGACTGTTTACACTGAATAAGTAATTTCAATCCGTTCATTAGATGTCGAGAAATCGTTTACACCGTTTTGAAAAGCATCGTTTCGAGAAAAACGCGTTCAAAGTTTTTCTAGAAGTTCTATCGTCGTAATTAGAAGGTCCACCGTATGTTGGGCCTTCCTCTGCAATTTGAGTTCCCTCAAGTGACTATGTTATGACTATATTACTCTACTATTTTATAGTACATATACCGCGGCTTATAGTTATATTTATCGGCTTATAGTTTAGCGCAGGGAGGCTAGAGTGGGAGGAGTCCGATCTCTTATGGAGAGACTTGAAAAAAGTGGCTACAAAAATGTGGTCCTACCGGGATGGCGCCACTATCTCCAAAATCTCGAGACACGAGCTGGGTGTGACAGAGACGGAACAAGTAAATAATGAGAAGTGAGCTGCAGTGCAGCCAGATCGCGCGCAAAAGTTACCCCCTCTCTAGTCTCTTGCGCGCCCATCACACAATCATAGTAGCGCGTGTCCGTGAGCGAGCGAGGCTCGGACGTCTTCGGAAAGAGCCGAGCGCCATCGAAGTTTCCCGACCGCGCCTTCGGCAGCTACACCAATACATGGACGCTGAGCACGTTCATGTGCGGCCAGGCCGAAACGAAGGCTTCGAGGGAAAAAGCAATCTGAGCACGACTCGCGCGTGGGGTCACCCGACGGCACGAGCGAGGCTTTTAGATGATTTCAATGCTTATTTAGCTCTTGATTCTCTGCGTTATTAATGTATACAAAAAAATGTATCGCACACTCTGATCGCTTATTTTTTTAGTTTATACGTTAATTTAAATATAATAATAAATCTAAATTACAACTTATTTATCTTCTAAAATATTGTTTACGCTTTACTCACACCCGTCCTTACGCCAAATAAATTATAATTCATAAAATTAGGCGGAAATATATTTATATTCGTATTATTATATTAATTCTCATAGCTCTCATATGAAAACTCTCATATGAAAAACACAAAAAAAAACTTCAAAACCTTAGATTTCAACGAACCGAGAACATACATCTTCACATTTTCAATCATGACAAATTTTTAAGAACAATATCATCACAAACACATCTGAACCAAAACAATATACATTACCTAAATTATCAAAACATAAATCAAACAACACAAAATCACAACATCTTATACTCATCTCTTACCAATAGACAACAGGACACAAATAATAATCTTTCCACTGATCCTCTGAATAATATAAATTCGACAATCACATTAAATAAAACGAAAGAATGGCTTATAAATCTCTCCAACATTGATATTCCGCTACACATTTCCACATTCTTGTCTCTAGGTGAAAAGTTTTGTTTTCCTTACCTGAAACTCTCAAACATAAAAACTCATATCCACAAATCGATCTCCGAACTTGAGTCCAAATTAGATTTTTTACTCGACAAACCTAGACAAATCGAAATTAGAAGCAGATTCACTAAAATCTTAAACAAAATAAATATTCCAACATCATTTTCCAACACCAATCAAATTATAAAACACACGTCCTCATTCTTAAAAAACAACCCTCAACTTTTAGTTATACGAGCTGACAAAGGAAATTCAACAGTCATTCTTAACAAATCAGATTACATTACAAAAACTCATAATTTACTCGCAGATTCCTCAACTTACAAATTAACAAATAGAAATCCCATCAACACTCTACAAAAAGGCATTGACAATATTCTCTCCAGATGGAAAACCCTAAAATTCATTGATGAAACAAAATACAAATACTCAAAAGCTGAAAATTGCAACATATCTCGTCTTTATTGTCTGCCCAAAATTCATAAAAATAATTATCCACTTCGTCCAATAGTATCATCAATAAATAGTCCAACACATAAACTAGCTGAATTTATACAATCTAAACTTTGTAAATTAATCAATACGACTAATTCACACGTCAACGATAGTTTTCACCTAAAACATTCACATTCTAACATCTCAATTCCACTCAACTACAAATTGGTCTCGTTTGATGTTGTTTCTCTCTATACCAACATCCCATTACAACTTGTTATTCAAAGCCTTCAAAGAAGATCAAATCTATTTTCAAAAACATTTCCTTTAAACGAAATAATTAAAGCCATGGAATACATCATGTTCTCAACTTTCTTTATATTTGAAAATAAAATTTACCAACAAATCTCAGGGTTACCAATGAGCTCACCTTTGGCTCTAATACGGCATATAGGGCATATGAAAAAGAGAAATTTCTGGGAAAAAAATTAAAAATCATGAATTTTCAGTAAAAAAATGTGTTTTTGGGAAATAGACCAGAACTTGAATATGTTTTAAATAATTTTTTCTCCGAAAATCTCAAATACGACTAAAATATGAGAAATTGTGAAAAATTTGGAGAAAAACTTGCACTAGGGACCCCTGCGGACCGAAGTTAGGAACGCTACCAACGGGACCATCTCATCGCTTGTAGAATATGTACACTTTCTGGTACTTAGGATTCGCGGCCGGATGGATGATCAGCTTGTTTTTGGGGATAATGCTTTATCGCTTGATGAAAGTATGAGAATTAATATAAATACGAATATAAATATATTTCCGCTTACTTTTATGAATTATAATTTATTTGACATAAGGACGGGTGTGAGTAAAGCGTAAACAATTTTATATAAGATGAATAAATTGTAATTTAGATTTATTATTATATTTAAATTAACGTTTAAACTAAAAAAATAAGCGATCAGAGTGCGCGATACATTTTTTTATACATTAATACCGCAGGAAATCAAGAGCTAAATAAGCATTGAAATCATCTAAAAGCCTCCCGCGTGCCGTCGGGTGAAGTCACGCGCGAGTCGTGCTCCGATTGTTTTTTCCCTCGAAGCCTTCGTTTCGGTTTGGCCGCACATGAACGTGTTCAGCGTCCATGTGTTGGTGTAGCTGCCGAAGGCGCGGTCGGAAAAGTTCGACCGTGCTCGACTCTTTCCGAAGACGTCCGAGCGTCGCCCGCTCACGGACACGCGCTACTATGATTGTGTGATGGGCGCGTAAGAGACTAGAGAAGGGGTAACTTTTACGTGCGATCTGGCTGCACTGTTTCCTGCTCAAGATTTTAGAGATAGTGGCGCCATCCCGGTAGGACCACATTTTTGTAGCCACTTTGAAATGCACAGATCGGCCTCCTCCCACTCTAGCCTCCATGTTTTAGCGGTTTATAGTGCACATAGATTGTTGAAATCATGGAGGCTAGAGTGGGAGGAGGCCGATCTGTGCAATTCAAAGTGGCTACAAAAATGTGGTCCTACCGGGATGGCGCCACTATCTCGAAAATCTCGAGCAGGAAACAGTGCAGCCAGACAGTGCAGCCAGATCTCGCGTAAAAGTTACCCCTTCTCTAGTCTCTTACGCGCCCATCACACAATCATAGTAGCGCGTGTCCGTGAGCGGGCGACGCTCGGACGTCTTCGGAAAGAGTCGAGCACGGTCGAAGTTTTCCGACTGCGCCTTCGGCAGCTACACCAACACATGGACGCTGAGCACGTTCATGTGCGGCCAAACCGAAACGAAGGCTTCGAGGGAAAAAACAATCTGAGCACGACTCGCGCGTGACTTCACCCGACGGCACGCGGGAGGCTTTTAGATGATTTCAATGCTTATTTAGCTCTTGATTCCCTGCGGTATTAAGGAGGTACACCAGCTTCATACAATGTTGCCATGCTAAACCATGGTCAAATTTCAAAATGGTGATAGATCAATAAAATTTGGTGAGTATATTCTTTAGTATTATATATGTCAATACAATTTTTTTCAGATTTTTTCATTGTGCCGTTATCGAATAATTGAACATTGAAGTTCACGTGTATAAGCATAGCGTTTTTATAGATATAGGTATATATTCCGGGTATAAGAATAAACGCTTGTGAATTATTTGTAAGAAAACGGCACAACCAAAAAATCTGAAAAAATTTGTATCTACATGAATAATACTAAAGAATATATTCACCAAATTTTATTGATCTATCACCATTTTGCTGAAGCTGGTGTACCTCCTTAATGTATAAAAAAATGTATCGCGCACTCTGATCGCTTATTTTTTTTGTTTAAACGTTAATTTAAATATAATAATAAATCTAAATTACAACTTATTTATCTTATATAAAATTGTTTACGCTTTACTCACACCCGTCCTTATGTCAAATAAATTATAATTCATAAAAGTAAGCGGAAATATATTTATATTCGTATTTATATTAATTCTCATACTTTCATCAAGCGATAAAGCATTATCCCCACAAACAAGCTAATCATCCATCCGGCCGCGAATCCTAAGTACCAGAAAGTGTACATATTCTACAAGCGATGAGATGGTCCCGTTGGTAGCGTTCCTGACTTCGGTCCGCAGGGGTCCCTAGTGCAAATTTTTCACAATTTCTCATATTTTAGTCGTATTTGAGATTTTCGGAGAAAAAATTATTTAAAACATATTCAAGTTCTGGTCTATTTCCCAAAAACACATTTTTTTTACTGAAAATTCATGATTTCTCATTTTTTTCCCAGAAATTTCTCTTTTTCATATGCCCTATATGCCGTATTGGAGCCAAAGGTGAGCTCATTGGTAACCCTGAGATTTGTTGGTAAATTTTATTTTCAAATATAAAGAAAGTTGAGAACATGATGTATTCCATGACTTTAATTATTTCGTTTAAAAGAAATGTTTTTGAAAATATATTTGATCTTCTTTGAAGGCTTTGAATAACAAGTTGTAATGGGATGTTGGTATAGAGAGAAACAACATCAAACGAGACCAATTTGTAGTTGAGTGGAATTGAGATGTTAGAATGTGAATGTTTTAGGTGGAAACTATCGTTGACGTGTGAATTAGTCGTATTGATTAATTTAAAAAGTTTAGATTGTATAAATTCAGCTAGTTTATGTGTTGGACTATTTATTGATGATACTATTGGACGAAGTGGATAATTATTTTTATGAATTTTTGGCAGACAATAAAGACGAGATATGTTGCAATTTTCAGCTTTTGAGTATTTGTATTTTGTTTCATCAATGAATTTCAGGGTTTTCCATCTGGAGAGAATATTGTTAATGCCTTTTTGTAGAGTGTTGATGGGATTTCTATTTGTTAATTTGTAAGTTGAGGAATCTGCGAGTAAATTATGAGTTTTTGTAATGCAATCTGATTTGTTAAGAATGACTGTTGAATTTCCTTTGTCAGCTCGTGTAACTAAAGTTGAGGGTTGTTTTTTAAGAATGAGGACGTGTGTTTTATAATTTGATTGGTGTTGGAAAATGATGTTGGAATATTTATTTTGTTTAAGATTTTAGTGAATCTGCTTCTAATTTCGATTTGTCTAGGTTTGTCGAGTAAAAAATCTAATTTGGACTCAAGTTCGGAGATCGATTTGTGGATATGAGTTTTTATGTTTGAGAGTTTCAGGTAAGGAAAACAAAACTTTTCACCTAGAGACAAGAATGTGGAAATGTGTAGCGGAATATCAATGTTGGAGAGATTTATAAGCCATTCTTTCCTTTTATTTAATGTGATTGTCGAATTTATATTATTCAGAGGATCAGTGGAAAGATTATTATTTGTGTCCTGTTGTCTATTGGTAAGAGTTGGGTATAAGATGTTGTGATTTTGTGTTGTTTGATTTATGTTTTGATAATTTAGGTAATGTATATTGTTTTGGTTCAGATGTGTTTGTGATGATATTGTTCTTAAAAATTCGTCATGATTGAAAATGTGAAGATGTATGTTCTCGGTTCGTTGAAATCTAAGGTTTTGAAGTTTTTTTTTGTGTTTTTCATATGAGAGTTTTCATATGAGAGCTATGAGAATTAATATAATAATACGAATATAAATATATTTCCGCCTAATTTTATGAATTATAATTTATTTGGCGTAAGGACGGGTGTGAGTAAAGCGTAAACAATATTTTAGAAGATAAATAAGTTGTAATTTAGATTTATTATTATATTTAAATTAACGTATAAACTAAAAAAATAAGCGATCAGAGTGTGCGATACATTTTTTTGTATACATTAATAACGCAGAGAATCAAGAGCTAAATAAGCATTGAAATCATCTAAAAGCCTCGCTCGTGCCGTCGGGTGACCCCACGCGCGAGTCGTGCTCAGATTGCTTTTTCCCTCGAAGCCTTCGTTTCAGCTTGGCCGCACATGAACGTGCTCAGCGTCCATGTATTGGTGTAGCTGCCGAAGGCGCGGTCGGGAAACTTCGATGGCGCTCGGCTCTTTCCGAAGACGTCCGAGCGTCGCTCGCTCACGGACACGCGCTACTATGATTGTGTGATGGGCGCGCAAGAGACTAGAGAGGGGGTAACTTTTGCGCGCGATCTGGCTGCACTGCAGCTCACTTCTCATTATTTACTTGTTCCGTCTCTGTCACACCCAGCTCGTGTCTCGAGATTTTGGAGATAGTGGCGCCATCCCGGTAGGACCATATTTTTGTAGCCACTTTTTTCAAGTCTCTCCATAAGAGATCGGACTCCTCCTACTCTAGCCTCCCTGGTTGAAATTCTGACAATAGCCTAACGCGCTTCACGCCGTAACGTCATTGTGTCACATGACCGTCACTTGACAGCTCGTACCGGTAATATGACCTTGGCAAGTGTTTCGTTGTTCTCCCGCTCCCTCTTGTTCCCTCGCCGGCGCGTCGCTCGCCGTTCATCCCTAACCTCAAACGCAGCGTTGTTTGAAAATCGATCGTGACGCCGTGTCTCTGGTGTGTCGAGAACATTTTTCAAGAATATTCACGTACGAATGTAATAATGTCTGGCGGCTTCATACATTCCGTAAAAGTTCCGAGATTGTACAAAACAACAGCCAAGGTCGTTCAAAGCGTCGCGGAGGAAGGAGCCAGCCTCAAGCAGTTGATTTACGAGACTAAGCATCCCGTGAGTAGCCGACGACGACCACGTGTGTGCTCCATAAAAAACGCCGCGTGAACACGCACGTGATTTCTCTCTTACCCCTTGCATATCGCTCTTCGAAAGGTTCGAAACATTTTTGAAGATCCATAACCGTTTCTAGCCTGCAAAAAACATTCGTTCAACCATTTCCTCCCAGCGCATCTCTTTCGAGCGCTCCCATCGAGACTCAATTTTTGTCCCGCACGTCAAGCCAGATATCAAAGATATTAAAAGAAAGAAAAAAAACTATTTTCTCCAGAACCTTCCGGGTCATTTCGCCTTGGCGTTAGCGACCCTCAAAAATGCTTCCCAACTGGACGAGCTTTTGCGCAAAAGCGAATTGTTGCTCAAAGAGAAACTGCTGGACCCTTGGCTCGCTAGAGTCCTCATAGCCGAGCTCTTGTGGGGCAAAAAAGCACTCAAGTCCGACTCCAAGCCTGTAAAGACGATTTTGTCCTACGAGAGCGAGTTGCGCCAACTCCTCAAAAATTTGGACTCGCCGAAGCTCGTCGCCAGTAAACAAGGTAACGAAAACATTGCACGTCTTCCTTAAAGCGCGTTCTTCGCTGTTCTTGCAGGTATAGGCTTGCGGATCGACCGCTCTAGACACACGCACCTGCACGCAGGCCGAAATACCTTCCATACGTGAGATTACGGATGTGATAGCGAGCTCTTTCCTATCGTGTTACGCGACATCTGCAATCATGAGTCTCGTCGCGGTACTCGGAGTTCTGTTTCTCTACAGCGTCGCCATGTTCACTCTGCCGTTCGCAGCCTTTTTCGGTGTACGACACTTAATGACGACGGAATTTCACACTGATAGATTTACCACGGATTGCTTCTCCGTGGCTGCCGCGATTGTTGTAGTTTACGCGATCATCGCGAGTTACGCTTACAAAGCGCTCCACGAGCCGGACGAGACAAGCGTCGCCGTTGGGGACGGCGACGAGCAGCCGCGAGCTAAATCGGACTAATCCTTAAACATAACAGTGATCTTTTCTTACTCTTATCTCGAGATACACGTACACAGATAGATATATAGATATATACGATACTGATAATAAATATGTACATCCATTGAAACATCGAGTTTTGGTTTGGGATTGGGAATTTTTAATTGATTTTTTTTTAGATTAGTCAACTTTATAGACAATTTACATTGGTCCCTCAAAGGGTTGATGAAAAAGACTGATGGAATTTTACCAATTTTCACGATTGTACCCGGCCCAAAATAAAGCGTTTTTTAACGTGGATATGAAACTTTGAAAAATGACCAATCATTTTTTAAATATGCGTTTTTAACGAAATGGAATTGGATTTCTTTCGAATTTTTGTTTATACAAATGTTATTGAAAAAACGTTTTTCAATATTGCGCAAAAATCTTTAGTACTTCGATTCTTGTCAACATTATTTTCGTGTATATTTGCAGGAACTAATTGTAAATTTTCAATAAAGTTCATCGATTAAAAAAAAAATCAATTTCAAAGTCCCGTTAATTTATTTTTCTGCCTCACATGACGGTGATGCCCCTTAAGGCTTGACCTAACTATCAGCGGAACACGAAGATAAAGTATGAAATTTGTATTACAGAAAAGAAGCCGCGATACGTGCGCGTTAATACGCTCGTATCGGGCGTCGAAGATGCGATACGTTCTTTCGTGGACGACGAATGGATACTCTTACCGAAAAGTCCCGATTACTCGTCCTACCTCATCACGCTCTCGAGACTGAACGGATCCTGGTTCGTTCAGGACTTCCACATACCCGAGTTGCTGGCGTTTCCCCCCGGCACCCAGTTCCACAATGATCCGCGGTACAAGGATGGAACTATCGTACTGCAGGACAAGGTGAGAACATTTATTTACACTCGCGTATTTTTAGGCACGAGAGTCTTGGAGAAATGCTACGGTGGCGATGAAAATTCGATGCGTTGATAATTCGTTCGCTCCAAGCTTGTATGTGTAAATTTCACATTGCTTCGATGAACCGTTGAAGAATTCTTACACTTTCCACTCTGACAATTGAATTTTATTTTCTGTTACACTTTATACAGTTTTACAATAATAATATTACAGTCATACAGTTATACTGCATTACAGTTATACAGTTATACACTTTTATAATAATAGTACAGTTATTTTTAGTTATTTTTATTTACACTTTCACTCTGAGAATTGAATGTTATTTTCAGGCGAGCTGCTTT
Organism: Ophion slaviceki; assembly: GCA_944452715.1. NCBI lineage: Eukaryota > Metazoa > Arthropoda > Insecta > Hymenoptera > Ichneumonidae > Ophion > Ophion slaviceki. The sequence goes on along the minus strand of OX101788.1, from coordinate 8,930,042 downwards.
CCAGCTTTCCTCCTGAAGCCTTCGCCGGGGTCGACGGTTTTGGACATGTGTGCCGCGCCGGGCATGAAAACGACTCACCTAGCCGCAATGTTGCAGAATAAAGGGTACGCTGATGTCTAACGCCTTCCGAAAGATTGGAAATTCACTCAAGGGCCTACATCTACCCACAGGCCCGAAAAATTGCCAAATACCGATTTTTTTTGGGGAAACTGATGGTGAAAAAAAAGCGCATTTTTTCAATGGACAGCTTAAACGGTTCATCCGAAATCTAAGAACCAAACGGATTATTCAAGTTAACAATAAATACGAGTTGACGATCGTCGATTTTTTAAATCGTTTTTTTTTCAACAACGTGGTGACGTATTGAAACTCGAGCATAAAAAATCTTTGAAAAATGTCGTCATTTTTACGTAACTACTAAAAAATGAAGATTTTGATGAAGCGAGATCGTCAACGACCTTTAAATGTTTATCATCGTTTCTCCTGTAAATTTGGAAAGAATCCATCAAGTGTCTCTCGAAGATAACTAAAAGGTGATACGATCGAACAATATTTTTGAAAAATGCAATTTTTGACCAACCTAGGTAGATGTGCCCGTTAAGAAGCGCTGTCGTTGTACAAACGTATATCCGTCGTGGCAATCGACGAATATCCGTTTTTTGCCCATTGATAAGCAACTGCGAGATTTAAATTACTTTGCAGAACGATATTCGCGATCGAGAGGGACAACAGGCGATACGAAACGCTGCGCAAATTGGTCGCGGACTCTAAAGCCACTTGCATTACGACGTTGCGCGCGGATGCGATGAAAATGGGCGTGCAGAACTGCCCGAACGTCGAGTACATCCTGGTCGACCCGAGCTGCTCCGGCTCTGGTAAGAATAAAAACATCGCGGCTTTCATTTGATTTTCACGGAGATGAAAATTCACTTAAGGCCTTAGGCCACAGTAACGGGCATAAAATCATGTGCGAATTTAACAATTTTTTTCGTATGAAAAAGTGTTTCACTCATAAAATTAATTACACATTTATTTAGTATGAATATCAAGCTGTTAGAAAATATAATTTTTTTTGTTTATGTACAAAATGGCCGAACACTAATATTTTCTTTTTTTAGTCGCTCCGCGGTGTGACATTTAGCATCCACAATTTTTTACCTACAACAAAAAACAAAAATTCTCGTCAATCTACATTATAATACCTAGAGAAGTACGTACGGAATTTAAAAAATATTGTTTTATTCAAAAGTTGTAGGTATTTGAACTTAAGAAATGAATTTTCAGTGAAAAATTTCGGTATAACTGCTCATAAACTGCTCATAAAATGAAAAGTTTTCGATTAATCAGAAATTCCGTACGTACTTCTCTGCGAAATGCAATTAGGAACGTAACTTTTAAATTTGAAGTAAATCGAGTGAAAGTTGTTGAAGTTATTTGTCATGCCAATGGAAAAAAGCTGTTTCGAGAAGTTTCGAGTAGTCGGGCATTTTGTACATCGAAAAAAAAATTCTAACAGCTTGATATTCATACTAAATAGATGTGTAATTGATTTTATGAGAATCACTTTTTCATACGAAAAAGAATTGTTAAATTCGCACATGATTTTATACCCGTTACTTCGGCCTAAGGCCTTAATTTTTCAACTACCGCGGTACGGTGCTCAATACGCTTCAACTTCTTTATTGAACGGATGGCTGACCTGTAGAAAAAAAGGTTTAGAAATAAAATAAAAATCAAAACGAAATAAAACTCGAAAATTTAAGTAAAAAACTTTAAAATTCTATCTGAATTGAAAAAAAAATGACAGAGTGAAATTTTACACCTTCACGAGATTATTCGATTTGTTGCTTGACCTGTAAAATATTTCAACAGATCGAGCTTTGAATATTTTCCATCGAAATTGCAGGCATGACCGATCGTCTAGTTTTCGAGAGTAACGACTCGAAATGCGCGCCCGGACGCCTCAGGAGTCTCCAGTCCTTCCAAGTATTTCTCCTGCGTCACGCGCTCTCGAATTTCCCGACGGTGAAGCGGGTCGTGTACAGCACCTGTTCGATTCACCCGGAGGAGAACGAGATGGTGGTCGACGAGGTGATGGCCAGCGTCGGTGGCGCCTACAAGCTGCAGTCCATCAAGAAGTTACTCGACGGCCAGTGGCAGAGCTTCAGCTCGCCGGATTACGCCTGTAAGAAGAAGTGTTTGTACGCGAGACCCGAAATCGACTACAGCAACGGATTCTTCGTCGCCGTCTTCGAGCGCAACTTTGACGTTCCCGTGCCGCAGTTCGCCCGCAAAACCGCGACGGAAAATCAGTCGAACGGCGACACCGAAAACGCCGCAAAGTCGGCCAAAAAAGCTCTCAAGAAAAAACGCAAGGCGGTAAAATCGGAAACTCCCGAAACCGTCGAAACGCCGACGATAAACGAAGACGAAGCTTCGGGAATGAAGAAGATTGGCAAGAAGAAAAAGAAAATGAATAAGCAGACGGAATTCGAAGTAACGATCGAAGATTCCGGAGAACGCCCAGTTAAGAAACCTAAAAAGGAAGAAAAAATGGCCGACGAGCCCGCCGCTCCGATCGTGGCTCCAAGCGGAAAAAAGAAGAAATCCAAGAAGTCCAAAGTGTCGAACGGCATCAAAGGACGTTGACGAGCGTCCAATCGTGCAAATCGAACCGACGGAAAAATCATATTTCGTAAAACTTGCATACCGCATACGCTTGTTCCCATTGACCCTCCAAACCATTCGTTTGGGTTTTCATTTACCGCTGACGGTTTGTTTCTTGAAATAAACGTGTTATATTCTTGAAACACCGCCTTTGCAATCTCGTTACAAAACGCGACTAGAGAATCTACCCCATCTCGTAATTATTAAGAGGTTAGGCCACAGTAACGGGTATAAAATCATGCGCGAAATTAACAATTTTTTTTTCGTATGAAAAAGTGATTCACTCAAAATTAATTACACATCTAATTAGTATGAATGTCAAGCTGTTAGAAAAAATATATATATTTTTTTTCGATGTACAAAATGGCCGACTACTCGAAACTTCTCGAAACAGCTTTTTTCCAATTGGCGTGACAAATTACTTCGATAATTTTCACTCGATTTACTTCAAATTTAAATGTTATGCTCCTAATTGCATTTCGCAGAGAAGTACGTACGGAATTTTTGATTAATCGAAAACTTTCCGTTTTATGAGCAGTGATGACGGAGTTTTTCTCTGAAAATTCATTTCTTAATCCTTTGTGCCATGTTTTATAACCATTTTCTGAGCAATTTCGACCGAATTTTCGAACTTTTTTTGGTGTTTCAGCACCAGTCATATATTCAAGAATAAAAATTGATGTGCAATAATTTCAAATCATGGATGATTTTGTTTATACGCATAAACAAACCTTAACAAATTGCAACGGTTCTAGATAAAATGCATTATCTCCGAAAGTTTTCGAAGTTTTTGCGTTAATTTCGTAAATCAACCTATAAATACGAAATAATGAACCTAGCAAGTCAACGGATTGACATTTTCTTATTTCTCAATCGTTTTTCAAATTTCAATCTGCTATATTGGATCCGCCATCTTGAATTTTGGAGATTTGATTGGGCATTCATAATCAGCGACCGCAAAAATCCAAGAATATACATTTTCATCATATTTCCACCGTTTCGCGAATTTTTATTCGCCATATTGGATCCGCCATGTTGAATTTTAATATTCGGAGCTCAGACTCGTCATCAGTAGCCCCAAAAACCCCCGAGTAATGAATTTCAAGCCGATTGGACTAACGGAAAAATGTGCGACACAAAGGGTTAAGTTCAAATACCTACAACTTTTGAATAAAACAATATTTTTTAAATTCCGTACGTACTTCTCTAGGTGTTCTAATGTAGATTGACGAGAATTTTTGTTTTTTGTTATAGGTAAAAAATTGTGGATGCTAAATGTCACGCCGCGGAGCGCCTAAAAAAAGATAACAAAAGAAAATATTAGTAGTCGGCCATTTTGTACACCGAAAAAAATATATATATATTTTCTAACAGCTTGATATTCATACTAAATAGATGTGTAATTAATTTAATGAGTGAATCACTTTTCCATACGAAAAAAATTGTTTAATTTGCACATGATTTTATACCCGTTACTGTGGCCAAACCCCTTAAAAGAGAAAAGCCACAAAAAAAGCGTTGAGCTTTATTTACAGAACATAACGGCGAGCACGCTGTACATTGCACAATCGCGATTACATATAAGGGGTGGGGGAAACGGATCTGGGGGAAAATCTGGATCTCGTATTGCTGCTTGCTCAATGTACACACGCTAAAAACTCGTTCTCGTCGAGAAAAGTCCGGGGAGCGACCCCTGTAGCTCGGAGATACGTTCTTCGCGCTACAAGGCAATGGCCCGCAACGCTTACGGGGGGAGGGTGCGGCGAAGAATTCTCTCGATCGACCCGTTGCGAAGGAAAAGTCACGCGACGAGACGCGAAACTTTTCCCAGTTTGACAAATTACTCTAACGACACGTTTTCCGTGCCCACTCGTTTAACGTCACGAAGACGACGTGGAAAAACGAGAAATTCGATCCCCGGCGAGCGATTTCGGTCTGCCAGTAAATTGTATACGAGCTCGCACCGGTAATCGCACGCGTATCTCTGCGTTTTGCTTTTTTCCGAAGTTCGTGCGTACAACTTTGTACGCTTGCGATAAAACGTAAAACGCACGCGTGTACGTTAGGGGGCTTTTTACTGAAATTATCCTTGGAATCTCCCGATGGTTTTAGGCTATTTTACGTCGTTAGAAGGTGTACGGAGGTGACTGAGCCAGCGAGCAAACGAGCAGGCCGAGCAGAAGGTATTTTCTTCCATTTTACACGGGACGTGGGCTTACGGGAGCGGCGACGCTTACGAAGAGCCGCACAAAGAGGAGACAAAGAAGAGAACTGTATATCTATACTAGTAGGCATACCAGGTGTGTAAGTATGAAATCGGAATTTGCCCATAGGTGGCGCTAGATGGCGATGCAGTTACCGACACATCACGTCAGCGGTGTCTTGTTATTGTATCGATATCCGACAAAGATTTCCAACTCACAATAACACGAGTTTCATTCAGTAGCATTAGTTTATTAGAGATAAACATGTCGAGTTTTGTGCCAACAAATTACGATTTGCGGACAGCACTACTTTTCTGTTTTCATCTGAAGAAAACCGCAGCCGAATCGCATCGAATGCTTGTGGAGGCGTTTGGTGGGCATGCTCTCGGTAAAACACAGTGTTTCAAGTGGTTCAAACGGTTCAAAAGTGGCGATTTTGACGTGAGGAACGAAGAACGTGGAAGACCACCGAAAAAGTTTGAAGACGCTGACCTGCAAGCCTTGTTGGACGAAGACGACGCTCAAACACAACAACAACTGGCGGATCAGTTAAAGGTGACCCGAGAAGCCATCTCCAGTTATTTGTATCATATCATTACAATAAACGGGTTTTTTCTGTACAAAAATTCCGGTTTCATACTTACACACCTGGTATAATGAAGGGTTTATCAGGCACCGGCCTTTTATACTTTACTTTTTGACTTAATCCAAGCAGGATCGCTGTTATATACAGGCTGGGCCGTTTAAAGGGCTACATCTACCTAGAGGCCCGAAAAAAGGCCAAATTCTGAAGAAAATTCTAGGAAGAAGTTGCTGTACAAGAAACGCATTTCTTTAAGATAATCCTATCGCTTCACACTAGTCATACCACTGATCATACTGGAGACTTGTACAATTTATATTTTTAACATAAGCCAAAAAAATGTTTAATATCTAAAATAAATAAAAAGTATTCCGGCCACGACTGATAAAAAGCGTGGAAAATTTGTGTCGGCGAAATATGTCGGTAAAAAATGAAATATGTGGGGAAATTCGAATGCGTGAAATGAGGTTAGGACTAGTCATCTGTTGCCTTGCTGTCACGCCTCTTTATCGTAGCAAGTGGTAATAAATCCATTACCGGAAGTTCAAATTAACCTTGATATTACATAAAAATTAGGCCAATAAGCGTCATTTTTTCTAAGAGCATTGGATTACTACAAGTGTTAAGTATGTAAATCTGATTATTTTTAAGAATCTGACGGATTCTCACTATTACACACTTTTGCAGCGACCGGAAATTGGGTTTTTGCATCGCGCCTCGGAATTTCTTCACAAAAATACGCAATTTTAATATTTTTTTCTCTGTAATTAGGTCGATAACCGACCCTGAAATTTTACAGAGACGATTATTAACATATTTAGTGATGCTAAAAAAATATGAAAATCCTATGGATTGAAGCCTGGCGATAGGATGATTACCTTAATAGAAAGATACACATATTGAGAGTCGTTAAACAAATCACAAAAAATACAGAAAAACAACAGAAGCATGGCCGCCGAGAGAGGATGACACACCGATCAAGATTTAGTATGAAAAGTCGATGAAAAATGAATTTTAATGATTTTGGCCTGGAATCGATTGAAAAAATGGCGCCAACACTTACTCCTATAAAACGTGCTCGAAGTGATGGTAATCACTTTCAATGCACGCTTGCAATCGCTGATTCGCGCTGATTCGCATTGATTGTACTGTCTTATTAACCACGTCAGTCTGTATTAACGAACAGGCTGCAATTGGGGTTTCAATAGTTCAATACTAAGCGAAATCTAGGTGAGTCGTACGACTTTGTTTACATTGTTCGCAGCTAAGAATCTTAAGAACACGTTTCAAAATTCTAAAAAAATGGTGGTTCCATTTGAAAAAATGCAGATGAAGTTGAAATCTCCTTCGAACTGTTGAACTCTTGTACGAAAAGTTTTTTCCTAAGTCTGATAGGTTACAAAATATTTCTACTGCTCATAGTCGTTGCTCCACTTGGTATATATGCTGAAAAATTGCATCGATGGTCTATCTAATTTACCCATAAATCTGCACAGCTCCCCTAGAATCAAAATGCTTACTAGCTTTTCCCGCATAGTCGTCGTGTCATTCGATACCTGTGCGGTGAGGTTGGAAAATCTGTGTGCGCATGAGTGTATGCATCTACAGGGGAGAGTCATTATTTGTTGTATTTCAGTGTTGATAGTTAACAGCACATCCGGCTGCTTCAAGAACAGTCCTCAAAATATGTTGGCGAATATGTCGACACTCGCCACTCGAATTTTGAGTTTTTATTCCGGACGCCACTGCCAAATCAGTTGGACTAGTCTTTTAAGGGGGGATATACCTTAAGGTGGAGAAAAACTTGCGGATTATCATGATTTTTTTTCAAAGGAAAGATTTCTTCACCATTTTTTAGACTGAGGTGTGACACGTAGCGTCAGTGGGATTAAGGCGTTACCCCCACTTGTAGCGCAAAAAAAGGCCTTTTGCATGCATTTTTTTTAAAGAAAACTACAAATCTTTTTTAATCGATCAATATACCATCTTAAAGAACACATCTTGAAGAACTTTCAGTAATTTTTTTATTGAAAAATATTACATTGTTTAGTGGCAAATGGCCGTCAATGAAATAATGTTTTTATATACACGGTTTGCGGTGACCAACATTGCGGCGAAGTGGATCATCTGAAAAAAAAAATGCGGATGGATTTAGTCAAATATAAGTATAAACTAGTCTTTAAACGAAGGATTTTAAAAAATATTCATTTTGCACAAAATGGCGGACAGTCAAAGTTAATGGTTCGATTTTAACGAAAAAAACGGCCGTTTTTTGGCTATAAAACAACAACAATTAACGTTATGGAAGTGGAAGTCGAAAACTCCAAATTACTGTTATTTGTGGCATACAAACTCAAACCATGCCCAGGAAACTACTACAAGCAGAACTGCACGATAAACGTGCGTGAATTCTTCATTTGACTTTGTTTGAGTTGCAGATATTGTTGTGCAATAAAAATCTTTGGGTTCGTCTGAGTTTTTAGATATTCCTCCTCAATATTAATTGTTATACCATACAAGTGATAAGAATCGTTAATAATTCTGACCTACTTTGGGGGTCCCACTTGACCCATTTACCATTTCTTTTTTTTTTTTAACGAATCGTCGATTACGAGGACAGGGCAGTCCTTGAAGGGCTGTTCGAAGAAGTGTTCACATTTACCTAATGGTGATTTTGAAGATATCCGGGCTTGCGTAATGTTGAGTATGGGGACTATGAGGACGGTTCTGCAAGTCAAATGTCCTTGAAGTCACCTTTCCCTACATATTGGAATCAGAAATACGATGGTGAGGTGCGTGACTGGGCTGTCGGGCGATCATTTATCAGGGCACTTGGAAGTCCGGATTTGTATACAACTAGCACTCTCGCTTATACGCGACGATTAAAGCACAAATTTACCAACGAATTAGGGGCGCTATCACGGACTCGCTAGGAATCTGGCTTCGCGCGAGCTCCGATAATCGTCTCATTATATTAAACACATAGAGTCTCATAATACACGTCGCCCAGCGCTGCGCGGCTATTATTAAAAGTCATTACAGCAGCACGTGTAAAAGGACGATATGCGCGATATAAGGGTGTGTAAACGATAAGAGCGATGTGCCGGGTGAATAAGAGGCACGCTCGGCCATCGAAGTGGACCGCTTCAATTTTTATTGTCCATTTATTTTGGGAGCGCGAAATCATTGAAATCTTGTCAAAAGCAAGAGGTTTTTTTTATTATATAAAAAAATATTCGTTCCTTTTTGATAAGGCGTTTTTTTTGTTTCGGGTAATTTTTATCTCGGGGTATTTTTATAAGTATTGTTATTATTAATAATTGAGGGGCGATTATTTTGGGACAAATTTTTTTGTTCGAACACAGATGCAGATGTTAGATACGTTTTTATCGTGATTAGATGAAGCTTGCACGCAATACAATAAATGCATTGTCGTTTTTTATTTTATATTGAGGGAACCGAATGAGTGTGCTGAAAAAGGATAGATCGCGCATTTTTTTAAATCGGTTCGAATGGAACGAATCGTTTTAACACTTTTAGAATGCATCAATACACATTTTCACATTAAGAAAAAAAATCATACGAAAATATTAATTGAAAAAAAATAATAATAATTTTCATCCAATTAGCTTTTATGCTAATATATTTTTTTTTATTATAAAAAAGAAAACAAAGTGTGATGCTTTATAAACAACGTTGAAGTCGAGATTTTTCTTTCTTTCGAAACTTGTAACTTGGTTTTTAAAGTCTTACATTTTGCTTACTGTTTTTATACCATTTTTTGTCCATGTAAAAGGTAACTGTTTAAAAGTTAAGGGGTATTCTTACTTTAAACGCTAAAAAACGCTATTTTCATAATTTTTTTGATAGGTTTATAGTATAGATATTGATATAGAAGTTGTTACACTTAATGAATACACTTTCGAAATACATTAAAAAATTTTCGAAATAAATTTAAAAATTATTTATTTAAGTCACTATTTATAGACGAAAAGGGTAGTTAAAAAAATGTCCTTAAAAATTGTAGGTCTGCGCTGTTGATGGAATCTGGGAGATGTATCATCCGAAACAAAAAAATCAAACAGTTTTAGATTCAGTATGTTAATGGCTATAGAGCATATCATGAGATTTTTTATATATGCAAAAACAACAAAATGGCGGACATTTTTTGAAAAAACAAATAAAACGTTTTTTTCACCGTTTTTGGCTAAATAAATAGTAAATATCAAAATTAAATTTTTTTTATATGTGGTTAAAATTTTATGAAGATCAGTTCAGTAGTTTCGAAGATTTTATCAACAAGCCGTCGAAAAACATTGTTTCGAGAAAAACGCGTTTAAATTTTGTTTGGGTTACATAAATATATACAAATTAAAAAAAAATGTGTTTATGTATTTCGAAAGTGTATTTTTAAACATCTGTATTTATTGAGTATCTTTTTGATGTATTTCGATATCAATATCCATAATATTAATATCTATAATATAAACCTATCAAAAAATTCACGAAAATAGCTTTTTTTAGCGTCTAAAGTGAGAAAACCCCTTAAGAATTTTCGGTCTTTTCATCGCGGACGAAAATGACCCACGCTGGATTGTTCGAGGACGTAAAAGGCGTCGAGGGGTTGTCAATATTGCTGAACATGTTATACGAACAAGTAATAATAATGAATATACTTTTCTTTTGTGATACCAAAGAGTGTAATAAAATGCCCAAAAGTTTCAAATTAAATTCATTCGATTGAAGGCAAGAAAAGGAAAAATTGCCCGCATTTTTCCTAATTTGTCCTCCACCTTCCTGCTACCATTTCACGTAAACAAGATTATTACTTTCATATCAATGAAGCCCATTGAGATCACGGGGGAAATAAAAAAGGAGTTCCCAAAAAAAAGGACAGTTGCCAGAAGGCTGGCGAGTTTTTTTTATTGTTCGTTAAACGAGCCTAGGCGCGATAAGAAAATGTCACAATGAATAATCTGAATTTCAACGAGGCTTCTGGAATTGAGAGTACTATTCGCGGTATTCGACAACGATATATTCGCTGTATATAATCTTTTGTCCGGTGCCCGATCGATCGAGGGCTCATTGCAGTTGCTCGAGAACGAAGAAGAAAAAAAAAGAAAAAAAACAAAGCTGCAAACACGTCGTCCGGGCACTTTTTTGCCTCCACGATACATATATCGTGCATAGGGTTGAAAAGTTTAGCCTGTTCGTGTCCGAATGGCTGGTCACGAGCAAAATTACTGGGGCATGGTCACTCGAGTCACTATGCTGCGTGTCTCGAAAAACTTATGTTAGTTGACTCGGCCAATTCTTCCTCCCTCTCATTTCGTCCCTTACGAACCTTTCTCTCTCTCTCTCTCTCTCTCTCTCTCTCTCTCTCTCTCTCTCTCTCTCTTTCTCTCTCTTTCTCCCTTGGCTTACGCCTTCGTTTTTCTTGGGGGTGCTGCTCCCCGAACTCACGATTGACACGGAGGCAAAGTGCAAGGGACTAGTAAATAAGGGATACGTAAAGACCAAGATCCTTTTTCTTTTCGAAACTTTACACAAGGCTTCGTGTCACATCGGGTCAACTGTTCTCGTGATCGCAGGCCTAAATCTATATTGGCCGCGTGGTCAATTTGTCTCTTCCATAAGAATAATACATTTCCGAATTTTAATGTAGTCCTTCAGTCACGACCATAGTTCCTTCCTAGCTGAATACATATGTGGGATGTTCCAGCTCAACTCTGAAAACTATTTCCCTCACCATCGTTGAGTACAGATTCCCATAGTGAAAAACTTCACTGATGGTGTAAAAAAACAGCTCATTTTTTTCAATTTATTTCCCCCACTTACCTTTTTACGGCTGCATAAAATCGAAAAGTCTATTCGAGAGGTTTTTTAAATCTTGAACAAATTAACGGAGTATCCCTCTCTGGAAGCCCAATTTGAAGGATCAGAATGATGCATTTTTTTATAGTAACGCATTGGTTGGAATAAATTGTTTTTTCCCAGCATGTTGTACATATGTTTGCGGTTACAATGTAACTTTTTCGGAAGAAAATCGTTTAAAGGGTTTGTGGTTCTGCAGTTGGCGTTGCAGTCCTTCAATGGCGAGGCCCGAAACGGCAGATCTCTACTAGGCTCAAATGTAATGTGAAACGAAAACAAATTTTTTTTTCTTCAAACATATCCAACTGGCTATGGGTTCATGATCCACTTTTCGAAATTTAAAAAAATACGAAAAACGCCAGCTTCTCCAAAGAACACCTGATTTTTCTCTTGAAAAACAGCATGCTGAAGTCATTGTTATTAACGAATGGTTCAACCAATTAAAAAATGCGATCGTGAATCAAAAATGACTACTGTTTGAACGCTAACTGTGAAAATTCAAGTCAATAGTGTGAAAGTTACTCAAGATATCAAACCCGCCGTGTCAAGATATGTAGTTTCGAGATAATCGCGTTCAAAGTGTTGGTATATATTTTACACGATCTTGTGAAATATTGTCGTCGTACGGCTAGTCAGCGATTCCGGCACCATATAAGTGTCCTTCCTCATCATCGAAATCGTGTTGCACACCTAATCTATGCAATCTCTGGGCAGTTCGGGCCTCTTTTGAGTGTTCTTGTGCTTTGATGTCTTTACACTGTCCTGTTGGTCTTAAAATATTCTTGAAAGTTCACACTATAACAATGTGTAAAAAAACGATTTCTTGAAATTTCCAGAGAAGGATACCCCCTTAAGGTACGTTTTAGAGCTTTTTTGTGGATTTTTCACCAAACTCAACTTGTGCTTTCGATATTTACTACTTTTTCGAAATTTGGATTTCGAATATGATTATTCGACAGTTTGGAAGTCAGAAGAGTACTTTTTCGGGTCTACATGTGCGATTTTAATTTAATTAAAAACCATAATTTTGAAGCTTTTTTTACTGACGGCACCTAGACAACAGGGTCGGTTTCTCGAATTATAATGTAATATATATTCGAATTGATGGAACATACGATCGTAATTAATCCTCATATATATTGACGTAAGTACTTGGTATTTATATATATCGCAGTTAATTTCACGTACCGATATAATTAATCAATTAATTACTATCAAGTGTGACAGCTGATTGATATGACTCATCATCATTTTTATCAACTATACTTGCACAAGTATTTATCCATGAATTGCAGTCACTCAATCTTATAAATGAGACTCAAATATTCTATCCCACACTAAACTCTAACACGTAAGTAGACTTTGAAGACCAAGTTACAAGTTTTGCGAAAAAAAACGTACATTTATATTCCATTTTGCAAACGCACCTGGGGCTTCTGACGAGATAGGGTGGACCTACTGTTTTCGGGCGCGAGAAAACGATTCGGCAGCATCTCGAATGTGGAAAAACTTGTTCAGGAATGTCTGGTAACCAGATTGATTTCTACGTACTGATAATACACTGATAATATACATAAATCGGTGCCTGATTCTTCTTACGTTATTGATCTCGATGGTTCCGACACGGTATTGCAGTCTTTGGAAAAGAACGAAGCAAAATATAAATTTCATTACGCCATCAGGCTTATGACATCGAAATTTGCATCAGTGCAATGCAACATTTTTTTTCCTAATTGCAATTTTTTACCGATAAAAGCAATGGCGACCTTTTTTAAAGATCCTCATTAGAGCCCTTCAACCTAACTGTATCGAAAAATATTCCGTATAACAATAAAAATGTAGGAAAAAGAAATAAAAACGTCAACAACATTCAGGCTTCGTATCCGGAGCATCGCTAGGGCTGAGGTAAACGAGGCGTAATACGTGTCTGTATTTCGATGCCCAAAGTGTTTAGGGCGACCAATAAGAAGCGATTTAACTGTTATTTTGGACGATAGATATCGTTGGGGGCAAAAAAGCTGACTTCCAGGCACTGGCTCATTCAATCTCGGCGCATTTGATTCACCGACGAAGCGGGCCCGTCCGTTAAATCGTCCAAGCAGTAAAAGTCCGCGTGTAGTCAGCCACGGCTGTTTAGGTTTCTTTTCGTCGTGGGACGAAGAATCCGGCTTTACTATCGATACTCCTCTCTCTGCAGCTTCTACTTACTATATGTTTTCTGTCAGTTTGAGTCAGTACTGAGTTCGAGTCATTACGTAGTCAGTACGTAGTCAGCCACCCCTGTTTAAGTTTCTTTGGGTCGTGGAACGAAGTATCCGGCCTTTTCAAACACTGTGCTGAGAATTAGAGCCGCGATAATTATACGAGGGCTTTTCGCAAGAGCCGAAGGAGATCGCGAATCTCAAGGTGGAGTTATTCGCGGAAAAAAGTATTCGCGGAAAAAAAGGATTACGCGGGCTTTAGATGTGCGATTGCATCTTTGACCAAACGCAAATAGCCCCAGCGTTGCACGAGCCTTGTTAACTTTAGCAGCTATCCGTCCTGGAATGCTCGAGATAAGGGGAAAAGTCTCGCGCGCGAGCAGCCCCCACGACGGTCCCCAAAGATTCGTATCTTCTCGCACTTTATTCCACAACGAGGGCGAAATCGTTAATGGTCAAGCTGGAAGGCGAGATTGTAAATTGCACCGAATGTTCTATGGCCTGTGCGCGGCGTAAAGTGGCGAGTTTTTGTCACGATCGACCGAATCTTCAAGGATCAATTCCCGACTGGAAGTGTTGTTCCGGCAGCCGGATCACTGATCAGGCCGGTTTGAAGATACGGTCCGGAAGACCGTAGAAGCGCCCGCCTGATCTGTGCTGGATATTTACCGGACCAGTGAATGCGGAGAATGAGTGTAATAAAGACAAACTGATTAGTCCTGAACAGGGTTGCAAATAATGCATTACTTTTTGTAATGCATTAGTGTTTTCATTACTTATTACATTACATTCAGTAATGTAAAAAAAATCCATTACTCATTACATTACATTTTGTAATGTCAAAGATTTTCATTACCCATTACAATGCAATGGGTAATGGCATTTTTTTACATTACAAAGTCCAATGTAATGAGCAATGGAAATATTTTACATTACAAAATGTAATGTAATGAGCAATGGCATTTTTTTACATTACAAAATATAAAGTAATGAGTAATGGAATTTTTTTACATTACTAATGCAATGTAATGTAAAAAATCTCCATTACTCATTCCATTAAATTTTGTAATGTAAAAAATGCCATTATTCATTACATTACACTTTGTAATGTAAAAAAATTCCATTACGCATTACATTGCACTTTGTAATGTGAAAAATGTCCATTGCCCATTACAATGTAATGTGTAACGAATTTTTTTGTCGTTACACATCACATTGCATTTTGTAATGAAAACGTTTCACATCACAAAATATAATGTAATGAGGAATGGAAATTGTTTACAATACAAAATATAATGTAATGAGTAATGGACATTTTTTACATTACAAAGTCCAATGTAATGAATAACGGAAATTGTTTACATTACAAAATATAATGTAATGAGTAATGGATTTTTTTTACATTACTGAATGTAATGTAATGGGTAATGAAATATTTTTTCATTACCCATTAAAAAAAGTAACGAACAATGCATTACTTTTTCATTACAAATTTCGCAACCCTGGTCCTGAATCAGGTAATCTTGCGAGGACCTTGTTTGGGTGCCGAAAATCGTGCCTGATCGGTGTCGTATGTCTGCCGCATCAGTAGTACCCAAATACCGGTATAGTACCGGTGTAGGCACAACTTCAATTTTTTTTTTACCAAATCATCATCAGAACCCTTTTTTCAAATTCCGGTCGTAAGACTGTAATGAGAATATGTAAAAACGCGTGCGTTATTTTCACAGCCTAAATAGGCAGAAAAAATCCGGTAAAAAAAGAATTATTGTTGCATTGCAGCGATGCAATCTTCAACCCCACGAATAAAATTATTGACATTCTTTAGAATAGAATTAGAATGATAAAAATGTGCAAAGAAAAAAAAGGTTTACAGAAGTGTTGGAATGGCTAAATAGGTAGCACGCTCAGCTCTAGAATTAGAAGACGTAAGTTCAATTCCCAGGGGAGGTAAAAAACTTCAACGAAGCAGGATACGTTTTATTCCAATTATCATATAGGATCATAAATTACGCATATAGAAACAAAAAATACTAGCAGAATTTTTTTATTCGTAATTTTTGGATTTTTTTTTCATTTTAGACATAGATACGGCAACCGGGTCAGAACCTGAAAAGGTATACGGATCAGTTACGTTACCGACATCCGCGTCATGGCCGGATTCAAAAAAACGTTTCGCGCCCGGTAAGGCTCTGATCCGGCGGCCTGTACCGTCCCGTGGTACGGAATAAGGTATACCGGATGCGGCTCTAGTCTTCCCCGTAGCAACATTTCTAGTCGGGTATCTGTATTTCTTCCTTTTCGCGACGTATAGGACCCATTTCCGGTGTACGTTTTTTTCATATATTGTGTTTCCACTTCCTTCGTACGCCCTTGAGGGTTTGGGTGATCCCCCCTTGCGTTTTTTTATCCGACACTTGTCACTTTTGTTCCCAGCTCCTCGGAGATCCTCTGGAATGCCCATATCGGCTTAGCATGGTAGATCGCTGAAGTCGCACAGTGCGTCCATTGTTGTCGATTTTGAATGATACTTTTTATCATTGGTTGGCTAACTTTTGGTACGAATGTAGACCAAACTTGGTGAACAGTGACCAGCCAAAGGATCAAGCGGACGTCATTAATTTTTTTCAGTAGACTCCTAGACCCTAAGATCCCTGAAAGTATGGAGGTTTTTCTTGAAGTCGTGTTCCGAGTCACCCATCCTTACGATACGAAGAAACTACGGAAACATGAAAAGTGCGGTGATCGCGTGATTTTGTACCACAAAATGACGGAAAAGGCCCTTGGAGGGCTTGGCCCCTTGGCTGTCTTGGGTACGAGGGCCGCGTGACGCGATATATCATCACGCACCCGACAGGGCCTTCCAATCACCACGGACCAGATCAAGCGAGAATGATAAGCGATGAATTGCTGGATAATGTCAACGTAACGAAGCAACCTTCGCAACTCCGGAGGCCGGAAAGGGCGTCCAATTGGCTCACCATTTGACAAAGCCAAAGAGGATGATTACCTCAAGGATTTACAGAGCCGAAAGAAAACTGACGTCAACTCGTCAAGCGTTGTTGGCCAGACATCGGTCTTCAACCACCACAAGCTCATCGAAATCAACCAAGCTCTGGGATCACCAAGAAGCGAGGCAATCACACGCGTAGAAATGATGGGGCCCAAATCAGGGCCCGTTCAGGTTGTCTGACTGCCCTGGTAGGGCACTAGTAAGGCAGCCTGAAAGGGCCCTACTGGGAAATGTAACGTTGTGTCACATATGAGCCTGACCTGGTTGCCTGATCAGGCCCCTATCAGGTTGCCTGATCAGAAAGAAATATTCAAATTGAATAAATTTAAATCCAATATCCTTTTTAAATCCAATATGGTTTTTCCATGTCTCATGGCCTACATAATCTTATATGTTTCAGCTATTCTTTTTGAATATTAAATATATGCAAATTGAATAAATAAAGATTCGATCCGAATCAATCTTTATTTGCTTACAATAGACACTGTAAATCCAAGTATCGTGTATGGATAAAATATTTGAAAAATTCAAAATGAAATGAACCATTTAATTTCGAGTTCTACTATAATGATTTTGTATCATGGTTTATCATTCCCTGGCCTGCTGAAATGTTTTTGTTCGAAGAAAATATTTCGCCTATATGGGAATCGAACCTAGTACCTACCTACCTATAGCTACGCACGCTACCCCCATTCTACCGAGTGCTTGTAATATGTTGGGTGCAGATATGGCATAAGGGATCAAATGAATTCCAATAATTATTTATTGTATCACAGCAAGTATATCAATTAGTTAATATCATTATGATAATTAAAGAGTTTTATCGAATAACATGCTATAGATTTTTAAACTTAACCTTATATATATGGGATATTCCACGCCATTTCAACTAGCCCGTGGCCCCGATAATGTTTGGTTTTCCTGATTTCTTTTTTGTGTAAAATTGTACCCCGTGGAAGGAATATCCACACCATTTTTTTAGATTTTGATCTTCTCTTTTAGGAGTTATCATTTTCCAAAAAATGTCAATTCCAGAATTTTTGGTAACGTTTAAACGTTGATAACTCTTGAACTAATTGAGATATCAACAAATGGCACTATTTTTTTCATTTTAAAGCACACTTTCGTTAAAAAATATGATTCAAATTATCAATTAACAATGTCAACGTTTTTTATTTTTTCAAAAAAAATCTCTAAAATAGAGTGACCCATTCTCTGATTTTTAAGACTAGTTTCATCGTGGGCCCATTTTTCCTTCTATTGTTTTTCGAATTAATCATATTTAAAAAAAAAAACATTTTTATCATTTTAATGTCCAATAATGCTATTAATGATTTTGTCATTTCCAATTCGGCTTCGACAGGCCAGAAACGGTTTATTTTCCATTCGTACTGAATTTAACAAGAAAAGTGATTTCGAATGAACCAATTTTTTTCTCGTTAAATTCAGCACAAATTAAAAATAAACCGTTTCAGACCTGTCGAAACCGAATTGGAAATCACAAAATCATTAATAGCTTTATTGGACATTAAAATGATAAATATCGTTTAAAAAAAATATTATTAATTCAATCATCTATTTAGAAAATAGTTTTCACTTTAGAAGCAAAAAAAACGTTGAAATTGATAGGTGATCATTTTTTTCATATTTTTTAAGGAAGGGATGCTTCAAAATGAAAAGAATTATATAGTGCCATTTGTCGATATCTCAATTAGTTCAGGAGTTATCAGCGTTTAAACGTTTCCAAAACTTCTAAAATCGACATTTTTTGAAAAATTATAAGTCCAAAAGAGAAGGGATAAAAATCTAAAAATTGGTGTGGATATTCCCTTCATGGGGTACAGTTTTACCAAAAAAAAATCAGTAAAACCAAAAATGGTCGGGGTCACGGGCTAGCTGAAAAGGCGTGAAATATCCCATATATATATAATTCCTCTCTCTCCGCCGTACAAAGCTGCCGAAATCTTCTAACACGCATCCGAGTTGCATAACGTTTTTCGTCGTGATAGTCCATAACACCTTTTTTTAAATAGAATTCAGGAATACATCGAAAATTCGAAGCTACGATGCTGTCAAAACGAAGTTTCCATGTGGAAAATAAGAGGTTATGTGCATCTATCGACTGCTGAGGCAGTTACACGGCAAGCCTATTTATGGCCTTATCAGGGGAAGCCTTAGTAGGGCCTCATTAGGGAAAGCCTTGGTAGGGACCTATCGGGGAAAGCCTTAGTAGGATCTTATCAGAGACGACGTTAGTAGAGCCATTCCAGTATTGCCTCTTTGAAGGCCTAAATACTTCCGGCCCGTTCGGGGCCGGATCAGGATGTCCGTAATAGGTGTTACCCGTATCACACCCCTATCGGGGCCTGATCCTGATCAGTCTAACCCTAAGAACTTACGCGGGCTGTGACGCGCCACAAACATGGGAAATGACACGTGACACGAAGAAGACCCGGGCCAATTGCCCTTTTGATCAGCCATTCCGCAAACCCCGATTCCGGAAGTGGCCCAATGCCTGAAGGAGGGTTGGCCTCGGGGCGCGAGGGGAGGGTGTCTTTTAGCCCGCGCGGTCGGGTCTCTTCACCGGGGGATGAAGACGAGTCAGCAGCCAATCGGGCTCAAGCAGGGGTTGCTTTCGCTTCTGCGTCGATATACACCCTATGCTGAACCCGAGGGAGCAACAAGTTCGGGGTTGTCTCGGACACCACTGCGCGCGTGTTTCGCGGATCATCCAGCCGTCGAGACTCGTACCGGGTGAATAAAGAGAGTTCGCGTCAGTACTGAGAGGGTTTTACCGCAAACGCCGGTAGTGTTCGTTTCCCAGGCCGATGAAGGGAACGCGAAGCCACACCACACACTGGAACAGTGTGACGGTCGCGGTTCACTGACACGTACTCACGGGACGACGCCGACGCCTAAGCAACACACAACGAAACCCCACTTGACGCCCTTGTATATCCAACAGTCGGAGAGCGACACTCGACGCTGGGACGCCATCGTCGAAGGACGCGCACCATGAATATGTCACACTGACAATCCTGGACACTTACGAGCCATCACAACTCGCTTCACCATTACCGTTACGCGAATTCCAAGGTGCACTGCGCAAGTTTCCACTATTCGATTCATATGTACGTGAATGCATACGTGTGTGCAAATATACGAGGAGCGTGTCGACCCTTCGAAGGAGCGTTGAACTCTCTGTCGGATATCTGCAATCACTTTCCTCTCAAGGTCCTTCCCTGAACTTCCGCTCCCTTCGTAACGTGAGCCTTTGGATCCACCGGGTTCAACATTTGGTCCAACCGCACACAAATGCAGTGGCCGTAACGAGGGCTTCCTTGTTTTCCGCAATTCGATCATCGTCACTTTATGTGATTTATTTAAAAGCCGCAAGTGCCAGCGAGGAGTGCTTAGAGTGTGGTGAACGGACACGTGGCTATTTTGGATTTTCTCGGTGAATGCTTGAGAAGATTGCCTCTATTGTACGGGCAATCCGCAGGGAAGGGAAACGTCCTCAGGATCGTGCTGTGACAATTGTGTGTTGCTGCCTAGCGGCGAAACATCGTGCTCTGGCATTCGGTGGGGATAGTCTGGAGAGCAAACTCTGCCAAGTATTTCGGGGGCGAGTAAAATGCCGTTTTGGTCGGTGAGGGTTGGTGGTTTTCAGTCCTAGGCGGCTGCTGAGTTGTCTACCATATTGGAAGGCTGCGTGGCTTCCTAGGGCAAACTTACTGCCTCACAGCTTCGGATTTGGTGGGTCCTTGCGAGCTGTTCACGCAACGAATTTGAATCAGTGGAGTTTATGTGAATTAAACATTCGGGGACCGGTTGAGGACTGGCTGAGTGTGGCGAACTTTATCGTATCGTGTTTTCCCCAGATAATAGTCCGCAGTGAAATCCGCAGTTGTAAAACGTCGATGCGTGAGCCTCGAAGGTCTAGCAGGCCGGAGCAATTTAGTGAAAGAATAAAAGAGCGTGGGAGGGCGAAGGAAAGACCGCTATTGAGAGAGAGGGTGGTCATAACGGGTGGTGAATCGATTTGGAATATATTACAATCACGCTGCACGTGACTCGCAACCGGCTACGAAAAAGACCCCCCGACGATCGTACACTCAACACTTTTCCCCAGGAAAACCCCCACGCGGGTGTAAATCTTTCGCTGTGGAGAGAATGCGTGAGCGAATACATTTGAAATATAAATGAGCCGTCGAAGCTCTTGCGGAAATGGGCGGTAGGCACATTTGAGAGCTACCGGTGATCGCGAGTGTTACGAGACCCGTTCCCAGGGATGGACGTTTGAGAGGTCTCTTCCAGCACGCTATACGAGCAAGGCCAGCTCAATTCGTGGAAAGCAAAAAACAAGTGCATTTCCGGTGGCACATGCTCGATACAGAGTTGGCCTATCACGCTCTCAACGGCCGCCAATCTCTGTTCGATCGTAAAGACCCGTTGGAAAAGTCGCGTTCCTCCACATTTTTTCCTGCTTTCCAGGGAAAGGGAAGAAAGGTCTAAACAAGGAGTTATGAAACTGGAAGGTCATGTTTTCCGATACGACACGAATGGTGGAAGTCCCAAGTAGATGCTTTGCGGAAGTGCAGCGATCAACGTAAAGACACGACTGTGTGGGAGAGCGGATGAGCCAAGAGAGAGGCTGAAGAGGCCTGCTCAAGTGACACCTATAGACAAAAGTCCTTGACGAATCTAGATACCTAGTGATCCAAGTGCAGTCTCGTTGAAGGCAAAGAAGAGGCAGCGGCGCGTCTCCCCGCGAGATGATAGCCGCTCACAACAATAATCAGCAACAGGCAGCTGTTTCGCGAGCGGTATCTCATATTGGGCAGTACGAGGAGATGAACGGTGGCTCGACGACTGCCAACGGCAGCGGCGTTGCTGGTGGTGGCGTTGGGGATACGACGATTGTTGCCGGTGAGGAGGAAGGCTCTATGCAGGAGGCGCCACATCGCGACGACTCGGCGAAAGCTCCGAGGCTTGGTCTGAGCAATGGTAAAGCGGCCGGTACGGCTGGCGACAAAGTTCCGGTCGAAGAAAACGTGGCGCATGTTCCAACCGCGGCTCACCGTCGTCATCGCGACGACCACGATGTCGACGAGGACGACGATGTCGAGGAGGACGAGGACGAGGAGGACGAGGAGGAAGATGACAACGAGCTCGGAGCAGGCGGCATGAGAAACATCGATGGCGGTATATTGGTGGGTGGTGGTGGTGGTGGTAGCGGTGGTGGTGGTGGTTGTTCAATGCAAGGTAACGCTGAGCTCGAGAGTCGCCGCGAGACGGCGCGTACCGGCATAGGGATGATGGGTATGGGAATAGCAGCTGGAACGGGGGCTAACGAGCCAGCTGGTGGGGGTAACGGCGGAGGTGGCATGGGCGGCTACTGGAGGCAGAGCAGACCCTCTAGTCCCCGCATGCCGCCTCCTGAGCAGCCGGAGCACAGGCCGAAGAGCCGACACGAACAGCTCGCAAACGCCACAACCAGATACAACAACCTCGGTTATTGGAGAGCAAGACGGGTTACTTTCTACAAAAATGGCGATCCTTACTTTCCCGGGGTCGAGTTCAGGTAGGCTTACTTATTTCTGCCTTTTGTTCGTCGCACCACGTTGCTACTACCGCCTCTCAATCACACCTCAAACAAAGCAATAGACTCAACCAGGTCACCTGTCGAAGTTACGACAATGGTGTTTACGCACCTTCCAGTAGCAGACTGCACTTTCGCTTTGTCTTCCGATTCGCACCTTACAATCAACCCTGCCTTGCTCCTCCAACGCACTGCGACATTTGTTTACCCACGAGAACACATGGCACACTTGCGTCAAACCTTCCTCCGGGTGATGCTACATCGCAAGCTCGTAGGTTTTCCCTCCAAGCGTAAAAACACAATCACGATGACAGCGGTCAGTATTGGAGTCTGCCGATGGTAAGGATGTCTAGTTTTTCCGAGTTCTTCGATTGATGACAGTGTTTCAGTACTGCGATTGTCGTTCCATGGAGGTCAAAGTGGTAGTTTTGATGTGTGTTTCTTCGCAGATTCAAGCCCGGCCGAGATATCGGATCTTTGGAGGCATTGCTGGATCGCCTGTCCCAACGTCTCGATCTGCCGAGGGGTGCCCGCCACATATTCTCCATGGACGGTGATCGGAAGCTCAATCTCGACGAGCTTGAGGACGGCGCCTCCTATGTCGTTTCGAGCTACAAGACGTTCAAGGCAAGTTGTTTCTCGTCGTAGAATTCTCGTCTGCACCACTAAAACACGCGAGCGTAACATCTAATTTGACGTGATAACGCCAACGTCCAATCGCGCCTCCATTCAGCCCGCAGGGGTACGAAGGGTGAGGGTATTAATTGCCTGGTCGCGAAAAAAAAGTGAATGTAGACCAGGCCAACCTGGAACTGACTCACCGTTTCTTATATGTACACCAACATTTGTACATATCAAGATCAAGCCGGACCGTTTGGTGCAAAAAAGGACCCTGGAGGTGCTTTCAGACATTTGGGTTGGCGCGAATGTGACTAAGGAGACTGGAATCTCACGGGATCGATTTGCTTTCCAGTTGAGAGGGTGAGCTCGTGACAGATCTTGTACAAGTGCGAACATAATTTAGTTCTTCGCAATTTTCCGCCTGTATCCCCCGACAAGTTGTGGGACACCGTGGGCGTTGATCGAAGGAGATATGCAAAAAGGCAAAGAGTAAATATGCTTTCCGCTGTAATTAAAGCACAGCGCGGTCACGTGTGCGGCCTCAATATTCATGAGGAGTCCAGACTCAGTCGACGCGTAAGAGAAACACATGTAGGGGTGAGAGTTTCGTTCTCGAAGAAGTGGACACCCTCGTGGTGCTTCATTGGTGTGCACACGTCGATTGTATACTTTGGTCTTCGACTCCCCAACTGACCCCTTGCCGCCTCACGCGTCCACTACAAATCTCCCTATCCCTATCGAGCCCCTTTTTGTTCTCCTACACAGTAGAGATTTTGGTGTGAGTAAAGCCGAGCGAGCGATTTATAAAAGAAAAAACTGCGTGTAGTAACCTCACCACTGGCTGGATGAAAGAGCGCCGGGTGGGCGATCGTGTGAGTGTGTGTTGATCTGGCCCAGATCAACGTTAAGGAGGCCGCACGCAACACACCGAGTCTGTTTGCAGGACGGCTGGCTTCACACTCCGCTCTGGACAATCTCGGTCAATCGAGCTCTTTACGTTCCCCGGCAAAGACGAAACGAGACTCAGAAAAAAACCAGTTATCCGGCTTCAGACAATATTTGAGGGTCGGAGGAATTGGACGATGGAAGCAGTGCACCCTTTTCATCTGGACGTTTTGCTATGGGGTGCTAAAGCTTGTAGTGCCGACTAGGAACATCACTTATGTGACAGCCTTAATTTTGTTGAAACTCATTTATGTGATCAAGCATTGGCAACTATTGGACACGTATTTTTTATCGGCGGAAAAACGGTTCTGAGGCGGAAACCACCCTTCAAAGACAGGCGTGTCAGCCCTGAATTTAATTTAATACTTCCATAGTGAATTTTTCAGAGCTTTGCATTAGAAAAATGTTGGTTTTTGTTTCATTCAGATCAGTGCACTGCTTGTGGGTGAAACCGAAATCAGCCCTCGACACGCCTTTCTTTGAGGGGTGGTTTCCCTCAAAACCGTTTTCCCGCTGATAAAAAAATACGTGTCTAATAGTTTTCAATGCTTTATGACATAAATTAATTTTAACAAAATCGAAGGCAGACACCTTAGTGATATACCTTTTGAGTCAAAATCATCGAGATGGAAGATTGATCCTTTTGTGGTGGTGAAAAACAGACTCGTGTGATTTCTCGGATACCTACTCCGAGAAAAATCACTTGGGCTGACTGAATGCGTCATTAGAGGATGCCAACAAATAATTGAAAAATAGCTATATTAGGTTATTATGAGAACTATTTATTCCATCGCAGTAACGAATACTGGGAATAATCAATTTTATGTTGTTCAAGTTTCCCGCGTTGGAATGCAACGAATGCCTTTTCTCTCCATTTTTATTGTTATTCAAAATCATTGTCGATAGATTCAGATTGTAGGTCTCTAATAAGCATCTTTAAAAAATATCCCATAGCTTTGTGTTAGAAAAAAATTATTTCCGTTGTGTTCCATCGATGTAAACTTCAATATCATCACATTTTGATGCTGCATCCCAGATTTCGTTGGTCACCTGTCAATGAACAATGTCATTGAAACTAGAAAACTTATTGATTTAAGACGAATCAGAGACAATTTAATTATATTCTCAGCGGAGTATCAATTCCTAGAAATCATTCCCGTTATGGAATCCTCTGATTAAAATTTCCCAAAGTCATCCAAACTTTAAGATCCGTTTTCGAGATAAGTTTACTCAGATACAATCATGGCTCGTCCAGTAGCATGGGAATAACGAGAAGGTTGGAAATGTTCGAAGGCCAGGCGAAGCACACTTTGTACTTTAATATACGGGCTGAAACATTGAGGTCTAAAGATTAGCTCACTCGCCATTTCGGTTGATTGTGATTCATCGTATCGGTGTGGACGGGTCACACCCGATCCGCAAATTTCTAGGGCTTGGGGCGTGACCGATCGGGTCGATTTAATAAACCGAATAATCACGTCGATGCACGATCATCGCTCGTTGATCGTCATCCCTCCCCCTGGAGCGTAAAAGTGATATGCTGTGAGTGTGGCAAAGTGGCCTACATCAGCGAAAATCTGGGTCATCAACCTATCAACTTGAACGAGGGGGTTCTTCGACTAGCAGTCGAAATCGAAATTTGTCTCGCTACAAGTTAACATAGAGCAACAACGGATGTGCAACTTTTTGCCGCTCCATATCCGGCATTGCTCATACTCACTCTGGATTTGTTTGGGTTGCCAGGAAATCCGCACGAATGAGTAGTCTAAAAAATCTTAATTACATTACATATAATCTTATTTATAATGATATTCCAATATTGATAATATACAATTACATATAAATTATATAAATTATATATAAATAAATATAATACTATTATATACAATATAATGTAATATATAAGCTCAAAAATGTTTTTAAATTAAAAATAAATCTCAATTAGTCTTAAAAATCTTAAATAACTTGGCCTACCTTTTTTCAACAATTGCTTTCTTTCGATTGCAAAAAAATTGTTCTTAAGGGTAAGAAGTGACTTTTCATGTTTGCAAACTTTATAGTCAAAATTAAAGTATTGCTTGGCAATCCAAACGAACCCAAACAGAGTAACGTAGACAAAAAAGGAAGGAACATTTTATTTGTAGTACGTGCTCACAGATTACTGGTATTTCCGATAATTTTGGATTGCAGAGTCAATGGAGGTTGTAATTTCATGGTGCTGGAAAAAAAAAGAAATCCTGGCAATTGTCAATGCCACGAGATTCGGAATCTCCTAGAATATACTATTCTACTACCAGGAAAAAACATTCCAAACTGATACTGTCCGATCACAAGCCCTTCATTGGCATCTCGATCCAGTGCACTCAGCAGGCGTTCAACAAAGTATCAGCAAGCAAGCTCGCCCAGCGCTTGTTCAGTATCCAACCCTTGAGACTTTCGCCGACCTTTAAGGGGGAAAAATATTATATTATAAAATATAATATTATATATTAATATTATAATATTATACTATAATATTATTAATAAAAATATAATATTATATAATATTATATTTAAAATTACTTTTATAATATTATATTATAAAATACCTTTAGGCAACGGAAAATTGCCGATGGTCGTGATTTTTTTTATGGAAAGTTTTCGTTCCTTTTTGTATTTTTTATTAATCTTCAAAAATGGCGGAGGTATGGCAGTCTTTTAAATAGGTTGCGGCGCATGTTGTCAGATGGCGTGACACGTAACGTCGGTCGTGTTAATCCGAAAAAAATCCACCAGAGATTTTTCTTTCATTAACTTTCATACGCAGAATATGAACCAAGAAAAAGTGAGAAATGCTGAAAATTGATAAAATGATTGAAAAGATAGAATTTGCCACAAAATGGCTACATTTGCAATACATTTTTTTTATTTCAAAAACATTTAGGGTCACGTTTTAGCCAATGAGGTTAAAAAGATTTATACAAAATTTCATCAGAATCGGTGGATTGATCTTTTAGCTATACCCGACGCCAGTTTTGAAAATGCAGTTTAGAAGACCGTGCCAGACCTCCGCTATTTTCAAAGATGAATAAAAATAAAAAAATTCAATTTAACAGCCAAAAGTAGTAATAAAATATACCCTAAGTCTCAAAGATAGTGAAGAAATATATTCTTTAAAAAAAATCATGAAAATCAGCAAATTTTTTCCTCACCTAAAGGGTCTCCCTCCTTAATTTCTAGACACCATAGACATTTTGACAACGGCCGTTATATCACTAGACTCGAGTCAAACGGGCTCGTAGCCTGTTTGTCCGATTCAACGACCAGCTCTGCAAGTTTCTTGATCAAAGATTCCCGAACGACGTATGCATGTGGCTCGGAGCTTTCATTGGTGGGGCGAATGTTTACCAGCAAGCACGTGGCGCGGGTCGAACGCGTGACGGAGGGTTGGGCAGGGGTTGACGGGGGTTGGAGGGGCGAGTGAAGCGAATAATGGCCAGACAAGATTCCCCCCCTTCGTAAGCTGGAACTCGAGCAGAGGGGTGGCTTTGGGCGCACGAAACATTGAGTAAAATTCATGCCTGACATGCGCACTCTTATCCCTTTCTCTCGGCTGAGAATCTCAATCTCGGTATCGAATCTGATCATCACTAATGAAAGATATTTACGAACTCTCGTTATCGGCCACCGAAATTGGCTTGGCAAATAAGAATGCCCTAAATTTCGCGCTATCTCAGTGAATTCGGAGACCTCGATATGCAGACACAAATCATCTTGAGGCGTATTTAACGGAGACTTTGTCCTTGGAGTGCCATATTTCAGGTGTTTACATTTTATTTTTTTTAAAGGAAACGAGTAAAGCTTTTTGAGTGCGGTTTTTTTCTTGCTTTTATTCATGATATACAGAACGTTAAAAAAATTTTTTTTGAAAAAAAAAAACAAAATGGCGGCCGTTGAAGCTCCGCGAAAACAGATCCTCAAATCGCGGGAGGTAAACGGCTGACATCACTGCCCCCTCTTTGTTGATCTGAAACACAAATTCAAAGCATATTATCAATCTGTGACCCTTTGGTCATGGAATGACGGATGGGTTTTTCGTTTAGTACAAATTTCGGAAAATGGCGGCAATTAAAAAAAAATCGAATTTTCGCGTTTTTTTTCGCATAAAAAGATAAATAATAAATGCAAAAATGTATCTATCGAAAAAAACGATCCGTCATTCCGTGAAGACATATTTTCTGAGTATGCTCTCCAAATTTCAGGTCGATATGTTAATTACAGCGGTCAGGAGAATGTCAGCCATTTTTAAAAACGTGTTTTCGAGAAAAACGCGTTTAAAGTTTTGTAATGTGTTTACACAAATGTGTTTATAATTACCGCTAGTCGGCAATGCCTGGTCCATAGAGGCATCCCTCCTCTTCTTCTAGCTGCTCATGTTGAGCTCAAATTGATTTTTTGAAAATTTCAAGGACAAAGTCTCCTTTGAGGGGTCTTCTCACTTTAGACGCTAAAAAAAGCTATTGTCATGAATTTTTTTGATAGGTTGATATTATAGATATAATAAATACACTTTCGAAAGACATTTAAAAAAATGTCTTTATTTAAGTCACTAATTATAGACGAATATGGTAGTTAAAAAATTTTCTAAAAAATTGTAGGGCGGCGCTGTTGATGAAATCTCGGAGATGGATCATTCGAAACAAAAAAATCGAACAGTTTTAGATTCAGTATGTTAATGGCTATAGCGTATATCCTACGATTTTTGATATATGCAAATATAACAAAATGGCGGACATTTTTCGAAAAAAACAACAACAAAAAACGTGCTTTTTCACCGTTTTTTGGCAAAAAAAGTAAATATCAAAATTTAAAAAAATCCTTGATATGCGCTATAGCTAAAGAATATGTGGTTAGCATTTCATAAGGATCGGTTCAGTAGTTTCGAAGATTTTATCAACAAGCCGTCGAAAAACGTTGTTTCGAGAAAAACGCGTTTAAAGTTTGTTTGGGTTACGTAAATGCATTTAAAAAATTGTTTTATGTATTTCGAAAGTGTATTTATTAAGTGTAACAACTTTTACATCAATATCTATAATATAAACCTATCAAAAAAATTCATAAAACTAGCCTTTTGTAGCGTTTGAAGTGACGCCCAGACACTCCCAGAACTCCCTTAATTTTTAACAGATCGATTTTCACAGAATTTTTTATATGTTATATTTTGAGAGTCCGTCGAAAACAAAAAATCGACAAGCTCTTTAACTAAAATATATTGTTATTTCGAACGAATGAAACCGAATAAAAAATATGTAAAAAACATATTTAAAAAAAACAAGCTTTTATTTAACGTACTGAAAAGTAGAAAATAATTGTTTTTACCAAGTCACCTATATGTGACTATAATTAAAACCTTGGGGCGCTTAACTTTTTAAATGTTTAATAAATCACATCAATTCAGTTTTATTAACCAGAATTGATGTAATTTATTAAATTACATAAATTCAGTTTTATTAACAGTTTTATTAAATATTATCACACGTTTGTACTCAGTTTCAGGATTTTTATATAAGAAATCTAATGTTGTTTTACAGTAAATTAAATGCAGTTGATATGTAAACGGATTTATGTAAATTAATGATTACATGTTTAAATTTTGCGCGCCTCAAGCTTTTATTTATAGTCACATATAGGTGACTCAGTAAGAAAAATTATTTTCTACTTTTTAGTCCATTAAATAAAGCGTTGTTTTTTTAATATTTTTTTACATATAAATTATTTTCTACTTTTTAGTCTTCAATTGATTTGACTAGTTAGTTGTCACTTGTTTCTAGTAGTTTACTAGTTTACAAGTTTGTACGTTATGAACATCGAATGATTGTAAAAAATAACAAAGACTGTAATTGGGATTGAACTTGCGACTAATTGCTGCACATCAACTTTTCACATACAAACACAGTCGGCTACGAGTTTTACGGATATATATATATATATATTTTTTTACGCTGAATCATGCTTTGTCACCTTTTAGATGCATGTTTTCAAAATTTCAGAGCTCTGTGTAGTCAGGAAGTGGGTGAAATATCGATTTTCCATTTTGCATCTCACAGAAAGTCAAATTAAACAAAAGCTCGTAATAATTTGATATCAAACATCAAGATAGGAATGTGAATCTCCCAGAGACATCGCCAACTCGTTGAAATTTGTATCGTTGGAACGCGCCGCAGCTTTTGTTTATTTCTCCTAGTTAGTTAGTTATTCCGTTAGTTCTCTTATCATCCAAAATCCTTATCGCCCATTTACGTAAACCTCAACTAAAGATACCAAAAAACGTGTGACCAGTTTTCATAGACTACAAAAAAAAAATGAGCCATCGAAATTGTCATCGCATTCCAACGATGTAAACGTCAGCATAGTCAGCTACTTAGACATTTCAGTCTTCTTCATCAACGATGAATTTTCATAAATTATATCGACAGAGCCATTCTCCTAGACCTATCCCAACCGGCCTGGGATTGCGTCCCCTGAACTACCGTAAGCTCCCAAAAGCTCATTTTTATCTTTTATTCTTGATCGCTTCGTCAAGGGCTGTTGCAGGATATTCGAGCTCAAGTGCGTTCAGAATGCGATGGGGCTGCGTTCTCCCTTCACCAGGTAGATAGTACGTAAAGGTAGTTCGAACGACCATGGACATGAATCACATGAGAAGTCGAGTCGAAAGGGAGGCTCGCTGTATAGGGGAAGCCGCATCATGCTTCTATACGAGCTTCCGTTAGAGTCAGAGGACGGTTTCGCTCGCTTTTGCCGACACGGGCGAGGGTGGATATCTAAGGAGAAAGAGAGAGGGAGAGAGAGAGACAGAGAGAGAGAGAGAGAGAGAGAGAGAGAGAGAGAGAAGGCGAGGAGAAACGTCGGCAAAGCCGCCACTGCCACTTGCCATGGAGAGACCGTATCTCATTGACCGTCGGTCAACTGCGGGGTTGGTGGTCAAACGCGCGAGGGGATCGATACAAACCGCCTCGTTATACCCTGCCCTTATAGGCTTACCGTCTTCGTCGTGTGCACGAGAATTCATACCTACTCTTCCCCAAAATTAACAAGTTTTCATTGATTTCCCAAACGTCGGTTGATCCTACTGCGAGCTTAGCAAGACAACGTGGAATCTCGCCCAAGACGTATGCCACGCTCGTAAGATACCTTTAGGCAAGGAAAAAATAGCTGATTTTCATTATTTTTTTTTTAACAAGGATTTCTGCACCATCTTTGAGACTTAGGGTTTTATTGATACTATTCGCTGTTACATGGTATTTTATTTGTTATTAATCTTCAACAAAGGCGGAAGTATGATACGGCCTTCTAAACGGGTTGCGGCGCATGTCGTCAGACGGCGTGACACGTAGCGCCGGCGGGATTAATCGGAAGAAAAAACCGACGAAGATTTTTCTTTCCTGAATACTTATACGCAGAGTATGAACCAAGAAAAAGTGAAACATGTTGAAAATCAATGAAATGATACGCTTTGTAACAAGAAGATTGAATTTTCTGAAAAAATGACTACATTTTGCAATTGAAAAATACTACTTGTTAATTTTCAAAAAGATTTAGGGTCTTGTTTCAAACAATACGGTTAGATAGATTTATACCGAATTTCATCAGAATCGGTCGATCAGTTTTTGAGCTTTTCGAAAATGCAGTTTAGAAGACCGTGCCGTATTGCCACTATTTTTAAAGATTAATAAAAAAAAATATCATGTAATAGCGAAAAGTAGTAATAAAACATATCGTAAGTCTCAAAAATGGTGAAGATATCTTTTCTTTAAAAAAAAATAATGAAGAACACCGAAATTTGTCCTGGCCTAAGGGTATCTGCTCCCTTAAGAATTGATTTACAACGCTGCAACGTTATTTACCCGGCTTGTGCAACATTATAATCGATAGCGTACGCTTTAAAACGAAAAGATTGAATTTTCCGAAAAAATTGGCTATATTTTTCAATAAAGAAGTACTTTTTTTTCAAAAACATTTAGGGTCTTGTTTCAAACAATAAAGTTAGAAAGATTTATACCAAATTTCATCAGAATCGGTCGATCAGTTTTTGAGCTGTACGTCACGCCAGTTTTCAAAATGCAGTTTTGAAGACCGTGCCATTTCTCCGCTATTTTGAAGACTAAAAAAAACCATGTAATAACCATAAGTAGTGATAAAACATATCCTGAATCTCAAAAATGGTGAAGATATCTTTCCTTTAAAAAAAAAAAAAAATAATGAAAAACAGTGAGTTGTTTCCTCGCCTAAAGGTATATCTCCCCTTAAGAATCGATTTATAACGCTGCAACGTTATTTACCCGGCTTGGACAACATTATAATTGATAGTTTCGAGCCGTGAATTATCGCTGAGCGACGAGGCACTCTTTGGTGCGAGACAGGTCGTTCCTCTCAGCGAATTGGCGAGCCAATTTCTCACACATCCCTGGACAAAACTTCATCGAATAGAGGTACGACGAGTCGACCTGAAGATTCGAACATTCGTGGAATTAACTACTTCTTCAGGGTTGAATATCAAAGGACACCACTGTGACGAGCCGAAAAAAGGTCCTGTTTCCGATTTTTTTTGTCCACTAGGCTATTTATGTGGGATTTGGAAAAAAAAACAATGTTGTAAAGCATACATTGAAGTGGTTTCGTGCAAATTTTTATTAAAAAAAAAATATTAACAACGTTATTGAGGCAAAATTGAGCCCCTGCTTAAAAATTGTGGTCCAACGGCCGGATCGATAACTCGACAATGGTTGGTCTGAAAAATAACAATAATAAAGTTTCATAATCTATATAAATGTAGTTTTGTACGTGGCCGTTTTTTCGAAGAAACAAAATTTCACAAAATGGCGGATGTTAAACAAAAGTGCAAAATTTGCGAAATTTTTACTTATATTTGGGGACGTAAAAAATACTAAATTAAAAGAAAAACGGCTACGTACAAGGCACCTGCTCTCACTAAATAGTCTGTAAGTTGAACATTTTATGACATTTTAAAATACGTGTATTTTGAGAAAATGCAAAAAAACGATTTTTTTTTCTCGTCACAGTGGTTTCCCGCCTCAATTAAACTAGCTCGAACGAAACGCTGCTTGAATGCAACACTCACTTTTTTTAGTTGAGAAATAAATTAACGTTGAGTGATATAAGCTAACGTGGAGACAGATCTTTTGGAAGTTCCAGGCTTCAACCATTAAATATTTAACGAGTCTGCTTGGAGCCCAATGAAAGGTCGATTTTCAATTTTCTTTCCATGAAACTATTGGGATGACGAGGTCGGCATTTTACACACAATTCAAACATAGTCTTGCCAAGTTTGAGGTTTTCTTAAGTTGAAAAATATTGACACATAATAAAGTTATTATTACTTAAAGAAAGTGCCGCCGTTGCTGCTTGGCCAAATGGTGCGCCAAATTATACGCTTATGTTAGTATAATAATGAAACTTTCGTATTACCGGATACTTTACCGAAATATTGAAAATTACGAAAAACGCAAACTTTAGAAGAAAAAAGTTCTTTTTTCAGCAAAAATAAACGACTTTAATCATTATTTACCAACAAACGGACAAACTTATCAATAAAACCTACGGTCACACGACAGGAAATGCCATGGACTCTGTCTCATATGCTCTGTTGAAATTTGCCACACATTCAATGACAAGGAATATCACTTCCCCCATGGAAATTTATGTATGTAAAATATACGCAGAAAATATATGCCACATATATATATATATATATATATATATATATATATATATATCGGTCGCATATATAGTGACGAAAAATAGAATAATACGTATATATTCAGTATATATGCACCAAATATATGACGCATATATGACCCATATATTTTCGATATATTTTTCTGACCAAAAAAATATATGCTACGTATAAACACTATATATGATGCATATATGAGGCATATAAGACGCATATATTTTCGATATATTTTCAATCAATTTTTTTGTCAGAATAATATATCAAAAATGTATGCGTCATATATGACGCATACATTTTTGATACATATTCCTGACAAGAAATATATGCTGTGTATAAACACTATTACAGTTAAACTTAATAAAACTTAAAACTTAAACTTTAAAAAACTCAACTTACAGTTAAAGTACACGATTACAGATAAACACTATATACAGATATGCGTAGCATATCTGGATATATGTGGCATATATGTACCATTTATGCAGTATATATGTGGTATGTATGCAGTGTGTATGCAACATATATGCTAAATATATGTGGTATATATGCAGGGTTAATGCTACATATATCATTGATATATGATACATTGATATACACTAATACCACGCATATACATCTCATATATAAAAACGTTACGAAAATTAGAATTTGGCACATATATGCAACATATATTTTTTCAATATATGGCATACATTTCACATATATTACAATTATTAATAAAATAAATTTGCAGTATATTTTTGCGTATGTAAATTTGCATGGGGGTTGAGTGTGTCACGTCGCGACCAAATGCGCACAATGTATTTCTTTTTCTTGCTTTCTCTTATCTTTTTGAGCCCCGGCGAAGACGCAGGGACGACGCGATTTCCCATGGAAATCGTGAACGACCACGTACGCGCGATAGAGGCATTCTCATTTTTCGACGGATATTTATATTTTTCTTTAAGTTTAGACCTACACGCCGGAAATGTAGGCTATTGATAATAAGTAAGCGTCCCGTGCTTTCCCACGCGAGAGCACAGCAGTCTTAACGACATGAAGAACAAATACACACTCGCCAGAACGAAATCCTCGAACCTAGGAAACCACCCTGTCATAAAACACCACGTGCACTCGCGGGCCTTGGTCAACAAGCCCTATCTCGAGCAATGCGTTCTCGCCGCCGACAAGGCCCCTTTTTCCGCCCGGTATTTTTCCGCGCTCCAGATAAAGGAAACGGTGCTCCAATTCCTGGAAATAGGGCTACGGATATGACTCGCAGACTACGTCCTGCTCCCACTCTCCATTTTCGACCAATCACCCGAAGAGACATATATTTGATGCCCTTTCCACCAATCCCTATAGAAAATGCATCACGAAAATGCACTCCTTCCCCCATTAACGAAACCTCTCCTATTTTTCCTCTTGGCAACGAAGTGTCTGTCGGAAAGTCAGTCTCCCAACAGTTTCCATCGTGATCGGACAAAGTCTCCCAACAGTTTCCATCGTGATCGGACAAAGTCTCCCAACAGTTTCCATCGTGATCGGACAAAGTCTCCCAACAGTTTCCATCGTGATCGGACAAAGTCTCCAACATCTTCCATCAAATCTAGTTCGAAACGAAAAGCTGTCTCCTGACAGTATCCGACAAGTCCAAACGTTAACTCTAAAAATTAGTATATCTCCGGTATAATTGTTACAAGTTCTGTCTATACTTTGTAAAGCGCGACCACATTAACATCGATACATTGAATCGCATAAATGCCCAATTAATTCGAAGACTCGGCTCGCGATAAATACTCGTGTATTAAAGATCGTGTCTACGTGAAGAACACCCGAGTCGAAATTTTTAGCCTCCTCTGAACCCTCGCAGGACCCATTTCTTTTGTAATACATAAGCCGCCAGCCTCCGTTGAACCTACGAAACCTCATTTGTCGAGTTCAGTGCCATGAAGAGACCTCCTCTTGGCCCAGGGTAGCCTCTGCTAGACCTCCCAAACCTTCTCTCGACACCCAGTTTCAGTGAAACGTGCAGAGCACAGGCCTCCTTAACCTGCTTTCAATCTCAAACTGTTGCCTCGACCCCACCTAACCTGCTTTCGGCCCAAATTCGATATCTCCTCCATCATCATTCCATTGTGACCTGATCGGTAACCCGTTCGATGACGAAAATAATACGAAATTAATAAAAATACATCGTCCCCTTATCAAATTAATAGTCCAATATTAATATGCGAAAACAATCAAATTTGCTCAATATCGATTTATTATTATTTTATAGGCAATTGATAAAAGAATGCTTGTGTATACAGTCTTACTCCAATTCTATCGGATTAATAGGCATTTTCCTGTGAGAAAAAATCTCACAGGAAAATTCTTTAAAAAATGCCAGTCTATCCAGTATAAGCTTACGCGACGTTTTTCGTTCTTGACATTTCTTCTTAAGCCCTCTAGTTCTTGAGTTACATTGCATTATCTAGAATTAGTCTTTTTAGCAAAAAATGAAATAACATTGCGAAAAAAATCGTACAAAACTTTATAAAAAACGCAAATGAAGTTCCTGCTACCCTGTTTAAATTCATCATGGATAAACGTAACAATTTTTTTTCCATAAGTCATGCGTTCAATTCTTGATGGTCGAAAAAAAGCCGAAAATCAGTCACGTATAAAAGTGCGTACCGGGTCGAAAAGAAAATGACAAAAAAATATTTCAGAAAAGCAACATACAGCTGAATTTATTCCCGTCAAAACGCCGTTCGGTAAATTTGGTTATCTTTTTTTTACGAAGCTATGTGACTTTTAGTGCAGCACGAAATATCGACTGGTGTATCCAAACATTTAAGCGACGGTATATATTATATAATACTTTATATATATATATATATATATATATACCACATATTTCGAGTATTATATATATATATATAATACTCGAAATATGTGGTTGCGTTAATATATTCGAATATACACTACCAGTCAAAAGTATTCGGACACTTCAGATAACTGCAAAACTTAATATCACTTTGGATCATTGCAAACTTATGGTAGAATAATAATTATTTTACGAAGATACTATAAAGCTCTGTGAAATTACTTAATCATATAGATGTTTATAGTATCTTCGTGAAATAATAAATGAAATGAATTATATTACTCTAACATTATTTGGCAATTATCCAGCGCTCAAAAGTTTTGCGATTATGTGGAGTGTCCGAAAACTTTTAGCTGGCAGTGTATATCTAAATAACATATAATGTTGATTTCTGTATGGAACGATAGGGTGTTAATTATAGTCTATTTCATGTTCTGAAGGATTGAAATTGTCGGTTTAGAATTCAACCTCATTCGATTTTTTCTTTTTGTTTTTGTTCGTTTTGTTTTTTTTTGTTTATTCAATAATGAGTTGATAAATGGCGACGGCCGATTACCGTCGATTTCAAATAAGATGTTTGATTTTTCCTTGTTTTCATTTTTAGCACGTCGAAAATTAAAAAAATATTTCCACGTGTATGTATGAAGCATATTTTTATTTTTTCCCGCTAAATATTATGATATTAACTAACCGCGTCTATTTGATTTTTTTAAAATTTGTATTAACTAGATTTTTCATAGAACCAAATTTTTCCTATTGCATTCCATTATTAAAATGATTGATTTTAAAAATGTTTATTTACAGAAAATCAATCTATTTAATACCGTCCAATAACTACATATTTTATTTGATCCTAATAAATCTGTGATTCGGTTTCATCAGTTTAACATTTTCATCTGTTCAAAAAAACAATTTAGTCAAGTTCACTGAATGGATCTAGTTATTTTTTTTAATTTACCTTAAATAGAATATTTGTAGAGTTAAGCATTTTTCTATTTGATTGAACTAATGGTCCATCTTTATTGCAACACTCATATCAAGGGGGCGGGGGGTAGTGAAGGTGGAGAGAGAGGAATTCACTACCCCCCGCCTATTTTATATATATATATATATATATATATATATATATATATATATATATATATATATATACCAGGTGTGTAAGTATGAAACCGGAATTTTTGTACAGAAAAAACACGTTTATTGTAATGATATGATACAAATAACTGGAGATGGCTTCTCGGGTCACCTTTAACTGATCCGCCAGTTGTTGTTGTGTTTGAGCGTCGTCTTCGTCCAACAAAGCTTGCAGGTCAGCGTCTTCAAACTTTTTCGGTGGTCTTCCACGTTCTTCGTTCCTCACGTCAAAATCGCCACTTTTGAACCGTTTGAACCACTCGAAACACTGTATTTTACCGAGAGCATGCTCACCAAACGCCTTCACAAGCATTCGATGCGATTCGGCTGCGGTTTTCTTCAGATGAAAACAGAAAAGTACTGCTGTCCGCAAATCGTAATTTGTTGGCACAAAACTCGACATGTTTATCTCTAATAAACTAATGCTACTGAATGAAACTCGTGTTATTGTGAGTTGGAAATCTTTGTCGGATATCAATACAATAACAAGACACCGCTGACGTGATGTGTCGGTAACTGCATCGACATCTAGCGCCACCTATGGGCAAATTCCGGTTTCATACTTACACACCTGGTGTATATATATATATATATATATATATATATATATATATATATATATATATAAAATTCCTCTCTCTCTCCACCTTCACTACCCCCCGCCCCTTTGATATGAGTGTTACAATAAAGATGGACCATTAGTTCAATCAAATAGAAAAATGCTTAACTCCTGACCTCCTTTGAGTCAAAAAGTCTACTTTCTGCCATGCCGGAGGTTCATCGGAGGCTCTAACGCATGGTACTTTCAAACATTGTACCCTCCTTTAGATACCCAATAACCCGCTCACGCCGATTTCTGCTCGCCTTCATTTTGTGGGTTGAACGCGGCTCGAAAATTTCGACTCGGGCTCCGCTAAACCCGTAACCGAGCGTACACAACCGAGCGGTCCGGCCTACCTGCGAAGGCCCGATTCGATCTTCCATATCTCCACCCATTGTACCCACGGCGCATCGACAAATGTAAGCGAAATACTACATGTACATTTTCTGTATTATTAATTTACCCAACTTAACCAGATTGGTTAATTCCAATAAACCCCGAGTCGATAGAATTTGAGTGTCCAATTATTCCTCAATCGGATAATCGCGTCATCCCATTTTTACCCAAGCACTACCCCTTTTTTTACCCTCATCCCGAGCTATTGCGCTAGGCGTAGGCTACAAAGAGGGAAACATAAAGAAAATATATGCCCACGTCCCCTCAGGACGTGACAAGTGTTGGCCTTCGATTTCGTTGAAACTCATATATGTGATAAAGCATCGAAAATTATTAGACACGTATTTTTTCATCGGCGGAAAAGCGGTTTTAAGGGGAGAAACCACCCCTGAAAGAAAGGCGTGTTGAGGGGTAACTTTGCAGTTTCACCCACAATCAGTCCGCCGATTTGAATAAAACAAAAACAAAATTCTTTTAATATAAAACGATGAAAAATTCACTATAGATGTATTGAAAAAAAATGAAGGGGTGACACCCCTATCTTTGAGGGGTAGTTTCTCCTGTTAACCCGTTTTTCTCGGGAAAAAAATATGTGTCTAATGGTTTTCATTGCTTTATCACATACTAGGTGTAGTAAAGACCATCTGTTTTTGCAATAGATGGTTTTAGTAATCTGTATCTCGCGTTGTATAAGTGCGATCGGATTACGCTAGATGGCGTTAGAAAGATAAGATTTCGTACTAAAATAAATATCTTAGGCAGTTTTGTGATTGCTTCACTCAATATTGTTTAAGCGCGCGTCAAAGATGCCCACCAGCAAAGTGAAAATACGCCATATTTTACAGTTTTTCTTCGATAAAGGCGAAAACGCAAGCCAGGCGGCTGAAAATGTGAATAGTGTTTATGGTCCTGATACTGTAACAGCAAATCGCGCGCAATTTTGGTTTCGTCGATTCCGTTCCGGTAATTTTGATGTCAAAGATGCATCACGCTCTGGAAGCCCAATTGTCGAAAATATCGATAAAATAATGGAAATCGTCGAGTCCGACCGTCATGCACTGTTTCGGTTGCCCAGGAGCTAAACATTGCACAAAAAACCGTTTGGAACCACTTGAATAAGGCTGGATACAAAAAGAAGCTCGATGTATGGGTGTCACACGAGTTAAGGCAAAAAAACCTCATGGACCGAATTTCCATCTGCGAATCGCTGCTGAATCGCAACAAAATCGACCCATTTCTGAAACGGATGGTGACTGGTGATGAAAAGTGGGTCACTTACGACAACGTCAGGCGAAAACGGTCGTGGTCGAATCGCGGTGAGCCGGCGCAAACGGTGGCCAAGCCAGGATTGACGGTCGGGAACATGTTGCTGTGTGTTTGGTGGGATTGGCAGGGAAACATCTACTATGAGCTTCTCCTCTACGGCCAAACTCTTCATTCGGACCTGTACTATCAACAATTGGACCGTCTGAATGAAGCAATCGCCCAGAAGCGGCCAGCTTTGGCCAACAGGAGAGGAATTGTGTTCCATCAGGACAACGCTAGGCCACACACATCGATGGTGACTCGCCAGAAGCTCCGGGAGCTTGGTTGGGAGCATCTCATGCATCCACCTTATAGTCCGGACCCCGTACCAAGTGATTACCACCTGTTCCTGTCTATGGCGAATGATTTTGCTGGTGAAACATTCGCCTCAAGAGAAGCTCGTGAAAATCGACTGACCCAGTTTTTTGCCAACAGGGCCGAGGGTTTCTATGAGAAAGGCATAATGAAATTACCTTCAAAATGGCAACAAGTTATCGATTAAAACGGTGCACATTTGACCTAAATCGGATCATTCTAACTATGCCAAATAAAGCCTTCAATTTCATGCAAAAATAACGGATTTCTTTCTACTACACCTTATATATAAATTTCAAAAGAATCGAAGACACCTGGGTGATGTTTCTCGTGAGTTTTAGTTGTGTTACCATCGGAAACTCATTAAAACTGCCTCCTGCTTCGGTGAGCAGGAGGCAGTTTTAACGTCGGTGGGCAGGAGGTCGGTACCGCGCCTCCACTAATGTCTGCAACCGTAGCATTTGCGCCAAGTTTTCTCCACGCAACCAACATGTTCCTGCGGTCTCGCTTGCAATTCAAATCTTGATACGAAAAGAAATGGTTGAGCCAGCGACGACCGTTGTATCAGGATGATGGACGTGACGCGAAGTATGAAAAATTCCCGCTGCAGGGGAAGGGTGCTCAGCATTTACATGGTCTCTGTCCTATCAGCAAGCATCTGTTGCATCAATCATCGTCATATTGGTAGATTACACGTTACTGTATATTTGTGATATCACATTACCGCGGGATTTCTTGCATTTCTACATTTCTAATATATTCGTAAGACTCGTTTTCTCCTACCGCAAGTTTTAACCGATCAATGTGTGCGAAGAGTTGCACTGCAATTTCTACAAAATAGTACTGTCCAGTCTACCGTTACTTATGTTCTTGTGGATTATACGAACGTTTTCGTTTCGAGAGTGAATAGGAACGGTTTATCCATCATAGCTCGGGGTTGGTGTACGGACTGCAAAATCTGCGTTCGAATCAGAACTAATTTTCATGCTGCACTGTTAAACACATTTATTTTATTTAAGGTAGTAGACTCGCCAAGGCGTTTTTCTATGGATTTATTTTTCATTTTGAGGAGACATTCAGGACACTGTTAAGTGGTTACTTGAAAAATTTCAAAAAGATTCTCCGTTCTGTATTCGAGATATTGGCAATCGAAGATTGCACGGTTTTACACGTGTTCTTATGGGGAACGGTGGAAAGTTTCACATTTCATGCAATAACGTCGAAACTTTTTTACAGATTTTTCTTAATAAATTCTCAATTGCGGAGGAACATATGACGAAGTTTGTAAAAAAATCATGAATTTTGACCATCTAGTTTCTGAGATGAAGCGATTTAAATTAAGCAATGCCTAGCGACACTAGCGCCACGAAGCGAGTGGAGCAGACTAGCGCCGGCGATCTGGCAGCGCTGCAAGCGTTCGGCGCGTTCATCGGTAGAAAATGTATCTAGAGACGCGATAGATTTTCCATATTTTCTTTTTTCATTACTATATGTGTATATATATATACACACATATAGTAATGAAAAAAGAAAATATGATATATATATATATATATATAAAATTCGTTGAAACAATAAAAAACTTTTATTGTCAATTCATCAAAGTGAACTTCATCAATTCAACGTTTCACGATACAATGTCCACGATACAATGGGGCACGATACAATTTCTAAGCCCCATACGCTCCATGTGAACCTAAAAAATACAAAGAAAAGTGCAAATTCTAAAAATAGCATGTGTTTTAAAAAAATGTTCTGTTTTTTATGAAATTTTTAGTAGTGTATTTGTTAATGAAAAAGAAGCTTTTTAAAATTATTTTCGAGGAACCTTAGGTTCACGTAGACCGTAATTATGTTATCTCAAAGTGTGCATAATTTCGGAACAATCGATTGGTTAGTTTTTGAGTTATCTTGTACGAGATTCTTGAAAAAAGTGGGTTTTAGGAAAACGCGTTTAGTTTCAAGACTGAAAATTTTTGTGACTAAATAACCTACCGATTAATCTGCGATTCCGGAGCCATGAAGTAGTCCTTCCCACAGCTTGCTCGTAGAGTTCTTTTTTTGCCATAAGCTCTTCTTTACGTTATAAAGGGATCTCTCACCTCAAATTCAAATATATTGTTATTTCGAATGAATAAAAATTGTATTTGACCTACTAGTATTTTCATTTGCAATCAGCAAATGTACCATATTAATTAAATATTGCCAACTAACGATATTTCTCGTTGACAATACATATTTTTCCGAGCTGTTTACAATCCTGAATGGTGAAGTATTATAAAAAAATATATTGTATTACCACCATTTATAGACTTGGCCGACATCGAACGAGAATGCACAAAATTCGTGGTGCGTCTATAGGCATCGCGAAATCGGTGATATGCTTGCTCAGACTACAAATGGGTTGCGGGAGAAGTTTCGTGCCCTGCGCCACACGCCGGTCACATAGTGTACTACTGCATACACGAATTTCCTGGCTAATTAAAAGAATTTAAATAGACCCGTTTAGTCTATACGACTAAATGGTTTTTCAAGCAAATAATACCAAATACCAAAATTATTAGAAGCATATAATTTGTTCAATACTCAACGGTGTCCAATGAATC
The DNA here is from genome assembly GCA_944452715.1 of Ophion slaviceki. Classification (NCBI taxonomy): domain Eukaryota; kingdom Metazoa; phylum Arthropoda; class Insecta; order Hymenoptera; family Ichneumonidae; genus Ophion; species Ophion slaviceki. The sequence goes on along the minus strand of OX101788.1, from coordinate 8,887,385 downwards.
GTGATTTCGATAAATAAATATATCTGAAATAAATCTCTGGAATAGTAAAATAAATAAAACAATGATTTTATGACACTTTTAGTCACTGCAAATAAAAAACGCTCAACTAAACGAATTTCATTGATTTCAATGAATCTTTTTTATCAGTTTGGGTTGAATTGTTTTTTTTTCTCCTGTACACTTCGTTCTCGCTATCGTTCAATTTATACCCACCGTCCGCAATTGCGACCGAATCTTTTTTTCTCCGGACACGTGGCACGGTCTATCCGTGTCATTTGGATCGTTAGGTAATAAGGCTCGTGGGGTGCGTGACCATCCGGTGGATGTACAGACGTGTCGCGCCAAGCCCGGCATCGATGTCACCCGTTATCGTATACATTCGCAAAATCCCCGGACATGAACAAACTAAATGTCCTCGTTTGCGTCCGATCGCCTAAACCTACATCGTCCCAAAGTCATTAAACGGTGGAGCTTGACACTTTCGCTCGGCAAAATATGGTCCTTTGTACATTAAATATGGCACTCGTCCTACTTCCGGAGAGTTGAACAACAAATCTAAATTACTCGAAGTAAAAAGTAGGTAAGGAGTCATCGGAGCTCTCGTATCGGACCAGACCGAATCTTTTTTGGTTTCATTATTGGGCTAACGATGATTTTAGTCTCTTCGTGCAGAATTGGATTGAAGATCTCCAAAGAGATCCTAAGAACACGAAGATGCCAACAAAATTGAGCAATTGAACAAAAAATCATTGCACTGTGACGCAAACTTCGGCATCATGGTTGTTATTTATTAATGTTATTTATTAAATAACATAAATAACATTTATTAAATAACATGTTATTTATTAATGTTATTTATGTTATTTATTAAAAAATAGAAAACCACTTGGCCAAGTGCGAGTTGGGCCTCGCTCTATTAGGGTTCCGTACATATGACCAATTAACTTTTTTTTAACTAGATATTTCATTAGGTAAGGGTTTTTTCTGTCTTAGTTCTTCGGTAGCACTAAATTGAAACCATATACGGTGGTGATAGCTGAAGAAAGCTTTGTATATTCCTGCTGTAAGCTAATAATGAAAACATAAAAAATCATTGTTATTTAAATATTTGAATAACAATCATTTTAAATATTTCCATTGTAAATTTATTGTATTGTGTATGCAATAAATTACTATATATACTACATTAAGAATCGACGTTTTCAGTATTTGTTGTTCAAATACAGTGTATGGTACATAATATACAGAAATTCCAAATTCCTAACTAGTTCAGTTTTTTAGATGGACCCCGTAACAAAAATGGTCTAAAACTGACAACTTTGACGGCCGCCCGTTTCTTTATTTTTGAAGATAAAAAAGAAGAAAAACATTTATTTGTACTCTACTCAATGAGCTTCAAAAAATGATACCCCATGTGCCGAGCTAAGAAAACAAAAATTCTGCTCCTTTTTCATGTATGGGACCCCCATAAAAAATCATTTCATTTATAATCCCTTCCCCATAATCATCATGTAATTTATTTAATTGAATTTCTAATTCAATATTCGCTTTTGGGTCAACATTCTACACGAAATGTCCAAATTTCAGGTCTATACCTCATTCCGTTTATGAGAGACCCGGCACATACGGGCGGACAGACAGAGTGACATTAAGGCGGGATATAATTTAGACAGGAAAAAATAAGCGATATTAAGGGATTTTTAAAACTAATAAATAATTATTCTATAATAATCAAAATTTAGGTATCCTTTAATAGTATATTTAAGTATACAAAACAATTTTTTAAAATTAATTCATCATCAAAGTGACGGAGCTGTGGCAGAGTGTCACAGCAAGGTCGCCGCGGGAGCTGCGAATCGGTGTGCAGTCTAGCTAACCGTAGACTTTGATTTGCAAAAAAGTTCACACATTTTTTCAGTTAAAACATGTATAGTTTCTATGTGACGGTAATTAAAATGAAGAAAATGCAAATTTAAGAAAATGACACGAATTTACAACCAAAAAATCAACATTTCACGCAACATTTCTGTAAAATGTGAATTAAAGAATAGTTTTTTTTTTTTTCAATTTTTCAAAAACAATTCTCGTCAAGTAGAAGGTACCAACATTATCAATATTTCTACCAAGTTTCAACTCAATCGGCTTAAGGCGTTACCCCCACTTGTAGCGCAAAAAAGGCCTTTTTCATGAATTTTTGAAAAGAAAACTACAAAACTTTTTTAACCGATCAATATACCATCTTAAAGAACACATCTTGAAGAACTTTCAGTAATTTTTTTATTGAAAAATATTACATTGTTTAGTGGCAAATGGCCGTCAATGAAATAATGTTTTTATATACACGGTTTGCGGTGGCCAACATTGCGGCGCAGTGGATCATCTGAAAAAAAAAATGCGGATGGATTTAGTCAAATATAAGTATAAACTAGTCTTTAATCGAAAGATTTTAAAAAATATTCATTTTTCACAAAATGGCGGACAGTCAATGTTAATGGTTCGATTTCAACGAAAAAAAAACGGCCGTTTTTTGGCTATAAAACGGCCATTTTTTTTCGAAAAAAAAATCGACCAATTAAAGACTACATTTTTATGTATTAAACAAGCCTGCAAAATTTCAAGAAGATCGGTTCATTAGTGTTCGAGTAATCTTGGTCACCGACTTCAGAAATGCCATTTTGAGAAAAACGCGTTTAAAGTTTCAGTTTACACGAAGAAAATATTTTTTTTTTGTAAACTTACATAGAGTCATCTATTCCGGGCATCAAAAAAAACTGCACTTCAAATGGCACTTCAAAAAAATGCAATAAAAAAATCGATTTTTTCAAAATCGCAAGTGGGGGTAACCCCTTAACAGTTTTTGAGTAATCCTGCACGCCAATTTCGATAATGCAGTTTTGAGAAAAACGCGTTTGAAGTTCACGCCCGCTCCGAATCCGAGCGGTGAGGCACAGCGTTGACGGGCCGTAACGTTTGAAGTTTTTCGAATTTCGCTTTGAAACTGTAGGAAAATATTCTCCATATATAGTTATATCGTTGAAGGAAAAAAAAGAAATCGACTTTTTGATCGTTGTAAATATATACCTGCCTTAATAAGGTTCCGTTTCGCCCTTTGGGTACGGAACCCGAAAAAACGACACAGGGATAAGATCTTTTGAAATATTTTCGATGCTGGACGGTATGTCATCGTTGGTTCTTATGACCCCATGTCTGCAGCGGTCAGTGACCCATCCAAGTATAGGCCCAGGCCAGCGCTGCTCCCAATGGCAGATCACCGAAACCGAACCCCGGGATGAAGTACATCAACTACCAAGATTCAAATTCGTCCAATCGGGCAAGACACATTGTCAATAAAAAGGATCACATAGTCCGATCATTAATATTCCGTTCTTCCTCGTTTCCGGTCTAGAATGCATCGCATCAATGGGAAATCGATAGCGAAAAATAACGAGAAACGTTGCTAAAGCTCGCCATCCATAAAGCAGAGAATGGACTAAGCGGTAGAGCTGTCCATTCTCCACCCTCTTCGCTCTTCCATCGCTCACCCGAACATTGGACGCCCCACATCTGTCCCAAATAGCCTCGTAGTCGTGAATCGTCCTCTCGGCTTCGCGCGAACGTCGGACATTCGCTTGGTTCCACTGCTGGCGAGTCCCTTTGTTCGTCCCTTCGTCCATTATCGGCCCTAGATGTTGAAACAGCTCCAGATGTACGAGCGCGATCTCGGCGCATGTCGTTCGAGTCCTCCTAGATCGCCATGTATGTGGTGCGCGTGCGATCGTTCTTCCTGAGGGCAAAGTTGCATCGGTTGTGACGGCCCTACCGATACGACTAATGTCCTTGAGGCGTTATACCACTTGTAGCGCAAAAAAGGCCTTTTTCATGAATTTTTTTAAAGAAAACTACAAAACTTTTTTAATCGATCAATATACCATCTTAAAGAACACATCTTGAAGAACTTTCAGTAATTTTTTTATTGAAAAATATTACATTGTTTTGGACAAATGGCCGTCGATGAAATAATGTTTTTATATACACGGTTTGCGGTGACCAACATTGCGGCGAAGTGGATCATCTGAAAAAACAATGCGGATGGATTTCGTCAAATATAAGTATAAACTAGTCTTTAATCGAAGGATTTTAAAAAATATTCATTTTTCACAAAATGGCGGACAGTCAAAGTTAATGGTTCGATTTTAACGAAAAAAAACGGCCGTTTTTTGGCTATAAAACGGCCATTTTTTTCGAAAAAAAAAATCGAACGATTAAAGACTACATTTTTATGTATTAAATAAGCCTGCAAAATTTCAAGAAGATCGGTTCATTAGTGTTCGAGTAATCTTGGTCACCGACTTCAGAAATGCCATTTTGAGAAAAACGCGTTTAAAGTTTCAATTTCAGTTTACACGAAGAAAATTTTTTTTTTTGTAAACTTACTTAGGATCATCTATTCCGGGCGTCAAAAAAACTGCACTTCAAATTGCACTTCAAAAAAATGCAATAAAAAAAATCGATTTTTTCAAAATCGCAAGTGGGGGTAACCCCTTAAGGTAGTCCTATCGCCAGGCTTCAATCCATAGGATTTTCATAATTTGGGATTCACTAAATACATTAATAATCGTCTCTGTAAAATTTCAGGGTCGTTCATCGACCTAATTACAGAGAAAATAAATATTAAAATTGCCTATTGTGAAGGAATTCCGAGACGACGTACAAAAACCCAATTTCCGGTCGCTACAAAAGTGTATATAATAGTGGAAATCCGTCAGATTCTTAAAAATAATCAGATTTACATACTCAACACTTGCAGTACTCCAGTGCTCTCAGAAAAAATTACGCTTAGTGACCTAATTTTTATGTAATATCAAGTTTAATTTGAACTTCCGGTATTGGATTTATTACCACTTGCTACGATAAAGAGACGTGACAGCAAGGCAACAGCTGACTGTAGTCCTAACCTCATCTCACTCATTCGAATTTCCACTCATATTTCATTTTTAACCGACGTATTTCGCCGACACAAATTTTCCACGCTTTTTACCAGTCGTGGCCCGAATACAATGCTTTATATTTCCCGCACCTGACATTATTGTGACGGATCGACGTTGAAAAGCATGGAGGTTAAACTCGCCTGGTTGAGTAAAAAGAGACGGAGATAGAACCAATATTGCCAAATATCAAACCCATAAATACTGCGCGAATCGTTGGAATAACTATTTTTCCATTTTTCTAATTAAATGTCAACATTTATTAAACATGGAAAATTTAGTTATTACAAATCATTTTTTTGCATGTGTACAAAATATAAATTGCACAAGTCTCAAGTATGATCAGTGGTATGACTAGTGTGAAGCGACAGGACTACCTTAAAGCCGATTCAACTGTTTGCACGCTGACGTAGCTAGATTGGGAGTATCTAGGTGCACTCGTTAGGCGTTCGAGGCGTCGTTGCGTCATAGCCAAGATCGGCAGCGATCGGAATCGTTGATTATCCAATGTGATCTTGCCGTCTAGCGAACACTGCCACTGGACGACGCATTCTGGCCTTTTACATCGAAAGTGGATTCGAAAGGCTGAAAGTCTCGGATCACCGAGCCTTCCTTTCCTTATCCGAACCGAAATTTCGGTATACCGGTAAGACTTGTTCGGATCGATAAATAAGTCGTTACTTGCACTTTTGGCTAACGATTTTCTTCCCTCTCTACACCTTTAAGGGGTCTTCTCACTTTAAACGCTTAAAAGGCTAGTTTCATGAATTTTTTTAAAGGTTTATGTTATAGATATTGATATAAAAGTTGTTACACTCAATAAATACACTTTCGAAATAATATTTTTTCAACTTTAATGTATTTATGGAACCCAAACAAACTTGAAACGCGTTTTTCTCGAAACAACGTTTTTCGACGGCTTGTTGATAAAATATTCGAAACTACTAAACCGACCCTTATGAAATTTTAACCACATATGCTTTACAACTATAGCTATAGCGCAGATCACGGATTTAAAAAATGTTTGATATTTACTATTTTTTTGCCAAAAACGGTGAAAAAAAAACACATTTTTTTTTATATTTTCGAAAATTTCCGCCACTTTGTTATTTTGGCATATATGAAAATCGTATGATATTTTTTTGTTTCGGATGATCCATCTCTGAGATTTCATCAACAGCGCAGGCCGACCATTTTTTAGGACATTTTTTTAACTACTATTTTCATCTATAAATAGTGACAATAAAAACATTTTTAAAAAATGTATTTGTTAAGTGTAAAAACTTTTATATCAATATCTATAATATAAACCTATCAAAAAAATTCATGACAATAGCCCTTTTTAGCGTCTAAAGTGAGAAGACCCCTTAAGGACTGGTTACCGTCGAGAGGCGTGAAAAATGCATGAACTTCGGGAATTTTTTTTTATACGAAATAAATGCATTTGAAAATGGGTTTCGACGTATTTTATTCTTCTATCAATGGAGAGTAAATTCCAATTTTATTTATAAAAATAAAATGCAAAATGGCGGCTCCAGCTCCTGTAAAATAAAGCCACGCACGGCATGGTTTGGTCTGCGCGGGGTGTTCTGCAGCCTTGTCAGTTCTCATGTGAAACAAAATAGAGTTTAAAATGATTAAACTAGGCTCAGTTTGGGAGGCCTTATCGTTTTTTGTTTTTTGAAAAACCTCCCTCCGTCCTTCACATAATTTCTAATCGCCATTAAGGGGTACCACCACTGTAGATTTTCAAAAATTGTTTTTTTTTTATTGGTTTAAGAGATGCTTTGAACCATCTAGAATTGGGGAAAAAAGTGTGGCACCTGCAAAAAAACCCTCCCCCCTTCTGCGGTGACAGCGGTTGGCCCGTATGCGAGACGTCGACAGTTTTTCTTGCAACACAATTTTTCAAAATGGCACGCAGCAAACTCTAACAATTTTCATTCTATTCACTCCAAATTTTGAGCACATCTTCAAAATAACATTCCAAAGAGAAATACCTACGAGATTTTCCATGAGTTAATTACAACCTTCTTTATTAAAAAATGATTGTCCTTTTTTTCTGTCGAAAATTGAGTTTTCACTTTGAATGCTTGCCGATTACACAAAAATTAATATTTAAAAAACCCCCTACGTATTTCTCTAGCTATACTCATGTAAATTGATATAATTTTTTTATTTTTTTCCACATTTAAATTTGCGCGAGTTACACTGCGTGCCGCAGAGCGTCTTAAATTCAGCATACCTCGCGAGAATGACTCCAGCGTCACCATTTTGTATATTTTTTTACATATTTTCTTTTGTTCACTTGAAAATATGACTAATAACATCCTTGAATATTATTATCCTCTTACTTGTTCTTCCACCCAAAAAAATCGCGAGAAATCGCTTAATTTCAGACGTTTCCAGTGGTGAACGCCCTTAATGATTTTAATAATATTTCATCAAATATTAAATAATATTCATAAAAAACGACATGTTTTTCTTCAAATTAAACAATAATACGTAATATGAAAAAATTTAAACAAAAATACGAAAATTGAAAAGTTGTAATTAAAATCGTAATTTAATTAGATAAAAACGTTTAACTGGATAAACAAAAACTTGCAATTTTCACAATAACATATTAGTGCTCCTACAATCGATCCGTCCACTCCTCATTTTCTTTCCTCGTCGCAATCACGCGACTCGTGAACAAAAATTTAAGCAGATTCCTCTCGATCTCGACTTCAAGGGGAGGTACCCGAGTAAGCAGAGAGAAAAACAGGTAAACTACGAGAATTTTTATCTCAAAAACTAATGTTTTGATTGGATCCGGGTTCTTTTTATTGGAAAATATGTACATTGAGGTATGTTTAGGATTTTTTGAAAATAAATTCGGTGACTGGAAGCGATTCAAACGCGATTATCTCGAAACATAGTTTTCAAAGTCGGCGCCAGATGTATCTCGAAAACGGCTTGTCCGATTTTGTCCAAATTTGGATACAATATTCTTCGATAGTTTTTCTCGTTCGCCACGTAGGGGTTTTTCATTTGATTGAACCATTGTTTTTTTATGCAATGTGTATGCAATCCAAAATCGTCGGAAATTGCGAACGAAAAACGAATGTTAAATTAAAACGGTCGCAATTCCGTCAAAAAAGAAAATTCCAAAAAATCCTACGTGGCGAACGAGAAAAACTATCGAAGAATATTGTATCCAAATTTGGACAAAATCGGGCAAGCCGTTTTCGAGATACATTTGGCACCGACTTTGAAAACTATGTTTCGAGCTAATCGCGTTTGAATCGCTTCTAGTCAACCAATTTATTTTTAAAAATCCCTAAACATACCTCAATGCACATATTTTCCAACAAAAAAACCCGGATCCAATCGAAACATTAGTTTTCGAGATAAAAATTCCCGAAGCTTACCTGTTTTTCTCGCCGTTTACTCAGGTACCTCTCTTTAATAACGAAATTGATCATTTTAATAATATTTAATCATATAATATTATTTAATAATATTTAATAATATTGATTAAAATCGTAATGAAACAAAATAACAATATTTCGTTTGAAAAACAAAAAAGAAACAAAAAACTTCATTTCCTCAACTACACATTATAATATCATATGATAATATTTAATAATATTGATTAAAATCGTAAATAAAATAATATTTCGTTTAAAAAATAACAAATTACTGCTCCTATAATCGATCCGTTTACTTCTCATTTTCTTTCCTCGTCGCAATCACGCGACTCGTGAACTAAAATTTAAGCAGATTCCTCTCGATCCCTCGTGAGTTTTAATAATTCTCGAATATAAATCGGGTACAAGTGTACGTCGCGAGATGCAGACTTGTACTACTATTATGTATATACTCGCGTATGTATTTACATATTTACGTACACCGTACACTTGGAGCTCGTAGCTCATACCGCATCGTTTAATCGTATACGCGTGACGATCCGTCACGTGCGCCAGAATGTTCTTCATTTCCATATGCCGCGAGTGTGTAAGCTGTGTGCTCGTTAAACGCTGCCAGACGTTTCAGTCCCGCAGGAGCGACACGACGCACGGGCAACATTTGAACGAGGAACTATTCAAATTACCCGTGCAATAAATAATCTGGATGCGAGGTGGAGGGAATGAAAAGATTTTTCGTTGAGTTAGCCTAGCATCATTCCGAGTGAAGGGTTTTTTTTCAGATTTTTCTGATTATTATTTTCATTTACTAATTGCAATTCTCTGAATCTATCTGATATTCTTGTTATTATTTTTTATTATATTGTGAGCTTTATTCATATTTTTGTAGTTTATATTATCATTATTACTACTAACTTTTTTAGTCGTTTTATACCACTGTGTTATATAGTAATATAATGACAAGAGTAGTAGTATGCTATTATTATTGTTACAATTACTATAATCTTTATCATCATATTATTCTTTTTGTTATTATCATTATTTTTATCTTATTAGCAACAATATAATCATTATTACCAATTTTAACTATATTGGTAATTTAATACTCACTATTTATTACAATTACTATAATATTTGTCATCGTACTCGTATTATTGTTATTGTCTATTGAGCATGATTGTTATTGTTCTATATCATATATTGTTATCATTATTATTACTATATTATCTAACTAACTGTATCATATAGTTGTTTTTTTAATAGTATAGTTCGTCTTCTTCCTACTAATATTGTTAGTAGTGCAAAAATAATAGTAATAGTTTACTGTTATGATTTTTGTTATTATTATCAGTATTATTATCGTTATGTTATTGTTATGATTATTATTATGAGGTAAACATTCCTTTGTTTTTCAGTCAGAACGTTTTTACCCCCGCTCGTAGCTGGTCGATTTTACCAGTAAATTTACCGCCTCGCTCGGACGATAAAGGAGAAACTTTTATGATTGTCGCGCTCACATTGCGCCCTCTACAGGATACAGCAATTTCATTTCCTGCGGACACACTATATATATATATATATATATATATATATATACATACACACACACACACACACGAGTACAGTAGAATATTCAAATTAATTCGCTTTTACCATGCGATTTCTTGGCCCTTTTTTACCGAGCCCTTAATTTTTCCGTTTCCAATGTAGATACGTGTACCCCAGCTATTTATCATAAATGCTGTGTGTACGGCGGAATTCGCAGACACGGCGGATGTACACACGAAATTCGTGATAAGTATGAGAACGTTGAATTGAATTTTAATTTTCCATTTTACTTCGACGAAAGAAACGTTGCGATAACGAGATGTAAGAGAGAGAGAGAGAGAAAGAGAAATACATTTGTTTTGGCAATTTTTTTTGGTCTTCCGGTTGAACGACGTCTGCTTCCAACGTTCCGTTGAAACACGCGAGCCTCGTTATTTTTCAAATTAACGTAGAATTCGTGACATTCCGTTTGAACAACTCGAGAACTCGGACTAGTGTTTTTCGCGAATAATAATTATTTTTTAAGGGGAGGGTAGTTGTTTTTACGCGGTGGATATCGACACTTTAGGCGTTGCAGCTTTGCGGGTGGCGCACACAGGTGGCGCACCAGGTGGCGGCTTCGAAGAGCGCGAGACCAATTAGCATTTAATCGTGAGGAGCTATACACGAATGTATTATATATACGACTCTGCGGGAGCTGCGAAACACGTTGGGCGACAAGAGAGCGAGAGAGAGAGAAAAAAAAAGTTTCGTGTGTCACGAAGAGAGGGTATATCGCATAGTATGAATAAACACACACACACACACACGTATAGACACATACATACCTACATATGTGCTCCAATTCATCAAGGATATCAATCATAAAAATTAGTTTTTTTTTGCTTTCTAATTCTAATTAGCCACAAGCTCTGCTCTCCCTTATCGGGAGGCGCTCTCGTTTATTTTCTAATTGGAGTACTCTGGAGCAAGGACGTCGTACGACCGCGCGACAAAAATTAGTAACATGATTCCAGTAAGTAGTCCTTTTCACAGCGGGCGTGCATATTTAAAAGTCCTATGGTATATACAGGGTGTCCTGTTATGAATGGATTATCCGGCAACTGTCGATACGTTACATCGTGTCCTACGATGTGCTGGAATTTCAGTTTAGTAAGAGCCCACGGTTTTCGAGATTGTAAGCTTTATGTTATTAAAAAAAATCATCTGCTTTTGGTTTTTCGCATGCCATTTCTACAAATGATACGAATCGACAAAAACTAAGCAACTTTTTTGAGTAATTGGCACGATATGCGTAGTAGATTTTTTTTACACCCCAGGCTATCAAAGTCAGACGTTCGAATTGGGTTGTATGAAAATTCTGCGTAAGATCTTTTTTTATAAAGTTTCCTTTACATTTAAGGTTAAGAAGACTTTTTAGATAAAACGAATAACCAAGAGTATTTAAAAAACCGGGTCTAAAAAAGTTATCGTTTGTAGAAACGGAGTGTCTCCCCGTCCGGATATCGGACGAATAAGCGTTATGTTATTCGTCCGGATAGCGGCTCAGTTCACGCGGTCTTTCCAGTATACGCACATATTATTGTGATTCGTGTCAGCTAATATCCGGACCAATAACATGTATATAATCGTCCGGATAGAATGTGTTAAGGCCTTAGACCACTCTAGAGGCCGAAAAAAAGCTTTTTGGAATTTTTTTTTCAGAAAAACTACTAAATATATCGACATTACAAAAAAGGGTGTTTATCACACATATCAGTGACTGTATACAATAATTGTTTGAATCGATTTATTTCAAAATGGCGGCTGTGCAGCGTTTATCTCAAAACTGCATCTTTTAAGTTGGCCGGAAACATAAATCAGACAATTTTCAACCGATACACTTGAAATGTTGAATTTATCTTGAAAAATACATTTTCTATGGAAGTACGTAGGATTTTTATTTTATGTTGCATAGTTCATTTCTTATTAACGATTTTTTAGGCAATTTTTTGGAAAGTGAAAAATTTGCCAAAAAAATCGTCAGATCATTGTTAATAACAAATGAACTATGCAATATAAAAAAAATCCTACGTACTTCCACAGACAATGTATTTTTCAAGATATATTCAACATTTCAAGTGAGTCGGTTGAAGATTGTCTGGCAAGGAACATCCCTCAGGTGACACCCTTCAATTTTGTTGAAATTTGGATATGTTATAAATCACCGAAAAGTAAGCGATATGTATTTTTTTTATCGGTGGCAAAACGGTTTTAAGGGGTGAAACCACCCCTCGAAAAAAGGCATCTCTAGGGGTAATATAGCAGTTTCACTTTTTATGAAACTTTTTTTGAAACAAACCGAAAATTCTTCTAATCCGAAGCAATCAAAAATCCACTATAGTGACATTGCAAAAAAATTAAGGCGTGAACCACCCCTATATTAAGGGGTGGTTTCACCCCTTAAGGCGGTCCTCTAGTTTCTCGGGTCGAAAAAATCGAATCGCGAAAAGGGAAGACGGAGCAGCTTTGCGTCACCTCCAAGAAGAAGAGGAAGGCCTATTGTATGGTCCAGGCATAGCAGATTGACGGTGAGATGAAATTTTTAGTATAAATCACATGCGCGAACTTTCAAACGCGTTTTTCTCGAAACACCATTTTTCGAAACGGTGACCACGATATTTCAGAAACTACTGCACCGATCTTGTTCAAATTTATACAGCATCTTTAATATGTTATAAGCCAGCGATTGAACTAGAATTATCATGATTGCTTCGATAGTTTTTTTTTTTGTACGAGCGAAAAACTTTTAAACAAATGAGTAAAAAATAGAATGTAATTTTCAAAAGTGTATAAAAAAGTCAATTTTTGTAATTTAGTATTCACTCTAGTTCAATCGCTAGTCTTAACTATGAAGATTAAAATGCCGTTTGGTTTTTTGATTTCAGATAAGCAGAACAGCCGCAATCTTGGTCACCGTCAAGCACCTCTTTTACTTGATGTCTTCCTGTCGGCCATTATAACGTTTATTCTATCATATATTTTGACTTCAAAAAATTTGTAAAGCTTATTTCAATGTTAATAAAGATTATGCAAAAACAATGAGATTGATTATTTCGATGCTTTGCCCGTAAAAAAATATTGAATAAGCCGTAAAAAAACAGCCGAGAAACTAGAGGACCCCGTTAAAACCGTTTTTCCGCCGATAAAAAAAATACGTATCGCTTACTTTTCGGTGCTCTATACATATCCAAATTTCAACAAAATCGAAGGGTGTCACCTGAGGGATGACACCTGAGGGGTGTCAACTCTGGGATGTTCCTTGTGAGTTATATTTCCGGCCAACTTAAAAAATGCAGTTTTGAGATAAACGCTGCTCAGCCACTGTCACTGATATGTATGATAAACACCCTTTTTTATAATCTCGATTTATATTGTACTTTTTCTGAAAAAAAAAAAATCCCCGAAAAGCCTTTTTTCGACTTCTAGTGTGGCCTAACCCCTTAAATTGTTAAACAAACTATCCGGACGAATAATTTACACGTATTCATCGGAATAAAATATTTCCAATTTTGTTTAGGTTTGTTTGTTTGGGTTTATTTATGTAGGTTTGTTTGTTTGAGTTCGTTTGTGTGGGTGTGTTTATTTGGGTATGTTTGTTTGAGTGTGTTTGTTTTTTGTTTGATTGTTTGGGGCGTTGTACAGTGTGAACTGCGTGAACTGAGCCGCAATCCAAACGAATAATGTACGCTTATTCGTCCGATAACAGGACGGCTAGCCACAGCGTTGTAGAAATGGCATACGAAAAACCAAAAGTAAATGATTTTTATCTCGAAAACCGTGGGACTGACTAAACTGAAATTCCAGCATAGAGTAGGACACGATCTGATTTATCGACAGTTGCAGGATTATCCATTCATAACAGGACACCCTGCATATGTATGTGTGTGTGTGTGTGTGTTTTCCTTGACAAAAAGGCCACACACTCGCGATAACGATCTTCTTTAATTGACATTATTAAGTTCTCGATGTCGTCAAGTGATATCGGAGTGGAAACATACATCGCGACCCCCAGGAGCCACGGAGCGATACCGTGTAATCACAGAGCTCTCCCCCATACTGCCCATGCACTCAACACAACTGACCCCCTTGCACGTCCCCAATGAAACCTACTACCAGGCCTTCGCTTTCAATATACAAATTTCGTAGACGTCGTTACACTCGATTCACTTCGTACGAGGACTCTTTTTTTTCATTTCTTTATCCCACGCACGAAGAACAAGGTACAAACGTACACGTTTCTCGTACATACACATGCGAGGCTTGATGCGTGAATTAGGGGTTAGGCCACTGTGACGAAACGAAAATCAGGGTTTTTTGGAAAAAATGTATTTTACAGGTATAAGTAAGATTATCGAAAAATCGTTTGGACATTAACAAAATTGTGTAGCAAATTGCATAAAAAATATTCATAGTTGAAGAAGTTATAAATAATCTCGTGGAGGATCTTCGAACAAGAGGGTCTCAACGGTGTACTTGATATTGGCCATCTAGTTGATCGGAAACAAAAAACAGAAGTATTTTCTGAAAATAGATGATATTGGCGAAGACTTGACCAAGCTTTTTTTTGTTATTGTGCTTCAATCGTCAAACATTTTTTTTTTTGGAATTTTTAAATAGATTTTTCGAAGGAAAATTACATCATTATTTGTAATAATTAATGAAAAAAAGTTTAAGAAGAAAAACGTATGTCAAGACTAAACTACTATTACACTAAATAAGTGCACCAAATTTCAAGTCGATCGGTTCACTAGATGTCGACGAATCGTGTATACCGTTTTGAAAAACATCGTTTCGAGTAAACGCGTTAGAAGTTTTATTAGCAGTTCTATTATTGTCATCATAAGTTTACCTTCACTCTGCGATTCCTGCACCATATGTTTGACCTTCCTCTTCAATTTGAGTTGCCTCAAGCGACGAGTGTTCGTCATTTTCGCATTAGCGTAACCCCTTAAAGTGGAAAAAAAGTACAACATCAATCATGTTCTTTTGACAGAAAAGGTAGGAGTAGAAGTAAATCGCGGTGGCTGTCTAGTTACATAAATTAGCAAGTGTTTAGCAAGTGTCGTGAACATTTAATAAATTCCAACTGATTGAAGGACCGATTGTTCATTCAAGTTTAGTGATGTGAATAAATTTCAAATCATGATAAAGCGGGATTTACATTTTTCCTAACTTAGATTAATTGTTGATAGATACGCGATTCATTTATCGATGTTGATTGTTGATAATGTATTTGATTAAAAAAAAACGATTTTTTTGTTCTTGTAATGAAATGGGAAACGTTGCATCGGTATACATATATGTTGTGATTTAGTGATTAACGATATGTTGGTAATTCAGCTTCGAATCAGCAAGATAGTTCGACAAGTGTAACGAGCACTTTAAGGGGTTACCCCCACTTGCAATTTTGACAAAATCGATTTTTTTTATTGCATTTTTTTTAAGTATAAGTATCTGAGAATATGTCCTGAAAATTTCAAGTCGATCCGAACAAAATTGACTGAGATATGAGCGTTGAAAGAGAAAAATCCGTTGTGAAATTGAAACTTTAAACGCGTTTTTCTCAAAATGGCATTTCTGAAGTCGGTGACTTCTTGAAATTTTGCAGGCTTATTTAATACATAAAAATGTAGTCTTTAATCGTTCGATTTTTTTTTTCGAAAAAAATGGCCGTTTTATAGCCAAAAAACGGCCGTTTTTTTTTCGTTAAAATCGAACCATTAACTTTGACTGTCCGCCATTTTGTGAAAAATGAATATTTTTTAAAATCCTTCGATTAAAGACTAGTTTATACTTATATTTGACTAAATCCATCCGCATTTTTTTTTCAGATGATCCACTTCGCCGCAATGTTGGTCACCGTAAACCGTGTATATAAAAACATTATTTCATTGACGGCCATTTGCCACTAAACAATGTAATATTTTTCAATAAAAAAATTACTGAAAGTTCTTCAAGATGTGTTCTTTAAGATGGTATATTGATCGATTAAAAAAGTTTTGTAGTTTTCTTTAAAAAAATTCATGAAAAAGGCCTTTTTTGCGCTACGAGTGGGGGGTTTCTCCCCCCACATGCAGATGTGGGGGGAGAAACGCCTTAAGGGGTGAGATGCAGTCAGAGGCGTGAGAAAACGAGCATTTTCAATCATTTTTTTTAAAGTAATTAAGTTTGTTTTACAAAAGTGGTTACATGGACTTTTCATGTTATATTTCAACTTGACTTGTACAAATTTTCAAAGAAAAATATTGATCATTTATAACAATATCGCCATCTTTGTCAGACCCCCTTCGGCATGTAGTGCTTTGCGGTGACCATCATAACATTTTACTGGATCATCTGAAATAAAAAAAACCAAAAAAAATCATTAGTTTAATAATAACTCAAGTCCTTAATCGAACCTTTTTTTTAAAGAATTAACAAAATGGCGGCTTCGGACACACAACTTTCGATTTTCAACCAAAGAATCGCTCGTTTATTGTTTTAAAAAAATCGAAATTTTCAAAAAAAATGAAAATCCTTCGATTAAGGACTAGTTTTTAATGCTATCAATAAGCACACCAAATTTCATCAAAATCCATCGAGTGGTTTTTGAATTATAGTGGTCGCCGACTTGAAAAACATAGTTTCGAGAAAAACGCGTTCAAAGTTTTTCGATGTCGATACGATATTATATGCTCGTAAAATTTTAAGCTCGATGGATGGAGCTAAACTTTTTTTTATGTATTTTGATCCGCTGAATCCGAATATCACCATTTTTTTGCCGAAAAGTCGAGCATTCAATTGTTTATAGCCAATTGTTAAAACAGGTTTTCAACAAATTAAAGTTTTCGGGATGAATTATTTTTTTTTAACATTTTGGGCAATTTTAAAACGAAAGTATACTTTATAAAATTTCGCTAAAGTTCATAGTTTTTGAGTAATACATTTTTGAAAATTTCTGAAAGAGTTCCAATTTTACACTTGATTTATGTATAGAAATACTAATTAAAAAATTATTTACATCGAATCATCAATTCCTGGCTCATACAATAGGGCTTCTGCCGATGTGGAAGCCTAAAAAATATCAATTTGTTGTTGTCTTCGAAGCATTCTGCCTTCCCGGATATTATCGTTTGCGCGTTTGTCAGCCGCTACCTGCCATGGGGACCCGACGCCCCTTCACTAATTGTGGCATATCCCGGAAACTATTCATCGGATTGACTCGAAATTTTCAGGGAATATTTTCGAAACATCATACTTCAAGAAAATGTTTTAAAAAATCGATTTCTTGAAAATTCTGACTGCATCTCACCCCTTAAGGCGTTATATTTATGTGGCGTACCGAAGAATGAGACTTTTTTAGGATTTTCTTAAAGAATACGAAAAAAAGCTATCAAAATTAGGTTTGGAGGATTTTTTCTACATGTGTTGACGTATACAACGAATTTTTTTAAATGAAATAAAATACAAAATGCTGGCTCAGTACCTAGACTAAGAGCGCTATGTTAGGCGCTCTGCGGGAGGACGTAAAACTTTTATGGATCAGCACCTCGAACAAAAAAAAATTTCATCATTTTCATTTGTTTTGCTATGGTTTTTTCGCCAGACGGCATCTTTGTTAAAAAAAAATGTTGTCGCTCAAAAATCGGCCTTAATTTGTCTAGAAAAACGAGAATTGTTTATGAATTGTAAAATTCGTGTGTACTTCTTTAGAGAAACGATCTGACAAGCTACAGTTTAAATTTCGAGTCAATTAGATGAAAACTGCACGAATTATCAGTTCTCCCGCTTTTAAAAACATGATATGGAGAACTACGCGTTTAAAGTTTAACAACTGATAAATTGGAGAGATACCTTTAGGCACGAAAAAAATTGCCGATTTTCATTGTTTTTTTTTAAGGCAAGATTTCTTCACCATTTTTGAGACTTGGGGTATAATTTATTGCTACTTTTTACTGTTACGTGGTATTTTTTTAAATTAACGTTTGGAAATGGCAGAGGTATGGCACGGTCTTCTAAACGGTTTGCGGCGGATGTTGTCAGATTTTTCTTTCATTAACGCTCATACGCAGAATATGAACCAAGAAGAAGTGAGAAATGTTGAAAATCCATGAAATGGTACGCTTTGAATCAAAAAGATTGAATTTTCCAAAAAGGATGGCTACATTTGCAATAAAAAAATACTTTTTTTATTTTCAAAAACATTTAGGGTCGTGTTTTAGGCAATAAAGTTAGAAAGATTTATACCGAGATTCATCAGAATCAGTCGGTTCGTTTTTCAGTCACGTGAGTTTTGAAAACCGTATCGTACCTCCGCCATTTTTGAAGATTAATTTTGAAAAATACCATGTAACAGCCAAAAGTAGTAATAAAACATACCCTGAGTCGTAAAAATGGCGAAGAAATCTTTCCTTTTAAAAAAAATCATGAAAATCAGCAAATTTTTCCATCGCCTAAAGGGGGGGGGGGAGGGAATTCCCCTTAAGGAGCTATCGTCCATACGACGAAATTAAAGCTCTAATTTGAATTTTGCGTGTACCCATTGCGGCATTTTGATAGTAGGTCTTTAGTTGTTAGGTCATTTTTTTATACGACTCCAAATTGCTAT
This sequence comes from Ophion slaviceki, assembly GCA_944452715.1. Classification (NCBI taxonomy): domain Eukaryota; kingdom Metazoa; phylum Arthropoda; class Insecta; order Hymenoptera; family Ichneumonidae; genus Ophion; species Ophion slaviceki. The sequence continues at coordinate 8,868,813 of OX101788.1, read as the reverse complement.
TTCCACCGCCTAGGCTGTTTCGTGCGTTTTGGAATGCTCGGAGCCGCTTCGTAAAATGAGCTCTAAACATTTTTTTCAAATTTTTTCTCGTACAATTCTGTTTGTATATCATTCATACATTATTTGAGTCAATAAAAAAAAATGTTTACTATATGTAATGTTTTTACAATATGGTATTTTTGAAAATCGGTAACAATTTTTTTCTTGACTCAAATGATGTATGAATGATATAAAAAAGAATTGGACGAGAAAAAAATTAACGAGAAAAATGAGCTCTAAACATTTTTCTATTTTTTTATCGTACAATTCTTTTTGTACAGGAAATTAAGGCGTTACTACTGTAACTCCTTAAAAATTTCATTGACTGAAATACCCTATTTTTTTTTAATTTCAGTATCACAAAAAAATTTCACAATCCCACGATATTGATCGAATTACGAGAAAAAAAAAAATTCACAAATTTTGTTTCGTGCATAGAGTTCTGATCGATACGTTTTATACTGGTCTTCTACATATGTGAATTATAAAACACCTTTTCTCCCTTATCACGCGATTATTCATACGGCCCGTTTGTCACTCATATTTTTCTAGCTCACACGCTTCTCAGCCTCAAAAAGGAAATAAGTTTCGTCGTGCTGCCACGTACCCCCCAAGTTTTAATTTCTCCGTCGTATGTCGAGAAAGTCCGAAGCCTCGGGAGTCGATCCCGAAGTTGCAGCTGTTGCTGCTCGTTAATTGTAAGTCTACACTTGAACTGAGCCTCGGCGTATGAAAATAAAAACTTGGGCTTCTCAATCTCAACATTCGTCACGCAACGAACTCGAGCACACGTGTTCGTCAAGCTTTCGCAATCCGGGGCGTCGAAATACTGACATACGTACAGATTCGTACAAATATTCTGACACTGCAATCTCGTTGCTTTGATGGCCAGCCAATTTGAGGTCGAGCCAAATAGAACTACATTTTTAGCGTAGATTTAATTTTTTTACATAAATATAAATCGACCTGTAACTTCGGGGGTTTTACTTTAAACTTTTTTCAACCCGGTGCAATTTATAATTTTTAAAGGTAAATTCAATTTGATACTGTAGTAGATACGGTTTCTTTTAATTACATTTTAATTCGTTTGAATGTAATCTCAAATGAAATGGCTATGTACAAGTTTGACATTTTTCAAGGAGATTCAATTTGGTTAAGTGGTAGATCTGGTTTGTTTTAATCACATTCAGTTTAATCTTGAATTAAAAGGCTTTTTCCGGTTTTGATCATGTTCGACCTTTTTTAAGGGGTCAGGCTACTGTGACGACCCAAAAATCAGAGATTATAAAAAAAATAATATTATAAAATTTTATTAAAAAATGTACATTAACAAAGTTGTGTACCAAATTTCATTTTAAAAAATTAATAATCAAAGAAGTTATAAACAATTTCGTGAAGAACTTTTGAACCTCAGAGACTCAACGGTATACTTGGTTTTGGCCACCCGATTCATCTAAAACAAAAAAAAACGAGTTTTTTTTTCAGAAAATAGATAATGTTGGCTAAGACTCGACCCAGCGTTTTTGTTCTGGCGTTTCAATGATTTAAAAAAAAATATTTTTTTTTCGATTTTTCGAGGACGAATGACATTATTATTGTTAAACACTAATGAAAAAAATGGTAAGAAAAAGAACGTCTTTTTCAACCAGGAACATTTGATTAAAGTTAATTATGAGATTTAAGCGATTTACAACAATTGATATCATTGAACAATTCATAACAAAAGAGAAAAATTAATTAATTCAATAATAAAGAGTGCATTCAATCGAATGCACTCTTCATCATTAAATCAACTGTATCAAATTATTAAATCATCAAATAAACAATCTATATCATTATTTGAGTACATCAATATTGCGCTCTTGGTTATTAAACAAATTGATTATCCCCTTTGGCATGTGCCACAAATCTGCAACGCAACTAAATCCCATCATCGGACGCAAATTTTGCCGAAAAGTATTCGGGACAACCTTGATAGGGTAATTTACGGAATGCTTCATGCTCCACATCTACGGCTGGCTGAATTTGCATAGAGTTGATCAATTATCGGATTAAAAAATTGATATTATCAATGCTCCCCTTGCTATTAAATTAATTGGTGTTTCTCGTTCTGGCCCGAGACCGCAACGCGACTGAATCCCATTATCGGACGGAAATTCGCAGAAAAATATTCGCGACAACCTTGATAGGGTGAAATTGCCGTATAAACGCTTCTTATATTCGCGCAGCGAAAATCGCGTGCCTTTGTACGGACCTAACCTTATATATATATATATATATGTATAAGTTCGAGTTTCAAGATTTGCAAGTGAATTGCACTCACAAGTATACGTGGCAGTCCTCACGTTCACCACGTCCGAGCTATAGATTAAAATTGTTCCCCGCGGACGCGGCCCTTTTCGCATATCGCAAGATCCCTGCCCTAAATCACTTCGAGTCCACATTATTATATTCGGCTTTATAGGTGCAACTTGCGCCCCTGACAGGCGAATTCGCGTTTTCGGTATGTACACACGACACACGCGTCCTGCCCTCTTTTTCCCTTATAACTGCTTATCACTCAACGTTAATTACCCACGGTGCGATAATCGTGTGTGCACTTGGCCGCATGCATGCATGTGCTAGTGTGCGAAACGAGGTGATTTCGTGCACGTATGAGATATTATTAATAAAAAAATGTCGTGTCCCGCGAGGTGAGAGAAAAAAATCCGGGGACGTGTAGACCGAAGGGGTCACTCTCAAAATGTCATAAGACGAGAAGCCCCTTGGGGTAGGTTGTGAAGAATTCTTCAGGTTTTCGAATTTTAGCAGACTCACCGTTGTTAATTCGTGGATCGTGGGGTCGTCTCCAACAAATGAATAGGGTTTTCTAGACACTCGTCTTGTATTTCCAACCATTCGATTAGAAAAACTGAAATATGGGGTGAAAATAGCATCCGAAGAGTACTTCCGAGTGAAATTATTGCGCTTACCGTAGAATAAGGACTTTTGGAGTGAAAATAAGAAAAAAATAGATGTACAACGTGCGCCATGTTTTTTAAAAGATGTTTTCAAACGAAATTTTTTTTAAAGATTTCTCGAAAAGCGAAGTTTTTTTCGAAAAGGTTCTTTTGTGTAATAAAATAGACGATGCAGACTTAACTCCAGAACTATACGCCAATCGAAGAATTTCAAACAGGACAGCTTAAAAAAAATGAATGTCATCGATGTTTTATAAATCTACAACTTCTGCTCAATAAACAACAAATTAATTCGCGAACTCTGAAGGAAATTCCGTTTTAATTATAATTGAATATTGACAAATATAGCGGTTTTCTCCGCCTAAAAGTTTAAGGACGAACACGATATTCAACAATGCAAATCGGATCGTTTTATTTCGGCGCGCTAATTATTCGCGTGTTTTGTTAAACATATATTATTTTTATCTTCAGTCACTTTTTTTCCTCGGGTGCTTTCGTATGGAATCGTGTGATAGAAAAAGTGAAATAAGCGCCGTTGAGTATCTTGGGTAGAAAAAAATAGGTCAACGTTCTTGACTCAAAACTTATCGCCGAAGGTGTACGCGTTATATCTAATTCTCATTAAATCTAATAATCGAGGTTAATCATTGAGATTCATCATTAAGACTAATCATCGAGTGTAATCATTGAGGTTAATCATTGAGTGTAATCATTGAGTACAACCATCAAGATCCATCATCAAGTCTGATAATCAATATTCAACATCGAGCCTCATCATCAATATTCATTGAGTCTAATAATCAATATTCATCATTGAGTTTAATCAGCAATATTCATAATTGAATCTAATGATCCATATTCACCATTGAGTCTAATCATCAATATTCATGACTGAGTCTAATCATCAATATACATCATTGTGTTCAATCAGTAATATTCATCATTGAGTCTAATCGTCAATATTCATCATTGAGTATAATCATCAATATTCATCAGTGAGCCTAACCGTCAATATTCATCGTTGAGCCTAATCATCAATATTCGTCGAGTCTAATAATCAATATTCATCGAGTCCAAACATCAATATGCATTATTGAGTCTAATCATCAATATACATCATTGAGTTTAATCAGTAATATTCATCATTGAATTCTCATGAATATTCACCGTCGAGTCTAATGAGCAAAATTCATCATTGAGTATAATCATCAATATTCATCATTGAGTTCAATCATCAATATTCATCATTGACTCTAATCATCAATATTCATCATTGAGTCTAATTGTCAATATTCATCATTGAGTCTAACCACCAACATTTATCATTGAGCCTAACCACCAATATCCATCATTGAGTCTAAACATAAACATTCATCAATGAGTCCAATCATCAATATTAATAATTGATTACAATCATCAATATTCACCATTGAGTCTAATCATCAATATACATCATTGAGTTTAATCATAATATTCGTCATTGAGTCTAATCATCAATATTCATCGAGTCTAAACATCAATACTCATCATCGAGTCTAAACATCAATATTCATCATTGAGTCCAATCATCAATGTTCATCATTAAGTTCAATCATCATTCATTAAGTTAAGTTCAATCATCAATCATTAAGTTCATCATTAAGTTCAATCATTAATATTCATCGTTGACTTCAATCATGAATATTCATCATTGAGTCTAATCATCAATATTCATCATTGAGTCCAATCATCAATATTCAACATTGAGTTGAATCATCAATATTCATGGTTGACTCCAATCATCAATATTCATCATTGAGTCCAATCATCAATATTCATCATTGACTTCAAACATCAATATTTATCATCGAGTCTAATCATCTCGATTCATCATTGAGTCCAATCATCGAGTACATACAGCTAAAAAAACATTCCCACCCATTCCTATACTTCCATCTCAACGCCCGAATCACTCGAAGAGTCCAAAATTTTCCATCCAAAGAATAGCTACAAAGAAAGTTCTTCCAGCCACAATTGGTATCACGAAAAAAGCATCGCGATAAGAAAAAATGATGGCATCTAAAAAAAATCCACTGCCGGAAAAAGTAGCCCTCTGCGCCCCTGGACAACTTGATCACTCCACGACACGCATACCTAGCGAGTAATGCTAAAGTTTTGACTTTTTTTCCCCTCAAATTCTTCGTCTGCCCGAACCGGGATTAGGCTGCAGCCTATTTTTGTAAAATCCGCATGCCTGTGTGGAGAGCTTGACAGTCCCCATAAATTCGTCGTTACGTAGGACCGATTAACGCGTTCGTCGAGCACGAAAGTGATGGCAACCTTCTCTTATCTCGCGGCTCCACCTTGGCACGTGAGTCTTATCCCGCCCGAGAACTTCTCAGCCGAGAAAATACTTTTCCACCCCCCGCCTTCCCTCTCCCCTCCTCGCTCGCTCTCGCTTCCTTTGATGCACGCTCCCGTACGTTGCATCCCCGTTCGTGCGGGAAAATTCGAGGTGGACGACCGACAAATGCGTCAAAAAGGTCAAGGGTTGAGCACCGTGAGTGAACCTCGCGTTAAACGACGGGAACTCTCGGGCACCTTCCCCCCTCCCCTCCAAGCCAAGCTCGCCGCGCTTTCCCTCTGACCTCTCTCCTCCTCCTCGTCCTCCTCCTCCAACCCCCATTTCGCTAATTCTGAGTTACAAAGTACCTCGCAAGACCCAACACGAAGACGTATGGAAGTTTACCTCCGTACACGAATTACCGGTGTGTATGTGCGCAGCTTAGCGTCTGGAGGGAGATTGCCGGTGAACCTATCTGATGCAATGGCATGTGTAATGCATTCTCGATCCCAGACGACGTGTGCAACGACCTTGGCCTTGAAGGCCGACCGTTCCTACATTCGTACATGTATCTATGTATTTATATGGACATTTGTATATATGTGCAATAAACACGTGAATGTACGTAAGTTAGGATGTAAATATGTATACGTATGTACATTACGTACGCTTTAGCGATCTCTCTCTCTCTCTCTCTCTCTCTCTCTCTCTCTCTCTCTCTCTCTCTATATATATATATATATATATATATATATATATATATATATATATATATATATATATATATACACGTGTGTGTAGAGAGAGAGAGAGAGAGAGAGAGAGTATGCGTATATATATATATATGAATATATGTTTGAGTGTTTTTTCAATCGCCTTTTCCCTTCAAACATATATAAAGGGAAAGACGATTTTGAAGACATTAGAGTTCGAGGATTGTCCTCAAGAAAGCCGGACCAGCTCATAACCAGCATTACATAGATGAAATGGGTTCAAACGTTCTTTTTTCTTGTGCAATATATCAATATATATCTATATATCTATCTGTATCTATACATCGATATCTATATCTATATATCAATATCTATATCTATATATCTATATCTATATCCATATCTATATATCTACATATATATATATATACTCTCTCTCTCTCTCTCTCTCTCTCTCTCTCTCTCTCTCTCTCTCTCTCTCTCTCTCTCTCTCTCGCTCTCTCTCTCTCTCTGTGTGTGTGTGTGTATCGGATGTGTATGTGTTACTTCTTTCGGCCACAGGCGACACGGAAACCGCGATTTACGTCGAGCACGATCATGCACGTATAAATTACACTCGCGAAACACTGCAATTTGCGACACTGTCCGCTCACAGCCTGAATGAAGTGTCGTGGACACTTCGAGCATTGACGTCTTTCAAAATGTTCCTCACCGCGGCGCTCTTCTGGCGCGACGGGTTCGATAAGTACTGTTTTTAAATCTTCGGCTAGCAAAACCGACACGTGCGAGCTGATTCAAACTGATGAGCGCTTGTTGTTTTCTTTTTTGAAGTAGTGTAATTGCGAGTTTTTTCGCGATGTTTATAATGGTATTGCAGTTGTGAAATTACAGAATCTCCGTGGGTTATGTTTTGGTCATTTTGATTAATGGATGTTAGTAAGATTGGATTCTGTCGCGTACGGACGTCTCATGGGCAACTGGCATTTGAAAAAAAAAACGAAAGAAACTGCTTTCCTCTTCCGAGTTGATTATTCATAATTACTTTTGTTGCGTTGTGTATATTTTGTGGCAGATCCCAATGGTTGTAGATGCCACCGATAACGCACGTAATGGTTCTGGCTTACGATTTTTTTTTTCTTTGCCCGTACACGCGAGATTTCGGCGTTTCGCGGAAGCGGGAAATGGAACACGGGGGAAAGTGTGCTCGATGCCCTATCTCGCGTTTCCGGTCCAAACGGATTGTGCCACTTCAGAATTCTAAAACACTCCCCCCCCCCCTCTCTCTCTCTTTCTCTCTACATCTCGTAATACCTGTTACGTATATTCATGGAAAAAAATATAAAATAGGCTTCCTATCGCTCGCCTCTCCCGCTTACGTTTTCCGTATACATACTGTACGAAAAAAAAATCGTGGCAAATTATTAAGGGCCAATGGCCGAACGAGGTGAAGGAGCTGTTTTCTGACCTCGCACGATGATTCGCCCCGCCATAGGGACCTAAATTACGTTTCTTCGGTGGAGGTTTTTCCTTAGTCACCATAGGGTAGAGAGAGAGTTGGGAGGGGGAGGGTCACGTTTTCTCGAGTAAAATTTCGTTCCTCGTACTTTCACTCCATTACGTGTCCGAGAAACATACTTAACACACAGCCTTTATTATACAGTAATAAAAATGATCGTAAATACGATTAATTTTCCTTGCCCTCTCTCTATAAGTATATCGAAGTTTTCTTCATTCCCATTTAACTTATGTGCATGCTGCTATCATTCTACTTTGGTTGTCTTGTATATTATTCTATTGCAATTTACAATTCTCGTCTGTTATTTTATTGTTTTTATTATTATGTTTAACACTTTAATGATAATATGAATCGCAGTAAAATAATAGACAAAAAACGTTATTCGTAAGAAAAAATTATAAAAGATAAAGAGAGCAAAATTGTGGCAGTATGCAGAGAACTTAAATGAGAATGGAGAATATTATTATTAAAAATGAATCATTTATTAATATTTTTAGCAATTTCTTAATAATAATGATAATGATTTTTTTGGTCTTCATTTCTTTATAATTTGTCGCTTCATAATATCGTAGATTCCACTGTATTGTCTATTTCTTCATAATATTTTTCTTCATTCCTATTTAAGTTCTCTGCATACTGCTATGATTTTAGCTTTGTTATCTTTGGTAGTTTTTTGTTGCACTAACACCGTTTGTCTGGTATTTTATTGTGATTGTTAATATTATTATTATTAAAGTGTGAAGAACAATAACATAACAGACAAAGATTGTTTGAAAAATGTTAGAAAATAAATGTAAAGGGAAATAATAATAATAATTATTATAATTATTATTATTATGTGCAATAATATAATATAATATGATAATATACTGATATAATAATTACCTGATAATATAATATAATAATAATTATTATTATTACTATTATTCTGGTCTTAAGGGGTAACGTGAGTTTCGAAGCCAAAAAAGCATATTTTCTCTATTTAAAAAAAATATAATATGTTCATTATTTTATTAAAAATGTTGAGCACATAAAAGAGCATCATTTCAACAATATTTAAATAACGAATTTTTAAACGTGATTGAACAAAGTATTAAAAAAAAATTATTTCATTTTTTGGCAGAGTTGTTTGCAAAATAGTTGAATTTTTGGTCCAATTTACACTACGTATAGCCTTGTAAAATTAGTTGTAAAGGGAAAAAAACCTTCGTTTAATCACTAGTCAATGCTATTTTGAAGAAGTGAGCAAATTTTCTAAAAAATCGGTCCATTCGATTTTGAGAAATCGTGTCCACAGAGTTTTTGAGGGGTCTCCGGAATCCAGGTCCCACCGGCTGAATTTCCCGAATTTTTGGATGAATTTTTAAAAAATATTGTTGAAATGTTGCTCTTTTATGTGCTTTACGTTTTAAATAAAATAATGTATCTATTTTTTTAAATAGAGAAAATATTTTTTTTTGATAATTTTTTTAGAGATCATTTTTCTTTTGTTACTTTTTAACATGTAATGTTAAATTGCCCGACGGTATTATATTCTCCAAGGCATAAATGTACCCGCCAATCAATTTCTCTCCTCTTCTCCGTATCCTCTTACCTCCCCCCCTCTTCCGTTCTTCCCTCTCCACTCGCCTCTTTTTCCTTCCATCCCCATTATAAAAATATTAATCGACAGATCCATCCAAAATTTTCATTCACGATGGAATCGCAATCCGAACCTCGCTCGCGCGAACGCAGATGTTTCATACTACACAGGTACACGTATATCGGAAGGTTTTTCCACGTGTGAGCAAAGAGACACGAGGATTTTGAAATACTAACGAGGTACAGCAATCGCGCGGACTCAAGAAATACGATACGCGGTGTTTCACAGGGGTGACGAGGGAAGAATTGCATATAGGATATAGAACCGGCTATACGACCGGAAAGCCTGTAGGGGAAAGCACCGAAGAGCTATGCAGTGTGCGATACGAACACCAAATACGTATGTGTGCTCGTACGTTTGAAGTTTCGAGAAGGTATAGCCGCACCTGGCCAGAGGTGCATTCGAGACTGACCTTCACCCTGTGTTAATTCATTCCACCATTATCATATTCTCAGCAGAACATATATATATATATATATGGGGCATTCCATACCAATTCGACCTGGGTTTGACCCTCGACCCCTCAAATCTGGTTCCCGATTTTTCCTATCATTACTCTCACTCTATCAAGCAATTACAATTTTTTTAAAGATTTTTCAAAATAAATTTGAGCGCGTCATGAATTTTTGAATTTTTTTTTAACACCTCGATGGCCGTAATTGAAAAATCTGAAAAAATTCCCAAAAATACAGTGTCAGATATAAAAAATGTTGGTGTAAAATTCATAATGTCTGGGCTTTTGCTTCAACCCCTAATTAGGGTTTTTGTCAACCATGATGAAAAAAAAATCGAAAATTACAAAATACACTTCAGAAAAATCGGTGAAATTTTTTTAAAAATCTGGTATTATGCATACAAAATTTCGAGAAACAGTCTACAGTAAATTGACCTCTGCTTCTTATTTAAAAATTTTTTTTTTGCTCAAAAAGCTAAAAAACGAGTTGAAGCAAAAGTCCAGACATTATGAATTTTACACCAACATTTTTTATATCTGACACTGTATTTTTAGGAATTCTTTCAGAATTTTCGAGTACGGCCATCGAGGTGTTAAAAAAAAATCTAAAATTTATGACGCGCTCAAATTAATTTTTTAAAATCTGAAAAAAATTATAATTGCTTGATAGAGTGAGAGTAATGATAGGAAAAATCGGGAACCAGATTTGAGGGGTCGAGGATCAGATCCAGGTCGAATTGGTATGGAATGCCCCATATATATATATATGTACAGGGTGTCTCTCTTATCTCTGCCACCCAAACAAACTCGGTAATTATCGACGTCGCAAAAAAATGTTCCAGTCAAGATTGTACGGTGTTGAAGGGGGTCATCAAATGCGACCAATTTTTTTTTATTTCGGTGGGAGCACTGACGCACAGTGAAGGTCACCTTCACTTTTTTTAAGGGAATGGTACATTTTTTTCAACCATCTTGCGGAGCACCTCAAACCGCATAAAAAACATTAGGCGGTCAAAGTCGTTCGAGGTCATTCAAGGTCATCGATTAAAATGAAATACAAATCTAAATATCTCGGATCACTACCAAATATTTGGTAGTGATGCGAGAAATTTAGATTTGTATCATCGATACTGACCTCAAATGACCTTGACCGACTTTGACCCCCTAATGTTTTTTATGCGGCTTGAGATGCTCCACAAGATGGTTGAAAAAAATGTACCATTCTATTTTTTAAAAAGTGGAGGTGACCTTCACTGCCCTTCAACAGATGTTAGTTTTGACCTGAATGTCTAGGTGAAAAAAATTCATGTTTCCATTTTAAAAAAACATGTCGGCAATCTGAACGTCGCCATTTTGAATTTTGGACCACAAAGAGATTTTTCATTGAACGTCCCCCTTTGAGCCCGAAACGTTTTATTATACTCAATACTTGATCGGAGCAGTATTTTTCGAGACAAATCAGGTGTAAGATTAAAATGGGACACCCGGTGTATGTCAGCGTATATCTGAAAGCTTCAAACTTTATACGCATACGAGCCTGCAGTGTGTGCCACATGTTTTTGCGGGCCAACGTTCGGCCTTCGAACATCCACAGCGATCCATAAAAAAAACAGGCTTTATATTCTTGGCAAATTGGGTTTTGGAAAAGTCAATTTTTTTCAGGCGGGCCTCCATGCAGTTCTGGTAGCGATTTTGGAGAGCAAGATGGAAAACCAACCCTCACGTAGCCTCGAAAACGCATGCACGATAATTATCAAGCAAGATATCGAACGGAGGATTGCCCTTTTTTAAATATTAAACGCCTATTTGGTTTTTTAGATCGCTCATCCACTAAAAAACTGTCATAACACAAAAATGCTGTTATGAGATAATTATGCCAAAAAATAAAATGAAGGTTAAAAAAGTTAAAAAATTTCACAATGAATGAAATTATTTCAGGCTAATTTAGATAAATATTCACCTCACGAATATGAAAAAAATTAATAAAAATGCGTTTTTCTAAAAACAGCATTTTTGTGTTATGACAGCTTTTTTTAAATGAATAAGTGATGTATGTGTTAAACGCACAAGTGTCATGTTGGCCGAGTACGAAGCTTCCAAATAGTGGCAACATTGGATTCTCGAGCTGATACGATCGAATCAAATCCATCAAGGATATGGTTAGCAGGCTCAACATCGGTCATTTCGTAATTGCTCCGGCGTATAGACGTCAGCTGGACGCCCAACCCCCGTGGAGCAGTATCAAGATGAATGTTTTTCTTAACTTCTCCACCGATCTATCGTTTTCTCTTTTCGACTGAACGAATGAAGCAGATGATAGCATCCTTGCGACTGACCTACGAAGGATTTTTTTGAAGATCGGTCTTTGATTGGATAGCAATTTCTTGTTCCGCGGAAGTATTACTACTCGTTTGGGATGGATCTCGTATGAAATTTTATGTCGTTTTTGTATCGAAAATCAGGGGATTGCGGAGTATATCATGACTCCTGAATACAGCCCTGAAGAGGAATTACCTAGTTAATTAATTAATCTATTCCTTTACTAGTAATATTTATATATATACAGGGTGTTAGAAATGTCGATTCAAAGCCTTAATCGGGTGATAGGTCACCTCGTTAGGAACATATCTAACCTAGTTTACCAGGTCCAAAGTCTACACATTTCGAGTTATCTTGGTAAGTATGAATTTTGGGAAATTTGCCAAAATTAGGTACTAACTCGTTTACCTCTTATGTTAATGCTATTTTGTAAAAAATAGCATTAACATAAGAGGTATTTTTATTTTTTGACAAGTTTTTTATTATTCAACACGTCCCATTCAGTTAGTTGTGTGGATATAGATGATTGTATCGGTGTTTGTCGATTGAATATACATTAAGCCAAGACGCAAATAAGATTTTAATTATCAATTATTGTCTGTTTGAACATTATGAACGAGTTAGTACCTAATTTTGGGAAATTTTCCAAAAACCATACTTACCATGATTACGCGAAATCCTTAGACTTTGAAATAAGGTAACCTAGGCTAGATATGTTCCCAATGAGGTGACCTATCGCCCCCTTAAGGCTTTGCATCGACCTTCCTAACACCCTGTGTATATATATATATATATATATATATATATATATATATATGGACAAAATAATGTGATATGATGTATGAGGTACATCATATAAAGTTTATATGGTATATATTATATAAACTCCTATTTACTAGTAACTTGCCAGTTAATATTAAACAATATAAGATTTTTAAAAAAGATTAAAAAGTGGGTTATGATGGAAATGTAATAAGGGACCCCGTATTGTGGAATTCGAGATTTGAAAAAACCGTATATATGTAAGACTGAAAAACGAAAAAATATATAAACAATAATAATACAAATATTATAGTGTATTTTATTAAATATGATATGCATTAAATCATATGATTATAATTATTTATTTACTTTCATATAATATTCTTCAGTATCTTCCTGGTAACTTTTTGAAACTGGGGGAAACGTAATTTTATAGTTATTTTTTGGAAGCCATCAATTTGGGGTAATTCAAGTCTGTGGCTATCCGATGACTAGGGATCATATCCAACCTCTTTTCCAGTATACATGACGTTGAAGTTTGCATCGCTGGAATGCGACGTTTTTTTTTCTTAATTTTTTTCGTTTTTATCATTAGCCAAAGCCTTATTTTAGCAAATTGGGGGCGTCAATTTCTGATAATAATTCGCAGAAACGTTTGAGCGATTTTCACAGCGTGAATGGACGAAAAAAAATTGAATAATTTCGAAGAGGTAATTTTCTTTGATTTCCAACGATGTAAACTTGAACATCATGATTGTACAACACTTATATATATGTATATGCGGAAAATCTGCATATATATATATATATATATATATATATATATATATGCAGATTTTCCGCCTAAATTATATGATTTTTCGAGCACCGAGAATCGGTAGCTGAAACTGAAAGACAATTTTTGTTTCGTTGTTGCAAATGGGTTTATTGTTAAAACCGTATGCCTGAAGCAAAAGTCGCGATGGGCATTGGGAAGCATCGTGAAACGATCGATCGTCCACGGCCATACTTTGTAAATCCTACTGTGGTCAAGTATGCAGGGAAAGTTATGTGTTGGGAATACGAAGGTAGGAGCAGAGAGAAGATCAGACCAGCTCGTGGCTGTCGGAGAGAGAGGGAGAGAGCGAGAGAGAGAACGAGCGAACGCCACGAAAAGAGTATGTGTTACACACGAGCCGTCATAAAATTCCTGGCATTCTGCCGATAACCTTCAGACTCTTGGTGTGCGTGATGAAGCTCCAGTAAGATTCATACGTGGGGCCAATGCTACTTGTAAACCGGACGGGGTACAGGGGTCCAATGGTACTCGAAATGGCCAATGGTACTCAAATGGTACCTATCACGGCTTGGTTTAATGATGCAGCACCAAAAAGTATTCAATTACACCTAATGGGTGAATCGATTGATAGGATGGAAATGGGCAAGTGATATCCGGTTGTTTACAGCGAGATCGATTGGCACATGACGCTGAATCATTGTGCCGAAATCAATTCCTAACGAAGTTCGAGGGCCCATCATAATTGGATGGACCTGATATCGCGGATGATCAATGATCGATGAAACGAAATTTCATCAACGATCGTTCACCCATTAAGCAATATGTTATAAAATGGCAATAACTTTTCTCCTATCACGGCATCCTCCCAAAGACGAAGACACGAAGAAGATAGAGAAAAAAGGGTGACGAAACATACATGTGGCAGGAAAATTGTTTACTGATTTACAACCCCACAGGCAAGACCCGTGCAGAAATCTGTTGGGGAATCCGGAACAATTACAATGTATTTTCAATTATGTGATTCAAAATGATTTTTGAATCATGTACTTTTTTAATCCTACGTTGAAACACTGGGTCATTTTGACCCGGACGACTTTGAAATATAATGCTCAATTTCCCAAAACTGAAAGTTTTCAATATTTTTTTACAACATTTCACTTTTATACTTCCCGAATTTCAAGTATGCTGACATATTAAGAAGTATGTAAAGTGTATCCCTGATTTTTTTCAATAAAAACCGACCGAAGGGTTGTTAAGGGCAAGTGGATGAAGTACTATCCGGGTCAAATTGACCCAATGTGTCAAAATCGTGGCCAAATATAAGTGTGTCAACGGAGAGTTAAGCAATTTATACTTTTTTTAAATCCACTCATGTTCTATACCTATATATTTTGTTTCGCAAAATTCAACGTACAGAACGCGAATGGATTTATGAAGAATCGTATCGGATTCGGCTCGATAATGTGGGAGTCTTTTAGAATTCAAGTTGGATTCGTACTTTGGATTCCAATTGGGAATCCCCATTAGAATCCAATGTAGGAGCGTGACGTTTTGGTACGGGGATCTGATGCGATGAATCCATTGAATCCCTACGACAACTTCTGTACAGGGACGCGTAATTCTATACACGGTGTCCCAGAACTCAATGCGTTCCCTGAAATGGGGGGGCTTGAGGGTGAAATTCTGAGTCGATTGATATAAGCATGTGTGGGTCTCAGATCAACCCCTGAATTGTTATTCATTTTTAAAGGCAGGCCAATCAGGTGCGCTCGATGAGCCAGCGTAACGCCACCGACGTACGCGGCACCAGCGTATCGGACGCACCTGATTGGCCCGCCTTAAAAAATTAATAACAATTCAGGGGTTGATCTGAGACCCATACATGCTTATATCAATCGACTCAGAATTTCACCCCCAATCCATCATTTCGAGGAACGCATTCAGTTCTGGGACACCATGTATAGGAAAAAAATCCATTGGAGGTTCACTAACCCTTTTTTCCGCAGGCTAGGACACCAACATTCATACCCTCAAGCCATGAACCTAATATGTCCCTAATTTGAATATCACTAGAGTTTGTAGATGAAAAACGCTAAATTCGCTTCCTCATTACTTATGATAAGATAATTCGGGGCAGCGTTTTCCGTGGCGCGTTTCTCGATAGCTCGTTGATGAATTTAGCTTTCTGGGATTGAAAAATCGTGCATTATCACGGGCGCGGCTCTTATCGCGAACGCGAGATACGTCAACAGCAATACTCTTCATATATCCTCGCTTTAATCACTGCAAGCACCTGGCAATACCGTTCGTTACGATACAACCCGCAGCGCAAAGACTCACCGAATGCTTTTTTCCCAAGCGAGTCCACGTGTTTCATGGAATCGTCATGTTGCGGTATACGACTGAACACATCCACATGTATGAGCAATTGTGTAGGGGCAGAGTGCACGAACGAAGAGCCGCGTAGATTGCCGCACCTCTGAATTATAACACGTGGCAATTTATTATGATTTAGGACACTTTTACAGCAACACGGGATTGCCTTTGAAATGCCAATTGATCTTTGGGCTTTGCCTATCGAGAGTTGTTCAAAGCAATGGTTAAAATAGTACTATCAAGCCACTCCTATTAAGACGGCAATCAATTATTATTTCCATATAGCAATCTCTGAATTTGCCAAAAATCAGAAAGTTAAAAAAATAACGCAAAAATTCGAGTTACCATCGATGAGATGTCAATAATTACTTATCGATGATAACACTGATTACTTGTCAATAATGACATTGATGATTACTTATCGATTATAAAATCGATATATACTGCAATCATTACTTCGCAGTAGAGATTATCAGTATAATTGATAGAATATTGGAAAGTCTGAAATTGTCATCAATTCGGAATGATTGGTTGAGTACCACATTTTGGGTGTGCACACTCGGTCATTTTTTACGCTTACTTTGTACCCTTACGAACAACGCGAGAGAAAGCATAAATGAATCATCAAAATGAGGATTCATTAATGATTAATTTCGTGACATAATTTCTTATATACAGGGTGATTCAGTTCAGGTCGTGCATCCGGCAACTACCGATGCTGGACGATGTTCGGAACGAAGCTACTTAGCCGATTTTTTTAATTCGCAATAGCTTTTAAATGGAAAGCAATAGAATTCTGGAATTCTAGGCCAATCAGAATCGCCGTTACGTACGCGTTGGGCGACGCCTCAGTGTCGGGTTATCAAGGCACCGATTCTAAACATTTGAAAAAGTGGCAGAGTTCAGACGGAATTTCGTATCGCGAACGCGAAAGTTCTTTTGTTCGAACCGAAGTTTGCTGTCCTTCTCTATCAAATGATGAAGCAACGAGTGATCGGCGTTTGTCACATGTGCAATGAATTATGCTGTAACGTCCAGTTCTTTTATTAAAACAATATTTTTATCCAAACATACGTAGATTTTAGGTTCTCGGATAATTCGAATGGGATAAATAAGTCATATGATGTAACGCTCGGTCCCGGCGATATATTTGATGAACTGCCACCGCCGATTAAACCTTCGTGAACAATTAAAAAAAAACGCATCTAGAAATGTAGAGTGCGCATTGCTCAGCTTTAAATGTTTCAGAGAGTTGAAAATAATTACTCGACAAAACAGGAGGGAAAGGTTTTGCTGATCGCAACGCAAATTAAAAATGCAGAAAAAATACACAGAAAAAAGTTGACTACTAACGGATAATGGGAAAAAAGGAATTGAAAAAGACTCGGAAGTTAAATGGAATACCCTCTGCAATCATAGATCATTGCGCAAAACATTGGCTTCATTTCGTTACGTAGCCGAGTGCAATGGTAGCTGTTCGGAAGCGCTCTTTTGAGCTTTGAGCCGACCACTGTAAATATGATTCCCATAAACAGACGTGAAACATTATTTTAACGAATGGTCTTGCATATTGGATTCGTCTCGACACTGGAAAAAAATTATTGTATGCGTATTTATCAAACTTAAAGAAAAATTAAAGTCGGATCTCATGGAAATCTCCGTTTGGATCAATATTTTTTACAGTTGGGAATAAATACAAGTGCGAATGCAAGTGGTCTCGTTGTGGAACAATCTCTACAATCAGAAAACATTGAGCAAGACATTGGTTTCATTTCTTTTCATAGTCCACTGCAGCAGTAGTAGTTCTGAAACGATATTCTCGATATCGAGGGAGGTGAAATTTTAGAATCATGCATAGGAAACGAATCCAAACAATGTGAACCTTTTGAGGTTGATGATGCATCTCGATCCGATAAAAAAACGGTTGAAACAGGCGTATTAATCAACGTTAAATCTCATGTGAATTTCTCGTCGAATCGACGACTTTCAAATCAGGAACCGGATCCGAGTCTGCATGCAAGTGGTTCTGTTGTGGAATAATGACTACAAACTGAGAACGTCGCGGCGAGCATCGGATTCGTTCACGTTCATAGTCCACGGCAGCAGTAGCAGTCCTCAACGGCTATTTTCGTGGCGAGAGTGAAACATTAAAAAAAACCACCCACTGGGAACGAGTCCGAAAAGTCTCAAGGTTATTTCGATAATGAAACATAAAACAGAATTTGAATGGACCGTTTTACATGTTGGATTCATCTCGATTCGATAAAAAACAAACGGTTGAAACAGGCGTATTTATCAACGTTGAATCTCATGTGAATTTTCGTCCGAATCGACGACTTTTAAATCGGGAAACGAATCCGAGTCTGCATGCACGTGTTTCTGTTGTGGAGAAATCCCGACAAACTGAGAACGCCGCGCCGAGCATCGGATTCGTTCAGGATCATAGTCCACAGCAGCAATAGTAGTCCTCAACGGCTATTTTCGTGCCGAGGGTGAAACATTTTTAAAAATCACCTTCTGGGAACGAATCCGAACAGTGTCAAGGTTATTTCGATAACGAAACACAAAACAGAATTTGAATGGACCGTTTTACATATTGGATTTGTCTCGATTCGATAAAAAACAAACGGTTGAAACAGGCGAATTTATCAACGTCGAATCTCATGTGAATTTTCGTTCGAATCGATGACTTTTAAATCGGGAAACGAATCCGAGTCTGAATGCAAGTGTTTCTGTTGTGGAATAATCCCTACAAACTGTGAACGCCGCGCCGAGCATTGGATTCGTTCACTTTCATAGTCCACGGCAGCAGTAGTGGTCCTCAATGGCTATTTTCGTGCCGAGGGTGATACATTTTTTAAAAATCACCCACTGAGAACGAATCCGAAAAGTCTCAAGGTTATTTCGATAATGAAACACAAAACAGAATTTGAATGGACCGTTTTTCGTAGTGTATTCGTCTCGATTCGATAAAAAAAAAACGGATGAAACAGGCGTATTTGTCAACGTCGAATCTCATGTGAATTTCGGTTCGAATCGACGACTTTTATATCGGGAAACGAATCCCAGTATGCATGCAAGTGCTTTTGTTGTGGAATAATCCCTACAAACTGAGAATGCCGCGCCGAGCATCGAAGTCGTTCACGTTCATAGTCCACAGCAGCAGTAGTAGTCCTCAACGGCTATTTTCGTGCCAAGAGTGAAACATTTTAAAAAATCACCCACTGGGAACGAGTCCGAACAGTCTGAAGGTTATTGCGATAATCAGACACAAAACAGAATTCGAATGGACCGTTTTACACATTGGATTCGTCTCGATTCGATATAAAACAAACGGTTGAAACAGGTGTATTTATCAACGTCGAATGTCATGTGAATTTCCTTTCGAATAGACAACTTTTAAATCCGGAAACGAATCCGAGTCTGCATGCAAGTGTTTCTGTTAAGGAATAATCCCTACAAACTGAGAACTCCGCGCCGAGCATCGGATTCGTTCACGTTCATAGTCCACAGCAGCAGTAGTAGTCCTCAACGGCTTTTTTCGTCCCGAGGGTGAAACATTATTTAAAATCACCTTCTGAGAACGAATCCGAAAAGTCTCAAGGTTATTTCGATAATAAAACAAAACAGAATTTGAATAGACCGTTTTCATTTTGGATTCATCTCGGTCCGATAAAAAACATACATCTGAAACAGGCGTATTTATCAACGTCGAATCTTATGTGAATTTTTGTTCGAATCGACGACTTTTAAATCGGGAAACGAATCCGAGTCTCCATGCAAGTGTTTCTGTTGTGCAATAATCCCTACAAACTGAGAACGCAGCGCCGATGATCGGATTCGTTCACGTTCATAGTCCACAGCAGCAGTAGTAGTCCTCAATGGCTGATTTCGTGCCGAGGTGATACATTTTTTTAAATTACCCACTGGGAACGATTTCGAACAGTCTCAAGGTAATTTCGATAATAACACAAAACAGCATTTGAATAGACCGTTTTCATTTTGGATTCATCTCGGTCCGATAAAAAAAGCGGTTGAAACAGGCGTATTGATCAACGTCGAATCTCATGTGAATTTCTGTTCGAATCGACGACTTTTTAATCGGGAAGCGAATCCGAGTATGCATGGAAGTGTTTTTGTTCAGGAATAATCCCTACAAACTGACAACGCCGCGTCGAGCATCGGATTCGTTCACGTTCATAGTCCACGGCAGCAGTAGTAGTCCGCAACGTCTTTGATCGTGCCGAGGGTGAAACATTTTAAAAAATCAGCCACTGGGAATGAATCCGAAACGTCTCAAGGTTATTTCGATAATGAAACACAAAATAGATTCGTCTCGATCCGATAAAAAACATACAGTTGAAACAGGCGTATTTATCATCGTCGAATGTCGTTGGAATTTTCGTTCGAATCGACGACTTTTAAATCGGGAAACGAATCCGAGTCTGCATGCATGTGTTTCTGTTGTGGAATAATCCCTACAAACTGGGAACGCCGCGCCAAGCATCGGATTCGTTCACGTACATAGTCCACAGCAGCAGTAGTAATCCTCAACGGCTATTTTCGTGCCGAGGGTGATGAATTTTAGAAAATTACTCACTGGGAACGATTCCGAACCATCTCAAGGTCATTTCGATAATTAAAAACAAAACAGAATTTGAATAGACCGTTTTACATATTGGAATTGTCTCGATTCGATAAAAAAAAACAGTTGGAACAGGCGTATTTATCAACGTCGAATCTCATGTGAATTGTCGTTCGAATCGATGACTTTTAAATGGGGAAACGAATCCGAGTCTGCATGCAAGTGTTTCTGTTGAGGAATAATTCATACAAACTGTGAACGCCGCGCCGAGCATTGGATTAGTTCACGTTCATAGTCCACAGCAGCAGTAGTAGTCCTCAACGGCTATTTTCATGCCGAGGGTGATACATTTTTAAAAATTACCCACTGGGAACGATTCCGAACAGTCTCAAGGTTATTTCGATAATGAAACAAAACAGAATTTGAATAGACCGTTTTCATTTTGGATCCATCTCGGTCCGATAAAAAAAAGCGGTTGAAACAGGCGTATTTATCAACGTCGAATCTCATGTGAATTTCTGTTCGAATCGACGACTTTTAAATCGGGAAACGAATCCGAGTATGCATGCAAGTGTTTTTGTTGTGAAATAATCCCTACAAACTGAGAACGCCGCGTCGAGCATCGGATTCGTTCACGTTCATAGTCCACAGCAGCAGTAGTTGTCGTCAACGGCGATTTTCGTGCCGAGGGTGTTACATTTTAAAAAATCACCTTCTGGCAACGAATCCGAACAGTCTCAAGGTTATTTCGATAATGAAACACAAAACAGAATTTGAATGGATCGGTTTTCATATTGGATTCGTCTCGGTCCGATAAAAAAAAAAGCGGTTGAAACAGGCGTATTTATCAACGTCGAGTCTCATGTGAATTTTCGTTCGAATCGACGACTTTTAAATCACGAAACGAATCCGAGTATGCATGCAAGTGTTTTTGTTGTGAAATAACCCCTACAAACTGAGAACGCCGCGTCGAGCATCGGATTCGTTCACGTTCATAGTCCACAGCAGCAGTAGTAGTCCTCAATGGCTATTTTCGTTCCGAGGTGATACATTTTTAAAAAATCACCTTCTGGGAACGAATCTGAACAGTCTCAAGGTTATTTCGATAATGAAATACAAAACATAATTTGAATGGACCGTTTTTCGTATTGGATTCGTCTCGATCCGATAAAAAAAACCGGTGGAAACAGGCGTATTTATCAACGTTGAATCTCCTGTGAATTTCGGTTCGAATCGACGACTTTTAAATCGGGAAACGAATCCGAGTATGCATGCAAGTGTTTTTGTTATGGAATAATCCCTACAAACTGAGAATGCCGCGCCGAGCATCGGATTCGTTCACGTTCATAGTCCACACCAGCAGTAGTAGTCCTCAACGGCTTTTTTCGTGCCGAGAGTGAAACAATTTTTAAAATCACCTTCTGTGGACGAATCCGAACACTCTCAGGGTTATTTCGATAATGAAACCCAAAACTGAATTTGAATGGACCGATTTTCATATTGGATTCGTCTCGATCCGATAAAAAAACATACAATTGAAACAGGCGTATTTATCAACGTCGAATCTCATGTGAATTTTTGTTCGAATCGACGACTTTTAAATCAGGAAACGAATCCGAGTCTCCATGCAAGTGTTTCTGTTGTGCAATAATCCCTACAAACTGAGAACGCGGCGCCGAGGATCGGATTCGTTCACGTTCATAGTCCACAGTAGCAGTAGTAGTCCTCAATAGCTATTTTCGTGCCGAGGTGATACATTTTTAAAAAATCACCTTCTGAGAACGAATCCGAACAGTCTCAAGGTTATTTCGATAATGAAATACAAAACATAATTTGAATGGACCGCTTTTCATATTGGATTCGTCTCAATCCGATTTAAAAAAAAAACCGGTTGAAACAGGCGTATTTATCAACGTCGAATCTCATGTGAATTTCTGTTCGAATCGACGACTTTTAAATCGGGAAACGAATCCGAGTATGCATGCAAGTGTTTTTGTTATGGGATAATCCCTACAAACTGAGAATGCCGCGCCGAGCATCGGATTCGTTCACGTTCATAGTCCACACAAGCAGTAGTAGTCCTCAACGGCTATTTTCGTGCCGAGAGTTAAACATTTAAAAAAATCACTCACTGGGAACGAGTCCGAACAGTCTCAAGGTTATTTCGATAATTAAACACAAAACAGAATTTGAATGGACCGTTTTACATATTGGATTCGTCTCGATTCGATAAAAAACAAACGGTTGAAACGGGCGTATTTATCAACGTCGAATCTCATGTGAATTTTCGTTCGAATCGACGACTTTTAAATCGGGAAACGAATCCGAGTCTGCATGCAAGTGTTTCTGTTGTCGAATAGTCCCTACAAACTGAGAACGCCGCGCCGAGCATCGGATTCGTTCACGTTCATAGTCCATAGCAGCAGTAGGAGTCCTCAATGGATATTTTCGTGCCGAGGGTGATACATTTTTAAAAATCACCCACGGGGAACGAATCCGAATAGTCTCAAGGTTATTTCGATAATGAAACACAAAACAGAATTTGAATGGACCGTTTTACATATTGGATTCGTCTTGATTCGATAAAAAAACAAACGGCTGAAACAGGAATATTTATCAACGTCGAATCTCATGTGAATTTTCGTTCGAATCGGCGACTTTTAAATCGGGAAACGAATCCGAGTCTGCATGTAAGTGTTTCTGTTGTGCAATAATCCCTACAAACTGAGAACGCCGCGCCGAGGATCGGATTCGTTCACGTTCATAGTCCACAGTAGCAGTAGTAGTCCTCAATAGCTATTTTCGTGCCGAGGTGATACATTTTTAAAAAATCACCTTCTGAGAACGAATCCGAACAGTCTCAAGGTTATTTCGATAATGAAATACAAAACATAATTTGAATGGACCGCTTTTCATATTGGATTCGTCTCAATCCGATTTAAAAAAAAAACGGTTGAAACAGGCGTATTTATCAACGTCGAATCTCATGTGAATTTCTGTTCGAATCGACGACTTTTAAATCGGGAAACGAATCCGAGTATGCATGCAAGTGTTTTTGTTATGGGATAATCCCTACAAACTGAGAATGCCGCGCCGAGCATCGGATTCGTTCACGTTCATAGTCCACACAAGCAGTAGTAGTCCTCAACGGCTATTTTCGTGCCGAGAGTTAAACATTTAAAAAAATCACTCACTGGGAACGAGTCCGAACAGTCTCAAGGTTATTTCGATAATTAAACACAAAACAGAATTTGAATGGACCGTTTTACATATTGGATTCGTCTCGATTCGATAAAAAACAAACGGTTGAAACAGGCGTATTTATCAACGTCGAATCTCATGTGAATTTATTTTCGAATCGACGACTTTTAAACCGGGAAACGAATCCGAGTTTGCATGCAAGTGTTTCTGTTAAGGAATAGTCCCTACAAACTGGGAACGACGCGCCGAGCATCGGATTCGTTCACATTCATAGTCCACAGCAGCAGTAGTAGCAGTAGTAGTCAACGGCTTTTTTCGTGCCGAGGCCGAAACATTTTTTAAAATCACCTTCTGGGGACGAATCCGAACAGTCTTAAGGTTATTTCGATAATGAAATACAAAACAGAATTTGAATGAACCGTTTTTCGTATTGGATTCGTCTCGGTCCGATTTTGAAAAAACGGTTGAAACAGGCGTATTTATCAACGTCGAATCTCATGTGAATTTTCGTTGAAATCGACGACTATTAAATCGGGTAACGAATCCGAGTCTGCATGCAAGTGTTTCTGTTGTAGAATAATCCCTACAGACCGAGAACGCCGCGTCGAGCATCGGATTCGTTCACGTTCATAGGCCACGGCAGCAATTGTAGTCCTCAACGGCTTTGATCGTGCCGAGGGTGAAACATTTTAAAAAATCACCCACTGGGAACCAGTCCGAAAAGTCTCAAGGTTATTTCGATAATGAAACACAAAATAGATTCGTCTCGATCCGATAAAAAACATACAGTTGAATCAGGCGTATTTATCAACGTCGAATCTCGTTGGAATTTTCGTTCGAATCGACGACTTTTAAATCGGGAAACGAATCCGAGTCTGCCTGCATGTGTTTCTGTTGTGGAATAATCCCTACAAACTGGGAACGCCGAGCCAAGCATCGGATTCGTTCACGTTTATAGTCCACAGTAGCTGTAGTAGTCCTCAACGGCTATTTTCGTGCCGAGGGTGATACATTTTTAAAAATTACCCACTGGGAACGATTCCGAACAGTCTCAAGGTTATTTCGATAATTGAACACAAAACAGAATCTGAATGGACCGTTTTACTATTGAATTTGTCTCGATTCTATAAAAAACAAACGGTTGAAACAGGCGTAGTTATCAACGCCGAATCTCATGTGAATTTTCATTCGAATCGATGACTTTTAAATCGGGAAACGAATCCGAGTATGCATGCAAGTGTTTTTGTTATGGAATAATCCCTACAAACTGAGAATGCCGCGCCGAGCATCGGATTCGTTCACGTTCATAGCCGTTGAGGACTACTACTGCTGCCGTGGACTATGAACGTGAACGAATCCGATGCTCGACGCGGCATTGTCAGTTTGTAGGGAACCTCAACAAAAACACTTGCATGCATACTCGGATTCGCTTCCCGATTTAAAAGTCGTCGATTCGAACTGAAATTCACATGATATTCGACGTTGATAAATACGCCGATAAATATTTCAACCGCTTTTTTAATCGGACCGAGACGAATCCAATATGAAAACCGATCATTTCAAATTCTGTTTTGTGTTTCACTATCGAAATAACCTTGAGACTGTTCGGATTCGTTTCCAGAAGGTGATTTTTTTAAATGTAACACCCTCGGCACGAAACTAGCCGTTGAGGACTACTACCGCTGCTGTCGACTATGAACGTGAACGAATCCGATGCTCGACGCGGCGTTCTCAGTTTGTATGGATTATTCCACAACAAAAACACTTGCATGCATACTCGGATTCGTTTCCCGATGTAAAAGTTGTCGATTCGAACAGAAATTCATATGAGATTTGACGTTGATAAATACGCCTGTTTCAACCGCTTTTTTTATCGGACCGAGATGAATCCAAAATGAAACCGGTTTATTCAAATTCTGTTTTGATTCATTATGGAAATAACCTTGAGACTGTTCGAATTCGTCCACAGAAGGTGATTTTAAAAAATGTTTCACCCTCGGCACGAAAAAAGCCGTTGAGGACTACTACTGCTGCTGTGGACTATGAACGTGAACGAATCCGATGCTCGGCGCGGCGTTCTCAGTTTGTAGGGATTATTCCTTAACAGAAACACTTGCATGCAGACTCGGATTCGTTTCCCGATTTAAAAGTCGTCGATTCGAAAATAAATTCACATGAGATTCGACATTGATAAATACGCCTGTTTCAACCGTTTGTTTTTTATCGAATCGAGACGAATCCAATATGTAAAACGGTCCATTCAAATTCTGTTTTGTGTTTAATTATCGAAATAACCTTGAGATGCTTCGGACTCGTTCCCAGTGAGTGATTTTTTAAAATGTTTCACTCTCGGCACGAAAATAGCCGTTGAGGACTACTACTGCTGGTGTGGACTATGAACGTGAACGAATCCGATGCTCGGCGCGGCATTCTCAGTTTGTAGGGATTATTCCATAACAAAAACACTTGCATGCATACTCGGATTCGTTTCCCGATTTAAAAGTCATCGATTCGAACGAAAATTCACATGAGATTCAGCGTTGATAAATACGCCTGTTTCAACCGTTTGTTTTTTATCGAATCGAGACAAATTCAATAGTAAAACGGTCCATTCAGATTCTGTTTTGTGTTTAAATATCGAAATGACCTTGAGACGGTTCGGAATCGTTCCCAGTGGGTAATTTTTAAAAATGTATCACCCTCGGCACGAAAATAGCCGTTGAGGACTACTACTGCTGCTGTGGACTATGAACGTGAACGAATCCGATGCCTGGCGCGGCGTTCTCAATTTGTAGCGATTATTCCACAACAGAAACACATGCATGCAGACTCGGATTCGTTTCCCGATTTAAAAGTCGTCGATTCGAACAGAAATTCACATGAGATTCGACGTTGATAAATACGCCTGTTTCAACCGGTTTTTTTTATCTGATCGAGACGAATCCAATACGAAAAATGGTCCATTCAAATTATGTTTTGTATTTCATTATCGAAATAACCTTGAGACTGTTCGGATTCGTTCCCAGAAGGTGATTTTTTAAAAATGTATCACCTCGGCACGAAAATAGCCATTGCGGACTACTACTCCTGCTGTGGACTATGAACGTGAACGAATCCGATCCTCGGCGCGGGGTTCTCAGTTTGTAGGGATTATTGCATAACAGAAACACTTGCATGGAGACTCGGATTCGTTTCCCGATTTAAAAGTCGTCGATTCGAACGAAAATTCCAACGAGATTCGACGTTGATAAATACGCCTGTTTCAACTGTATGTTTTTTTATCGGATCGAGACGAATCCAATATGAAAACCGGTCCATTCAAATTCTGTTTTGTGTTTCATTATTGCAATAACCTTGAGACTGTTCGAATTCGTCCACAGAAGGTGATTTTAAAAAATGTTTCACCCTCGGCACGAAAAAAGCCGTTGAGGACTACTACTGCTGCTGTGGACTATGAACGTGAACGAATCCGATGCTCGGCGCGGCGTTCTCAGTTTGTAGGCATTATTCCTTAACAGAAACACTTGCATGCAGACTCGGATTCGTTTCCCGATTTAAAAGTCGTCGATTCGAAAATAAATTCACATGAGATTCGACATTGATAAATACGCCTGTTTCAACCGTTTGTTTTTTATCGAATCGAGACGAATCCAATATGTAAAACGGTCCATTCAAATTCTGTTTTGTGTTTAATTATCGAAATAACCTTGAGATGCTTCGGACTCGTTCCCAGTGAGTGATTTTTTTAAATATTTCACTCTCGGCACGAAAATAGCCTTTGAGGACTACTACTGCTGGTGTGGACTATAAACGTGAACGAATCCGATGCTCGGCGCGGCATTCTCAGTTTGTAGGGATTATTCCATAACAAAAACACTTGCCTGCATACTCGGATTCGTTTCCCGATTTAAAAGTCATCGATTCGAACGAAAATTCACATGAGATTCGGCGTTGATAAATACGCCTGTTTCAACCGTTTGTTTTTTATCGAATCGAGACAAATTCAATAGTAAAACGGTCCATTCAGATTCTGTTTTGTGTTCAATTATCGAAATAACCTTGAGACTGTTCGGAATCGTTCCCAGTGGGTAATTTTTAAAAATGTATCACCCTCGGCACGAAAATAGCCGTTGAGGGCTACTACTGCTGCCGTGGACTATGAACGTGAACGAATCCGATGCTCGACGCGGCATTGTCAGTTTGTAGGGATTATTCCTCAACAAAAACACTTGCATGCATACTCGGATTCGCTTCCCGATTTAAAAGTCGTCGATTCGAACAGAAATTCACATGATATTCGACGTTGATAAATACGCCGATAAATATTTCAACCGCTTTTTTTATCGGACCGAGACGAATTCAATATGAAAACCGATCCATTCAAATTCTCTTTTGTGTTTCATTATCGAAATAACCTTGAGACTGTTCGGATTCGTTTTCAGAAGGTGATTTTTAAAAATGTAACACCCTCGGCACGAAACTAGCCGTTGAGGACTACTACCGCTCCTGTGGACTATGAACGTGAACGAATCCGATGCTCGATGCGGCGTTCTCAGTTTGTATGGATTATTCCACAACAAAAACACTTGCATGCATACTCGGATTCGTTTCCCGATTTAAAAGTCGTCGATTCGAACAGAAATTTACATGAGATTTGACGTTAATAAATACGCCTGTTTCAACCGCTTTTTTTATCGGACCGAGATGAATCCAAAATGAAAACGGTTTATTCAAATTCTGTTTTGTTTCATTATCGAAATAACCTTGAGACTGTTCGGAATCGTTCCCAGTGGGTAATTTTTTAAAATGTATCACACTCGGCATGAAAATAGCCGTTGAGGACTACTACTGCTGCTGTGGACTATGAACGTGAACGAATCCGATGCCTGGCGCGGCGTTACCAGTATGTAGGGATTATTCCACAACAGAAACACATTCATGCAGACTCGGTTTCGTTTCCCGATTTAAAAGTCGTCGATTCGAACAGAAATTCACATGAGATTCGACGTTGATAAATACGCCTGTTTCAACCGGTTTTTTTAATCAGATCGAGACGAATCCAATATGAAAACCGATCCATTCAAATTCTGTTTTGTGTTTCATTATCGAAATAACCTTGAGACTGTTCGGATTCGTTTCCAGAAGGTGATTTTTTAAAATGTAACACCCTCGGCACGAAAATCGCCGTTGAGGACTACTACTGCTGCTGTGGACTATGAACGTGAACTAATCCGATGCTCGACGCGGCGTTTTCAGTTTGTAGGGATTATTTCACAACAAAAACACTTGCATGCATACTCGGATTCGTTTCCCGATTTAAAAGTCGTTGATTCGAACAGAAATTAACATGAGATTCGACGTTGATAAATACGCATGTTTCAACCGCTTTTTTTTATCGGACCGAGATGGATTCAAAATGATAACGGTCTATTCAAATTCTGTTTTGTTTCATTATCGAAAGAACCTTGAGTCTGTTCGGAATCGTTCCCAGTGGGTAATTTTTAAAAATGTATCACCCTCGGCATGAAACTAGCCGTTGAGGACTACTACTGCTGCTGTGGACTATGAACGTGAACGAATCCGATGCTCGATGCGGCGTTCTCAGTTTGTATGGATTATTCCACAACAAAAACACTTGCATGCATACTCGGATTCGTTTCCCGATTTAAAAGTCGTCGATTCGAACAGAAATTTACATGAGATTTGACGTTAATAAATACGCCTGTTTCAACCGCTTTTTTTATCGGACCGAGATGAATCCAAAATGAAAACGGTTTATTCAAATTCTGTTTTGTTTCATTATCGAAATAACCTTGAGACTGTTCGGAATCGTTCCCAGTGGGTAATTTTTTAAAATGTATCACACTCGGCATGAAAATAGCCGTTGAGGACTACTACTGCTGCTGTGGACTATGAACGTGAACGAATCCGATGCCTGGCGCGGCGTTACCAGTATGTAGGGATTATTCCACAACAGAAACACATTCATGCAGACTCGGTTTCGTTTCCCGATTTAAAAGTCGTCGATTCGAACAGAAATTCACATGAGATTCGACGTTGATAAATACGCCTGTTTCAACCGGTTTTTTTAATCAGATCGAGACGAATCCAATATGAAAACCGATCCATTCAAATTCTGTTTTGTGTTTCATTATCGAAATAACCTTGAGACTGTTCGGATTCGTTTCCAGAAGGTGATTTTTTAAAATGTAACACCCTCGGCACGAAAATCGCCGTTGAGGACTACTACTGCTGCTGTGGACTATGAACGTGAACTAATCCGATGCTCGACGCGGCGTTTTCAGTTTGTAGGGATTATTTCACAACAAAAACACTTGCATGCATACTCGGATTCGTTTCCCGATTTAAAAGTCGTTGATTCGAACAGAAATTAACATGAGATTCGACGTTGATAAATACGCATGTTTCAACCGCTTTTTTTTATCGGACCGAGATGGATTCAAAATGATAACGGTCTATTCAAATTCTGTTTTGTTTCATTATCGAAAGAACCTTGAGTCTGTTCGGAATCGTTCCCAGTGGGTAATTTTTAAAAATGTATCACCCTCGGCATGAAACTAGCCGTTGAGGACTACTACTGCTGCTGTGGACTATGAACGTGAACGAACCCGATGCTTGGCGCGGCTTTCACAGTTTGTACGAATTATTCCACAACAGAAACACTTGCATGCACACTCGGATTCGTTTCCCGATTTAAAAGTCATCGATTCGAACGAAAATTCACATGAGATTCGACGTTGATAAATACGCCTGTTCCAACCGTTTTTTTTATCGAATCGAGACAGATCCAATATGTAAAACGGTCCATTCAAATTCTGTTTTGTGTTTATCTATCGAAATGACCTTGAGACTGCTCGGAATCGTTCCCAGTGAGTAATTTTCTAAAATGTATCACCCTCGGCACGAAAATAGCCGTTGAGGACTACTACTGCTGCTGTGGACTATGAACGTGAACGAATCCGATGCTTGGCGCGGCGTTCCCAGTTTGTAGGGTTTATTCCACAACAAAAACACATGCATGCAGACTTGGATTCGTTTCCCGATCTAAAAGTCGTCGATTCGAACGAAAATTCCAACGAGATTCGACGTTGGTAAATACGCCTGTTTCAACTGTATGTTTTTTATCCGATCGAGACGAATCTATTTTGTGTTTCATTATCGAAATAACCTTGAGACTTTTCGGAATCGTTACCAGTGGGTGATTTTTTAAAATGTTTCACCCTCGGCACGATCAAAGCCGTTGAGGACTACTACTGCTGCTGTGGACTAGGAAAGTGAACGAATCCGATGCTCGGCGCGGCGTTCACAGTTTGTAGGGATTATTCCACAACAGAAACTCTTGCATGCAGACTCGGATTCGTTTCCCGATTTAAAAGTCATCAGTTCGAACGAAAATTCACATGAGATTCGACGTTGATAAATTCGCCTGTTTCAACCGTTTGTTTTTTATCGATTCGAGACACATCCAATATGTAAAACGGTCCATTCAAATTCTGTTTTGTGTTTCATTATCGAAATAGCCTTGACACTGTTCGGATTCGTTCCCAGAAGGTGATTTTTAAAAATGTTTCACCCTCGGCACGAAAATAGCGGTTGAGGACTACTACTGCTGCTGTGGACTATGATCGTGACCGAATCCGATTCTCGGCGCGGCGTTCTCAGTTTGTCGTGATTATTCGACAACAGAAACACGTGCATGCAGACTCGGATTCGTTTCCCGATTTAAAAGTCGTCGATTCGGACGAAAATTCACATGAGATTCGACGTTGATAAATACGCCTGTTTCGACCGTTTGTTTTTGATCGAATCGAGACGAATCCAACATGTAAAACGGTCCATTCAAATTCTGTTTTGTGTTTCATTATCGAAATAACCTTGAGACTTTTCGGACTCGTTCCCAGTGGGTGATTTTTTTAAATGTTTCACTCTCGCCACGAAAATAGCCGTTGAGGACTGCTACTGCTGCCGTGGACTATGAACGTGAACGAATCCGATGCTCGCCGCGACGTTCTCAGTTTGTAGGGATTATTCCACAACAGAACCACTTGCATGCAGACTCGGATCCGTTTCCTGATTTGAAAGTCGTCGATTCGACGATAAATTCACATGAGATTTAACGTTGATTAATACGCCTGTTTCAACCGTTTTTTTATCGGCTCGAGCCGCATCATCAACCTCAAAAGGTTCTCATTGTTTGGATTCGTTTCCTATGCATGATTCTAAAATTCTACCTCCCTCGATATCGAGAATATCGTTTCAGAACTACTACTGCTGCAGTGGACTATGAAAAGAAATGAAACCAATGTCTTGCTCAATGTTTTCTGATTGTAGAGATTGTTCCACAACGAGACCACTTGCATTCGCACTTGTATTCATTCCCAACTGTAAAAAATATTGATCCAAACGGAGATTTCCATGAGATACGACTTTAATTTTTCTTTAAGTATGATAAATACGCATACAATAATTTTTTTCCAGTGTCGAGACGAATCCAATATGCAAGACCATTCGTTCAAATAATGTTTCACGTTTGTTTATTGGAATCATATTTACAGTGGTCGGCTCAAAGCTCAAAAGAGCTCTTCCGAACAGCTACCATTGCACTCGGCTACGTAACGAAATGAAGCCAATGTTTTGCGCAATGATCTATGATTGCAGAGGGTATTCCATTTAACTTCCGAGTCTTTTTCAATTCCTTTTTTTCCATTATCCGTTAGTAGCCAACTTTTTTCTGTGTATTTTTTTAGGCAAAACCTTTCTCTCCTATTTTGTCGAGTAATTATTTTCAACTCTCTGAAACATTTAAAGCTGAGCAATGCGCACTCTACATTTCTAGATGCGTTTTTTTTTAAATTGTTCACAAAGGTTTAATCGGCGGTGGTAGTTCATCAAATATATCGCCGGGACCGAGCGTTACATCATATGACTTATTTATCCCATTCGAATTATCCGAGAACCTAAAATCTACGTATGTTTGGATAAAAATATTGTTTTAATAAAAGAACTGGACGTTACAGCATAATTCATTGCACATGTGACAAACGCCGATCACTCGTTGCTTCAACATTTGATAGAGAAGGACAGCAAACTTCGGTACGAACAAAAGAACTTTCGCGTTCGCGATACGAAATTCCGTCTGAACTCTGCCACTTTTTCAAATGTTTAGAATCGGTGCCTTGATAACCCGACACTGAGGCGTCGCCCAACGCGTACGTAACGGCGATTCTGATTGGCCTAGAATTCCAGAATTCTATTGCTTTCCATTTAAAAGCTATTGCGAATTAAAAAATTCGGCTAAGTAGCTTTGTTCCGAACATCGTCCAGCATCGGTAGTTGCCGGATGCACGACCTGAACTGAATCACCCTGTATAATACCCATGGTCCTGGAAATGCTCTTTATATGAATATATTCCCATTTATCTAAAGGTGATTTGAAACACATTGGAGTTGCGTAATGTTAATATAATAATAATTAATTATTTAGTTATTTAATTTAATAAGTTAATGATTAGTGTATGAGTACACTACTACCAGGAGGACTTTTAACCCAAACAAGCTGATCGCAGATGATTTTTGGGGACATTCTACATAAAGGACACCGTCCTCATAGGCTGCTGCATATGTGTCATCGGTGGGTGAAAAAAATGTTCCGTGACGAAGCGTTATGTCTTTGCTCATTTCGGGCACTCTCGATGCGAATTCCATCCCACCACCCCCGTGAAAACCGTGTGGTTCAATCGGCCCTTCGATAGCTGGCTTCGCCTCTCCGCTTCCCCGAGGGGAGGCATTTGGCCTTGGCTTCGCCTCCCTACCCTGTGGCTGAACCTCACAAGTCTCACACATACATATATTTATGTATGTGTGTGCGTGTGTGTTAGACTCGTGTATCCCTTGCACATAGTTGGGTGTAAACCATCCAAAGAGGGAGGGTTGGGTAAGGGGGTTGCAAACGGGCCACCGCGTCTCTCTCTCTCACTCTCATACAACGGTGAAGGTAGGCCAGGGTAGCACGCTCACCAACCCCATCAGTACTCGATCGAGGATCCGAGAGGGTGCACCTCTCGACGTCTTACACGAAAAAACCACCCTCGCGGTCACTCTGCCACAGTGTCGCGTTGGATCGCGTGCTTTAGGGGCTGAAAGAAACGAATAACCTCGGCGGGGATTTAGAAAAAGCAAGGTGGTCGGAGAGGGAAGCAGAGGGAGAGAGAGTGACCAGTAAAGTTGTAGCACAGTCGTACTCGCGACACTTCGCGATACTGTAGATGTATACACATAGGTCTCTCAAATGTGAGCGATGTTACCAACTACTTTGTACATTAAGGAAATCCAAGTGGATTGGATACAATTGCGATTGAACGATTGAACGATAACGGGTCTATAAACAACAAACCAAGAGACGATGTAAATCTGTGTGGGCACCAGCGAGGACTGATCGAATTGACTGATCAACAGGATTGATCAAAAGAACTTATCTAAAGGATTGATGAGAAGGATTGATCAACAGGATTAATCAAGAGGATTGGCCAAACGATTGACCAAACGGACTGTTCAAGAGGATCAATCAAAAGGGATGATCAAGAGGATCAACCAAAAGGGATGATCAAGAGGATTGATTACGAGGTTTGATCCAAAGACTTGATCAAAACAAATCGACCAAACGGATTGATCAATAGTATAGATGGTTTGATAGAACATAAGATCCTAAAAAGACCGATCACAAGGACGGATCAAAAGGTTTGATCAACCACTCGAAGCTCAAGATCAAGCGATTCTAAAATCCTGGGTAGCCAAAGTGTGACCGTGTCGCAAAAGCACCGTGCCGCACGAAGGCAGCAGAGAATTTGTAGGTCAATTATCCCCAAAGTTGGCGAACGTTTGCGGTCACTGGTACATAAACTTGCAAGTAGAGGAAGCCAAGAAGACAAGCCCTTTCTGGTCAGTCGCTATATACGATCGCAGAAATCCACGTTGTGCCAAGTTGACGTCAGAGGCTCGTCGTTACGTTACTGTTCGTGTTTATGTGCGCGTGTGTCGGGCAAGCCTCGTCCCAGCGAGGAATCGCTTCGGACCTCCATTCTTGGTCATTTCGCGATTGAGGACACACGACTGTTTGATCGAGGATCCGTCCTCGCGCGAATCGTGCATGGCACCGTCCACGCAGGACCATGTGACACCGCGGAGAGCATCAAAGTACCGTCAGAATACGGTCCG
This sequence comes from Ophion slaviceki, assembly GCA_944452715.1. NCBI lineage: Eukaryota > Metazoa > Arthropoda > Insecta > Hymenoptera > Ichneumonidae > Ophion > Ophion slaviceki. Next base: position 8,833,910 of record OX101788.1, on the reverse strand, counting down.
TTCGTGAACTCGGTGAACGGCAAAGTCGACAAAGTGTCCAGAGCACGATTCGGAAGCTCTGCGATTACGCAGGGACTGGAGGATCAATCGGTTGGCAGGAATTGGCGAGACAATAGTGGACGTCGTCATTGTCGAAGGGTCATCGTACAGCGTTCATCATTGATTCACCAGGCTTCACTTATCGCTCGGAGTTTGGCACGGTGCCGTCATTGGGTACAGCCGATTCCTCGTGCACCGAAGAGGATTCCGAGACGCCAGACTGTAACGACCCGACAGTCACAACGTCCCAGCATCATTCCAGTAACTGGCAGCTGAGCTGCGACAGCTTTGTCGTGTTGATGAGCGACTCTTTCGAGGTCATATCGCTGCCGGCAGACATGCTCCAGGTGCTGAATCTCGTTTAGACACCCCCCCCCCCCCCCCAAAGCTTGCATTAGACATTGTCATCGTTTACTTGCCCTGCCTCCTTGCGTTCGTTGAGTTTCGGTGGAAGCACTTTCCGAAGATGAAAGTGGAGCGCGCGAAAAATTCAGGTCGAGTGTACGTGCGTGTACGTGTCACTCTGTACGCCATATTGGGAGTACGGGGGGTCATGACTGGTCGAGGCTACACGGGAAATGAGGGCTCGCGTTTTCTTTCTCTGCCTATTCTCCTTTTCTTCTTCCTCGTTTTGCCAAAGCGTTCGTTCAATTGGAATGACGTTATCTTGGATCTCGGATTTTAGCCGGCGAGCTATGGAAAAAAGAGCAATACGTGGTACGGGACGCCAGTTGGAGCAGGCGGAACTGGAGGAGGTGGTGCCGGTAGCCGTGGCAGCGGCGGCGGCGTTGCCGGGGGTGGCTGGCAGAGCCGACCAGCCGCGGTAGCGAGCCTCAGCAGGAAAGCCTCCATCACCGAGGAAGCTCCACCGCCCGGTGGTGGAAAGCCCTCGTCTGGTCGGGTCATCAGAATCGTTAACAATCTCGATCACACCGTTCAGGTCAGTACTCGGCCTCATACACCTCATCCATCTGATAACACTCGATCTTTGCATTTTTTCAAAATGGCCGTTCGAAAGCCAAAAGTGTGCCATTTTTTTAGACAATCTTGATGCAACAGTCTGAGAAGGGATACCAGACAAAATCTCGAGGCACCCTTTTTTTGGCTGTGCACATCTTGATCCTGCTTGCAATCGGTGCAAATAATTAATTTAGCATTTTTGCATCGTTAGAATGCAACGAAAAATATTTTTTTTATTATTTTAAACATTTTTGAGCTTCGAAAATGACGCGAACGTTTTTTATGATTCTTATTTAGCGATCTAGGCTTAAGTCTGGAAAGTATGATTGTGGATAATAATGAAAATGAGAAATTGGAAAGAATTTCGGTTTCATTCCAACGAAACAAACTTTAAACCCCATTCTGTTTCGTATATCTAGCTTATCAAGTTTAATTACTGTTTAATTCTTCTGTTTATTTAATTTTTTAAATCCAGCTCATTTATTTCTCTTCCATATTTTACAATGGTTATTTGTTTACGGCTTTTTTTCGTTTTTTTAAATGAATTAAACTAACTGTGATTCGATTAATATCACCCGCTCATAAATTTTTCTACATACGAGATATAAATATATATTATGTTTTTACCCGAATTTTCAAGTTCCATAATTGCTCGTCCTCAATTTTATAGTGAAGCGTATGAAATTATCACCATATTAAATGACGATATTCCGAACAATGCAGTAATGAAGTCAGGATTATTTTTATCAAATGATATAAATAATGTCATCAATTATTATTTTATTATCAATACCAAAATCAAGTCATAGTGTAATTTCCAACAAAAAAAACGTCGTTTCGCCTTTTTAAAACTTTCTTCGTCCCGCAGTGTCGAGTTTTGCTAAACCTGCGGACGTCACAGCCATTCGAAGAGGTTCTCGAGGACTTGGGTCAGGTGTTGAAGATGAACGGGGCCAAGAGAATGTTCACCGTCTCGGGGCAGGAGGTTAGTTCGTATTTCAGCATATAAATACGTGTATTCACGTACGTTGCAATAAACAAACACGTACGAAGATATGTGCTACATATCTCCGTCCGATCGACACTGATGCGCGACTGCAGTGGACAGTGTCCGGCTTTGGTCAGACCGTGTCGGGTATCAGTAGTACTACGTCTTTCCGATCGGTCGAGAGCGGCGTTTGCGATGCGCGGAAGGGAAAAGGGACGTCCCCGAGCGATCGACGATGTTGGCAGTACCCACTGCGATAAATACCTTCTCTCTCTCTCTCTCGTCGAATCGAGGTTTCGCATAAATTCTTTGTCCACACTGCCCTACTCGTCATAATTAGGGGGCTGCTTACCTAGAGGCCCGAAAAAAGTAGCCAAATGCCGAATTTTTTTCTGGCAAACGGTTAGTGAGAAAGAAACTCATTTTTTTAACACAAAGGTACATATATTGAGAACCTTGGAAAAAATCACCAAAAATCACAGAAAAACAACAAAAACATAGCTGCCGCCAGATGATGAATTTTTTTCGCGATGTTTGGCGGTGGACACTCTCCAGCTTGAACGGTCCATCCGAAATCTGAAAACCAAATGGGTCATTCAAGGTAACAATAAACACGAGTCGTTGACGATCGTCGATTTTCAAAATCATTTTTATTAATAACGTGGCGACGAATTGAAACTCGCGCATACAAAATCTACGAAAAAGTCGTTATTTTTAGGTACCTATTAAAAAATGAAGATGGATTTTAAAAAAGTGAGATCGTCAACGACCTTTACATGTTTCTCCTCGTATCTCCTGTAAATTGGGAAACAATCCATCAGGTGGTTCTCAAGATATCACGTCCATCGACTTTGAAAACAGTGTTTCGAGAAAAACGCGTTTAAAATTCGAAGGTGCCGCTACCGCTCGCTCGGCCGACTGTTACAAGCTGTAGCTCATTCAATTTTAGGAATATTTCAATGAAATTTTCAGGGAATCTAGCCAAAAGGTCATACTACCGAATAAAAATATTTTCGAAAAATACAAATTTTTGCATCCCACGACAACATTTCTCAACATCCCCCGACCCAAAATCGTAATTGACTCCCCTCGAATAACAAATAAAAAATGTCCTATCGTCGAGAGATGCGTAAAAAAGTTATTTTCCCCACCAGAAGGGAAGATCCTTGAAGATTACGTGGGACCAGTGACCAAAGAGAAAAAAAATTAAAACGCCGGAAGTTTGTAGCCAAGAAGGGGGACATTTGTCGATGCCATTCTGTCACGAGGATCTCGAGAATTTCGGGATTCGTGAGCCAAACGAGTAACCATATAATTATGTACGAAACCTTGGCCTCCCTTTTTCCATCGCATTACTCGCGATAGCCCTTAAACTATCGCTCTTATTTTCTATAATGTCAAGTGTACAAATTTCACGGTGTGAAATATATTAAAAGTGACCAGATCTCTATCGTCTCACCCTCGAACTTCGATGTATACATACCCGGAGCTCGGAGGGTGCGAGAGTTACGTTTCGAAAGTTTATCATTTATTTATGCTAATGGCGGAGAGAAGACGCGCGGCATCGTCCTTATATAAAATCAGTTTGAATAATGTTTTTCATAAATATGCATGGCTGACCTGCCGAGGCGGGGGTGGTGGGGCAGAGGGTTGTTTGGTGGTTCATCGGGGCTTCTGGAGTGCAGAGAGGGGCGGCGGGGGGTTGAACGAGAGGCGTGACGATCGGGGTCGGGCGCACTCGTTCGGACTTCGCGTTTATGCGCGGCCAAACAACACACCACGTTGGTGTGTGTGTGTGTGTGTGTGTGTGTGTGTGTGTGTGTGTGTGTGTGTGTGTGTGTGTGTGGTGTGTGTGTGTGTGTGTGTGTGTGTGTGTGTGTGTGTGTGTAGCTGTGTGTGTGTGAGTGTGTGTGTGCGTGTGTGTGTGTGTGTGTGTGTGTGTGTGTGTGGGGTGGGTGGGTGTGTGTGTGTGTGTGGGTGTGTGTGTGAGTTCGAGATGGAATAAGGTCGCGGCCTGGTAAAACACCTTTCGCATGTACGTACAGAGGAGAGTAATCCTCACGATTGGCGGTCGGCAACCACCTCACGCTTACTCTCTAACGACGCATATACCTCGTCTTCCCTCCTTCTTAGCGCTGCAACACTACCCTAACGCGATACGATGCACTTCCGCGGGCTCGTTACTTCCCTGTACAGCTTCGCGGAGGAACTTCCTGAGATTCTTGTTTGGGGTTACATCAGGGTCGGTTTTAGAGAGGGGGGGGGCAACAGGGCAGTGTTGCCAGGTTAGGGGATTTCCTCCTAATTTAGGGGTATTTCACCTGGGTTAGGAGAGAAATAGGGGCAACAAATTTGTAGGCGATTTTTTGGGAGAATTCGGAAGCGTAAGGGTATTTTTAGGGGATTATAAATTTCCGAGGTTTTTTTTCTCACAAGTGAAAAAAACCAACCACAAGTGCATCGATTCCGAGTGAACGCAAACAAATAAGTAAGCCCAAACAAACGAAAACAATCATTCAAACCCAACCAATACAAGCTGCGAAACAAAATGTCGGTCGCAATGGTCGAGGAATGCACGTTTGACTCACGCTCAGCGTTGATTGCTGTGACTTGAAGCTGAAAGCTCGTGTGTTGAAGCGTTTCAGCTCTGGGAACATTTATAATAATATAAATGGGAGCGATGTTGGAACCCACTATATATTTCCTGACAATTAGGACCGAAATTTAGCTATTCATGCATCAGTGAATTCTTCATTGCCATAAGTATCAATCTGATGGGGAATGCACTCTGTGCTCATTCTGTTCGTTATCGTTTTCGCTTTAAAATGCCGCTCCGTCCATCGTGCTGCGGATATTTTTCGGTTTTAGGCAGAATTTCAAAGATGGGCTATTGATTTTAGCAAATTTTTCCACATTTTTTCAATAAAAAGTGAGGGTTGCGGGGGAATTAATAGTGAATTTGTATTCAGGGGGCAAAAATACGTAAAATGGACTTGGAATGGACCGTCGTTATTGAGTATAAGTTACACTATAGAATAGTTCAAAGTATATACTCGGCTAATAGGTAAAGAATTGTAATAATAAACAAATATATAGATAAATATAAAAGCGGGATTCTTGTAATATGCAAATTCAAAAAGAAATAAATCCCCTCCAAGGCTCAAAGACAGATTACCATACCACGATAAATGTTTTTACCGACCGTACGTTTCACCTAACTACAACAGTTATTTCTATCTAAAAAAGTATTCATCTTCATCTATAATTCGCAAAGATCGCAGCAATCAAGTTTCCAAACAAAATACTCATACACAAGTAGGATATTCATTTTAACGGGGTCCTCTAGTTTCTCGGCTGTTTTTTTACGGCTTTTTCAATAATTTTTTACGGGCAAAGCATCGAAATAATCAATCTCATTGTTTTTGCATAATCTTTATTAACATTTAAATAAGCTTTACAAATTTTTTGCAGTCAAAATATATAATAGTATAAACGTTATAGTGGCCGACAGGAAGACATCAAGTAAAAGAGGTGCTTGACGGTGACCAAGATTGCGGCTGTTCTGCTTATCTGAAATCAAAAAACCAAACGGCATTTTAATCTTCATATTTAAGACTAGCGATTGAACTAGAGTGAATTCTAAATTACAAAAATTGACTTTTGTATACACTTTTGAAAATTACATTCTATTTTTTACTCATTTTTTCTTAAGTTTTTCGCTCGTACAAAAAAAAACTATCGAAGCAATCATGATAATCCTAGTTCAATCGCTGGCTTATAACATATTAAAGATGCTGTATAAATTTGAACAAGATCGGTGCAGTAGTTTCTGAAATATCGTGGTCACCGTTTCGAAAAACGGTGTTTCGAGAAAAAAGCGTTTGAAAGTTCGCGCATGTGATTTATACTTGTGAACCACTTCGAATATCGAAAAATCCTTTGGCACACATTTTCTACATATGTTGTAGATGTGATTTATGAAAGAAAAAAAATCGATTTTTTCGACCCGAGAAACTAGAGGACCCCGTTAAATAACAGCTATTTGACGACATTTGACCAACCGCGAAAATTACCCTTCATTTACAGCACTGTTCAGGCCAGTGGCTGGGTGGGCGCTATTTAGGAGATTTTTAGGGGGAAGGCGCCAGAACCATCTGGCAACACTGCAACAGGGGCTGAAGCCCCGGGGTCTCAGCAAGAAAGGGCCTCCGACAATTCAAATTTTTAGGTATATTTGCTGACACGTGGGACGCAACACTTGGTGAAAATACTATAGAAATCTGAAAAGAAAAAAAGTCGTCACACTTTAGTAGAGCACTTTTAAAATAACGTTTCACAGCGTAACGTAAAACGGTGTGAAAGTGACATTAAGGATAACTTTGACAGTTTTTGGGGCTACTTTAATAGAGCGCCGAAATACGGTTTAAATGTGTGCGCAACGAGCCCGCGTGTTTTTTCTATTGTTCCTCAAATTTGTTGTTCGAGTTTATAATAATGTTGGTAAAGTTGATTGCAATGTTGCTCAAGTTCGTTTTGATCTCAATGATAATTATAAGATTGCTTAAGTGCCTATAATAGTACCCTAGGTACTTGATATTTTGATGTAAAATGTTTCCTTCATAAAGATGACAATTTGATTGTAAAAAGTTGTTGTTTTTCATTTAATTCCATGTATAATGGATACAATATTGACTTTTTTATCAGAATGATGTCAAAGTAACCCTTAATTTTTTACATAAGTTGCATTTCAATGCCTTGTCAAAAAATACCCACACACCAGGTTACTTTGACACTTTTTTAAAATATAAAATTGTGAAGGGGGGGGGGGGTTGCTTGACTTTGTCATACATTTGATAGTCGAGAGACACATTGTTTTATTGGACGAAAAGTTGGAATTTAGGATGTTAAAAAAAAGTTATCCGCAAGAAACTTCCAAAACCTGTTCAAAGTAACCCCATTTTACAGTATTCTTGTTAAAAATAATGGAAAACACATGCCGTTGAAATTTGCATTGTTTTCGTTTGCATTTTCTTCATTTTTATCATTATTCGAAGCCTGTTTTCGCAAATTGAGGTCGTAAATGTTTAAAAGAATTCGTAGTAAGGTTGGAGCGATTTTTACTAGAGGGGCCTCCACAACTGAACGAAAAGAGAAAATCATCTAAATCGGCAAGTCCACGTCATGTGTCTAATATATATCATAATTAAAAAAATGTATTCACATTAAAAAATGAAAAAAACATAATTGTAATCGAGTTTAGCTGATGTCAGGAAACGGCTGCTTTCTGAACTTTAAACAACATAAGTTGTTTCAGAGAATCTTGTTTTTTCACAATCAATTATTTAAACACTATAAAAGAAAACTTCGTCTCCTTTGAAAAGCAATTGGGGGCCTCCCTCTTCTTCGTTGCTCTAGGGCCTCCACACCTTCACTTTCGGCTCTAGTTTACGTTAATCCTGCAGGTTGTCAGTGGGGTCCCAAAAATCGCTGGCCATTTTAGGAATAACCCAAACAAACAAACTGGTTGCGCGATTTTATTAATTTTTGGCATATAATTGGTATCGGTATTGAGCAACATGTCTGTAAAATTTGAAGGTAATATGAGAAATAAGAGGAAGTTATTTATTGCGGGCAATGCGAAATCAACGAAGGTTATTCGCAAATTCTATATCGTACCGTTTATCGTCTGACGGATAATTTTTTAAGCAATGTTATTTGTTAACGAAATATTAATAATAATAATAAACAATAATAATCATAAAATTTCCCAGAAAACGTCAAAAAAATCACGCACTTGTGTTTTTATCTGCCAAAAAAAATTCGAAAAATTGGCTTCGTCGGACGATAGCCAATGCGAAATGATTCGTGAATAAATTGCCTTTTTTGTTTGACACCAACCAGGCCAATAATTCCGCCAATTATTCATAGTTGTTCAAATATTTCTTAAAATTAGTTTTTCTGAGTTTCAACGTACACCCTTGCGGGTTCGACAATTATTTACAATTTTTTCAAATTATACCGATTTATTCATCAATACGTTCACCCATGATATACGAAAATAAAAATAAATCAGGCAAATGTTTACCTCAAAATTTCCAAAACTTCGTGACCCAAATCTTTCATTTTTCCCGTGAGTCGGGCCCAGCATCAATCGTTCCAAATTACTCGATACCCCCTCCCCGCTTTGGCCCCGAACTTTGCTGGAAACCCTATTTTTACTCCAAGGCGCCCACAGTGGTCTGTCGAATAAAAAAAAAACGACCAAAACGAATTCCACTGGTATCTCGGATCTATAAAAAAATCTGCGCGTGGGAAACCGCCTTGATGACGTGGACGCGGGCGTGCTTCGTGAAATATCAGCGTATCGACAGGTCAATTAACATCATAGCATCGCGAGTTATGAGACCGTCGATGTCCGAAGGCGGAAAAGAACAGAATAAGAACCGCTCTTGAACTATGCACCCACGTAAATCCAGGGGAAAGAAAGAAGCGTTGTGCAGGTCGAAGATAGTTGAGTAAGAAAAAAAAACCTTAAAAAGGGGCCATCATCGAGTGTCCGAGTCCGATAGAAAAAGGTCAGAGATTCATCTACCTTTCAGGTCACGAGCGCATATGAATTACAAATTGGTCAATTTCCACCTGCACGAGCATTGGAAATTTTCTCGTCAGGGTGTGCATCTCATACATAGATGCTCATATATGGCAGCGAGGATACATAGGGACTTTTTGTTCACAGACACGCGAGCAAATCGACGATTTCTCATTTTAACACTCCCGGCAATTCATATCATTCGAACTGGTGGAAAATTTATCACCCCTTAACTAATTTACCATTTCCAATGTTTCTTCGTGCTCGTAGGCTTTCACGATCCCATTTTTTCCCCACTTTTTGCCCTCCAACTGTGTCTCTCTACTAAGTCGTAAGGAACGACCCTGCACTGAGAGAAAAGTTTATGGTGGTTCCAACAAACGCCCATGGTAAAAGAGGGGATAGTAAAATTCGTTATAGTTTGTTGACATCGCAATCATAATATGGTTAACACGACTATGGGCGAAAAGTATACCTAAACGTGCGATTTGGGTGGCGTGCTTGACTATCCTATTATCCCCGAAATGATTATTCACTATTGTAGAAGGCTTGACAACATACACTGAGAAAAAAAACAATTGAATCAAAAAAATATATTGGTTGATCCAAATGAATGTGCTGCTGCGGAGTGCCACCGATATATGAGATTGTTACAATACTATAAAATATTGGAAAACGTGATTGATTTAAATAACATATTATTTTATTTGAAAAAGCTCTTCTGTTCTCTGAATATCTACATTATCCTTCAAATAGAATTCTATTCTTTTGAAATCATTCTATGTACAATCCGTAGATGTATGGATGAAATAATTATGCGGTTGCTACAACATTTTTTATTTCGTACAAAAATATAATCAATAGAATTAATTATTTCTTTACTGCATCGAAACGAATATGCCATGGGACGTAAGTTTTTCAATTTGTTTTAAATCTTAAATAAAAAGTGAGCATTAGAATGATCATACACGATAATAGTGGAGAGAATATGATACCCAATGGAATATCCATGGAGAGAATATCAGATGTTCAATTGATAAAAACCGATACTACACTTTGATCTTAGCCACAGGCCAAGAAGCGATACTCTTTAGAGTTTCTCCGGCATTTTTTTTCGGTTCGTGCTACGCTTACGAGAAACGAGCACGCGTGCGGCTTCTAGCGGTTACGCCGAGAGCTACGGGTTCGCTCACACCTATGATTTCGGTGGCGCTCGGCCATGATTTTCTTGAATTTTTTCAACCAAATGCGCAAGAAACAGATTTTGTTTTCGCATAATTTTTTAACCAATTTAGACAATTGCTTAATATTTTTCAATCAAAATTAAATATTAATATTTTAACGAATAATGTACTTGGAAATCAATATCGGATGTGGTGAAAAAAATAAAATAACATATTTACTCAATAGAATTTTTATCTGAATCAATCGAGCGAAATTCAATTTTTCTTGTGTACTCGAATCAACAATACTCATGTTATGAATTGAAACGCTTTCTTGTTCCTTGCAGAAAATGCATTCAAAACTATATAATTTGTTCGCGATAATTTTTCTAGATAGTTTCAATAATATATTGTTCTCGGCTAACAATATATCTTTTGAATGAAAAAAAAAACTTTTAATTTTATCATGTTATTAAAGTCAATAGCGTTTTGTTTGGACTAATAAATCCGATTATTTGTACCAACAATTTTACAATTGAATCAACGAAATTTCATTCAATAACACCAATGATATTGGATCAATGATTTTTTTCTCAGTGTAGATATGGTTAATTTAGTACTATAACAAAATTGGCCTACAAATACTAATGTTGTAGACTGTACGTTCAGGTTATTTCAGTAAAACTTTTACTATTCTTTTCAACTTTGTACAATTTATATAGTTAACATTAACGTTTTTTTAGTTCAATTCGTTAGAAGAACTTATGAAAAGTGACTATTCGGAAAAAATTATAGTAAATTTTACCTATAGCGAAGACGTGAATCATGTGCGATCCGAGCAACAGCAACTTAAGAGTTTTAAGGGGTCTTCTCACTTTAGACACCAAAAAAGGCTACTTTCACGATTTTTTAAAAATAGGTTTATATTATAGATATTGATATAAAAGTTGTTACATTTAATAGATAAACTATCGAAATACATTTTAAAAAACGTATTTATTTATTTAAGTCACTATTTATAGACGAAAATGGTAGTTAAAAAAATTTCCTAAAAAAATGGTAGGTCTGCGTTGTTGATGAAATCTCGGAGATGGATCATCCGAAACAAAAAAATCAAACGGTTTTAGATTCAGTATGTTAATGGCTATAGCGCATATCATACGGTTTTTGATATATGCAAAAATAACAAAATGGCGGACATTTTTCGAAAAAACAACAAAAAACGTGTTTTTTCACCGGTTTTGGCAAAATAAAATAGTAAATATCACCAAAAAAATTAACCCTTGATATGCGATATAGCTATAGTTGTAAAGAATATGTGGTTAACATTTTATCAAGATCGGTTCAGTAGTTTCGGAGATTTTATCAACAAGCCGTCAAAAACGTTGTTTCGAGAAAAACGCATTTATAGTTTGTTTAGGTTACATTAGTACATACAAATTTTTTTACCCATTTCGAAAGTGTATTATGTGTAACAACTTTTATGTGTAACAACTTTTATATCAATATCTATAACATAAACCTATCAAAAAAATTCATGAAAATAGCCTTTTTAGCGTCTAAAATAAGAAGACCCCTTACGAACTATGCATGTCTCACAAACTGTTACATAGTATGTTTGTTGCATTGCAATAATAGGATATCAGTTCAGTACTTCTTCTTGTAGCTCACCTTCTGTTCTTGTAGGACACGCATTACTGTGCATTTAGCAGGTCGTATCTTATAATATGGTACAAATCACTATAAACATCGTCGCAAATCACAGGCAACATTTTTAATCAATGTATATATATTTCAGTTCACTATTAGAATCTTGGGAAAGTAAATTTTTTATAGTATCAGGGAATATCCATTTTATGAAAACCTACTATATTATATAGCATTGAAAAATAAACGTATGTTTGTAAGATTGGTGGTTGCGGTTAACATATGTGCATAATTCATGCAACTGCTAAAATATCAATAAGGAGTACTATACTTTTGGCAGTAACTATGGCTATAAAATATTATTGTCCCTTCAGGGAAGTATAAGATATAGTTAAATTATAGTTGAGAACACCATACATTTCTCTCCCTGTGAAGTGTTTTGCCCATTCCGCTTCCCAACGCGCTGCTGTATCGGATGCGCACCAGGGCACACGGAAACTGGGGAAAACCTTTACGTTGTTATCCACACGGATGGCGTATATTTTCGAACCATTTGTGTTCGCCATCGAAAGTTCGGCAAAGTTGCCGCCCCGCTCGCGGCTGAGCGGTCACCCATCCGAGTACAGGCCCTGGCCGCACCCGCGTCCTCCAGACACGATCACGATATCTCCGGCGCCTTAATTTGACCGTGGATTATTTAAATATGGCCCAAAAGAAACACTTTTTTAAGAATAAAAAAATCGCGAATTTGGCTTCCTTTAGAAGATACCAGCCATTTTACGAATTATTTTTTATTAAGCGATTTAACTGGTTTACGTTAATGTAGCTTTCTTCGGAATGCTATGTCGAGAAAAAAAAACAAGAACAAACCCAAACAAAGTACGACGAAACAATGTAAAACACGCGGAAAATTCGATTTACATAAAAAATTGGAAAAATACATTTTTTCTCTTCGAAGCGTTGTCAATCCAAAACTAAGGCTCAAAACAAAAAAGTTATTGTTGTTTTTCGTATTTTTTTCGGCAATATTTCATAATCGAATGGTCAACCCGAGTCGAAATTTTCAGCCTATTTTGACCCTCCAGATCCTCACAGTGGTAGGAGATAAAGGCAGTAAAATAGCTTCGTATTCAATATAAAATGAGCTCCTACTTAACGCCTAGAACGGGAACAAATTTCCCTTTTCTCCACTTGCAGGCGCTAAGGAGGACGTCGATTGGCACACGTATACACGCACACGCATACACTCTATTACGCATATAGAAATACATATGCCTGAATACGCGCATGCGCAGACACACGTATATACCCGCACACATACATGCCTAAGCATACATCAACACACGTATACTAGTACCTATACGTATGCATGCGTGTCTGCTATAGGGATCCGCGTATACATGCATACGTGAGGGCAATTCCTATCAAAAATATTGTAACTGTTTGCCCAAGATCCATTTCTTCCATTTTGGAGAGTTGCTGGAGCTGCAGGGGCAAGTTTGAAGCGAATGCGAAAGGTTCGCTGGGTGGAGATAATGGAAAGGCCATTGGAAAAGTAGCCCTCTACGGCGAACGCGCGGTCCTTCCTAGTCCAACGCATGACGGTTACTGAAAACTATCAGACCCGCTGTTTCGAATGCGACCATCCCCACCCTCGTTTCGTCGAAACAGCCAAATACGCGATAGGTCCAAACGCAATCAAAAGAGGAGCTGCAACGACTTCAGCTAGGTTAGGTAGGAGTATAAGAGCCTATGCAGGAGGTAAGCAGCAAAGAACGAGCATGTGGCGGCCCATAGTAGGACTTCTAGCAGTAAACAGACTCAAGTGAGGCTGACATAGGATCAAAGGCCTTTAAAATAGGCTGAAAATTTCGACTCGGGAAATTGATCGTAATCTCTCCGTCCTCCACCCTGTCACTTCATCGTCGCGTCATTTTTGTGCATCTCGTCCCGTAGGTACGAAGTTTTTCCCAATTGAGAAACGAGTTCGCCGACGTGGACACGTTTTATCTCGGGACGGGCAGCAGCTCGATGGGAATAGGCGCGGGCGCCATGACGATAGCCTCGTCACCGGCTAGACGATCGAGATCGCGCGGTCCGTCTACCGTACAAATGACCGGACCCGTCGAGGACATGGGGAGACAGAGACGCGCACGTAGCAAAAGTAGACCACGTGCGTTGTACGCTCCCGAAGCCGAGGTACGAGTTAACGGTACGTCTCTTTCACATTTGACAAACCAACAGAACGATCGGTTGCGCCGTGAAAAAAAAAAATTAACTACCAGCGTGTTTTTTTTTGTTTTTTCTCTTTTCTAAAAAAGCTCGTCATTTTTTAAGAGCAGTGCTCGAGTCGACTTGGTGATTCTTAAAAATAAGTTAATCGTCAAAATTATAGATTATAATTTAATAATTATAATCTATATTTTTAATATTGTGACAAAAATATTTATAATATTTATAACAATGTACCAACAATATTGATACAATTTCTATATTTATAATAATGTGACAAAAATATTAATGCAATGAATACAAATAACATAATTCATACGAATAATCTATAATACAGGGTGTCTCAAAATTACCTGACATCTTAAATTGCGCCCCGTTTTTTGTTGTGGCGAACATAGAGTATTCATTTTTGACAACTGGCATCAGTAAGTATTGGGGTTCAGTCATGGAGAATTACACGATCGAGCAACGCATAGGAATTGTCATAATTCACCACAAATGCAGGGCGAAACAATGCAGTTATTGCAGAAGTTTTCAAATTGAAGTTTCATGCTAGTGTTATTTCGCCATAAAACTTCAATTCGTGAAGAATTGACGTTTCATGGTCGTGTTATCTCGCGTCGCGGCGATGTGGATTGGTTATTAAGATCGTGCGATTTGACGCCATTGGTCTTTGGGGGTTTAGAAAGTAAAAGTGTATGCCAATGATCCACAAATCATTCCGGAACTCGAGAAAGCAATTGCACGCACCGTCAATGAAATTAGTCCGCAATTATGCCAAAATGTTGTTGAAAAGTTCGTCCAAAGAGTGAACAGGGAACAGGGAACATTTATCGGATATTGTGTTCAATCCATAACCTCCATGTTTCTACCTTACATGGAATTAAAAATATTCGTGCTTTTAAAATAAAGCATAAGTTTTATTAATAAATAAAAATGTCAAGTCATTTTGAGACACCCTTTATGATGGAGAGGCAATTAATATAACAAAAACAATTTTTCAAAATAGAGCAAACTAAATGTAAATAAATAAATGGCAATATACCGGTGATTATCGAAAGATATATTTATATGTAAAACTATGTTATCTTATTTTCATTATGTTTTCAAGCCTATTCGTGAATTTAATTAAATTTAAGTTTTTATTTTATTCAATTCATTTACATTCAAGTTTATTATTAAATTAATTGAATTCGAGTTTGGGGTAAAGTTCCAAACCCCCCACCGATAGAGCTGAAATTTTGTACAAACCTTCCTTTTAATATTTTAAGACAACCCCTAAAGGGGTTTTTCACGACTCGCAATAGTTTTCAAGATATTCAATTTTAAAGTTTTTTTTTTAACGCGCGCCGGCGATATCTATATCTGCTACGTCTCCGTTCATACTTATATATGTTATCGCGCTCTCCGTTTTGTCCAAACAAAAATAGCCAAACAAACCCAAACCCAAAAACGATTGCGCGTCGCCAATAATCCCTTTAGAGGTTGTTTTAAAATATTAAAAGGAAGGTTTGTGCAAAATTTCTGCTCAATCGGCAGGGGGGGGGGGTTCGGAACCTTACCGGAAGTTTGTTATTAAATTCAATCGAATTGCATTCAAGTTTATTGTCCAACTTGATAAAATTCAATTAAATTCAAGTTTGTTTTATAATTAAATGTCATTGCTTTTTGTGGTCAAATTCAATTAAATTAAAGTTCACCTATAGTTATAATACTTGTCTTATTTTCATTACTTTCTTTATATACGAATTTATTTATATTTTATACTATTTTCTTAGTTTATCGCCAAATTGACTTCTTTTGTTATTATATTATTGTTATCATTGTTATTATATTGAGCGAATGCACAAATATAAATAAATAAGCAAATACAGAAATGAAAAATTTCATTTTCGTGACTTCATACTAATAGATCAAGGGTCGCCAAACTTTCAAAGTGTGCGGTCGACACTACGATTGAAAATATACCTGGCGGTCTACTGGCGGCAACAGTTTCAAACCCAAACATATTAAGGGGTTAGGCCACTCTGGAGGCCGAAAAATAGGCGTTTTGGGGATTTTTTTTTCAGAAAAACTACCAAATAAATCGAGATTACAAAATAGGGTGTTTATCATAAATATCAGTAACTGTATACAATAATTTTTTTTTAAGCGATTAATTTCAAAATGGCGGCTGTTCAGCGATTATCTCAAAACTGCATTTTGTAAGTTGCCCGGAAACATAACTCAGACAATTTTCAACCGATTCACTTGAAATGTTGAATATATCTTGAAAAATACATTGTCTATGGAAGTACGTAGGATTTTTTTTTGTTATTGACAATTATCTGACAACATTTTTCACTTTCCAAAAATTTGCCTGAAAAATCGTCAGATAATTGTTAATAACAAATGAACTATGCAATATAAGAAAAAATGAATAACCAGTTGAAAAATCGTTTTCTTTTCTTTGTAATTAACATTTTTGTCTTTCGAGCTATGTACAATACGGCGTATCGATTAAAAGAAAATGATCGAAACAGATTACAGCCTTGTAGAGGTATTGCGCGAGGAGCCGGTGAGAGTGACGATTCGGGGTCTCAGACGTTCGTTCTATCCACCCTCGCACTTGCCACCGGTTGACAATTCGCCGCCGGAAAAGAAGCTCCAGCTCGAGTGGGTGTACGGTTATCGCGGCACGGACACGAGAAGAAATTTGTGGGTACTACCGAGCGGTGAACTTTTGTACTACGTAGCCGCGGTCGCTGTACTCTTCGATCGCGAGGAAAATGCCCAGCGTCATTACGTCGGTCACACGGAGGACATAACGTGCATGGAGGTTCATCCGAGTCGGGAACTCGTTGCTTCCGGGCAAAGAGCCGGAAGACACAGGAAGGCTCAGCCTCACGTGCGCATATGGTCGACTGAGACTCTTATGACTCTCTACGTCTTCGGCATGACGGAGTTTCAGATGGGAGTCTCGGCACTCGCTTTTTCGCAACTGGTCAGTATTTTTTTTTATTATCATCAAAGAATTAGGATTTTTGCTTTTTTTGTGAATTTTATTATTCGTATCTATCGTATCGCCAAAAGTGAGTTCCGGTGAGAATTTTGAGTACTTAGCGATAACATTAAAATCAGAAAAAAAAATCAACCGTATTGAAAATGCTAATAATATTGGTTCTGAATAATAAAAACGCCAAAAATGTATAAATGAATTTTTTAAATAAAAATTTGTTTAAAAAATCTCCGGTAAACTTGATTTTTTGTGACGTTAAATGAATTATGATATTTTTCTGAATACATATGATTTTTAAAAAATGTTCTCTTTATTTCGAAAATCCCGTTTTTGGAATTTTCCAGAGGCTGTACCTATGTCACTGTTCGTTCAACCCCGGACACTTATTGGATTTAAAATGGAACATTGTTCCGAAAACATATTGAAAATTTGTGATTTTACATCCATTTTTTTTATTAAATTTTTTTTAATGAAAATAGAAAAAAATTCATACATATTCAGAAAAATCTACGAATTGATTTTATAATATAAAAAAAGTAGTTTTTTTGGGTTTAGTAACATTTGTTGAACCATTTTTTTAACAATTTACTTATAACTTTTTTGCATTATTATTACCGGAAATTAATGTTCTTAGCATCTTCATGTGGTTGATTTTTTTAAATTTTAATCCCATCGCAAAATACTTAAAATTCACGACGAAACTCACGTTTGGTAAGGAATGTACGGACATCCCCGGGTCTGCATAAACTTGGGGTCCAAAAAAACAGGTCGATTTTCAATATTTTTTTTGGATGAGAGTATTGGAATGACGAGGTCGAAATTTTACACACGACTGATACATAGTCTTGTCGAGTTTGATTTCTTTTGGTTGAAAAATATTTATAAACAATGAATTTATTGTTATTTAAAGAAAGTGTCGCCATTGCTCCTCTGCCAATCGGTGTAGGTGGTTCTGCCAACTTGGGTCCGTGAAATAAAAAATAAACCCATATAGGTTTATAATAATAATAAAACTTCCGTACGACCGGAACCTTTTGTTAAATTTCGAAAATTACGAAAATGGCAAGAAAAAAAAGACCGATCTTTGAAACAAAAAAACACAACTTTAATCATTTGTTATAAACAAGTGGATGAACATATGAAAATATCATTCGGTCATACGACAGGAAATGTTATGAAGCTACCCAATTTTGAAGTGAATTGGACTATGTTTCGTAAAACACAATCTCGAGAAAAGCGCAAAACAAAAAATGCTAAATCGCATTTTAGCCTTTTTAGTCCCGTCAGTTTTGGGAATTTTCACGAAATCATTGTTGCTATTGAAAATCAAGACCATAGGTTATAAAATTAGACAAACAAAATCGTATTCCTTAAAATTCAAGCCTAGTCTGGCCCCTTAAGTTCGTCAAATATCATTACCGCCGATCATAAAAGTGACCCAAAATCCAACATTTCCGTTCGCGCGAAATTTCTATTCTTTTTTCATTAATACTGATATACCGATTTACCGATTTTTTATATGAATTTATCCATGTGCATAACAATTGCGTGTACATCGATTCGTGAATATTTTTTTCTGTCAACGCAGAACGGCGGGAGCTATGTGCTGGTCGTCGATTCCGGTAGAGAAGCCATCCTGTCGGTGTGGCAATGGCAGTGGGGTCATTTGCTTGGCAAAGTCGCGGTGAGAACATTTTTAATTTATTGATTCTATAATTTTTCCATTCCGCATTACAGATCACAAGCCTACAGAAAAAATAGCGATTAAAGCGTTACAACGGATTTAATTATTCAAGGATTTATACTACTGTAACGAACCGAGGATCAGGATTATTTTTACAAAATATTGAAGGAATCATTAGGATGATTGCTCAATCGTGGGGACGTTTATTTGTATGTACATTACCAAATTTGTGTACCAAATTTCATAAGGAAAAAAAATTAATTAACCCTTCGCTGCCACACGTTCTGACTATAACACGCTGGTCACTGGGGGTCGCAATGACCCCAGTCGTGTTTCAAACGATTGCCTCGTTAACCGTATCGTTCCGAATGACTTATAAAAATTTAGGACATTAGTTTAAATATTCTAGAATATGGCATTCTCGGTATTATATTTTTATCGAATTTTAAAATGGCGGGAAAAAAATCAGTAAGGGGTCAATGCGTAAAAAAGCTCTTTTTTACTTAAAAAAATCATAACTCTTGCAATTTTCTATTTTTTTTCCATAAAATATTAGGGTGATACTCTTGGGATATAATAGTTTAAGAGAAAAAATAGCTCCATAGTGGGAAATAGTTTGAGGATCAAAATAGCTCCACGTCCGACCCTAGTCTGTACTTACAAAAGGCTACCCCAAAGCACCGTTAGAAGCCAGGCCAGTCGCTTAGCCGCCAACAACTTATAGTAGTAGTAGTTTTGATTCCATCTGTACAGCTATCGCTTTTTCATAAAACCCTCCGTCTTTCCATCCGTATCTCTAACCTATAAGCTAATCAATTAAAATTAAAGTTAAACATTAGAATTAGAAGTACGATATTTGACCCTAAGCACCGTACGCCGTTTTGTAGACAACTTGTAGTAATTTTGGCTTTAAGTTGCTCTTGGGGTCACTGTGACTCCAGGTGTGGAGGACTCCAATAATCTCGTGAAGGACCTTTGACCGTGAGTGGCTCAACGGTACACTTGACTTTGGCCGCCTGCTTGTTCCGAACAAAAAAAAAAACAATATTTTCTTAAAATATATAATACTGGCTAAGACTTGACTGAGCCTTTTTTCGTTGTCGAGTTTCAATCATCAGAATCAAAATTGTTGATTTTTTTTTCGATTTTGCGAAGAAAAATGACATCATTATTGTTAGTAAGGAATGAAAAAAAAGGTTAAGAAGAAAAACGTCGTTCAAGACAAAGGTACTATTTAAATCAGTTTCAAAAAAAAAAAAAACGCGTTTAAAGTTTGACTGGAAGTTCTATCGTTGTAATCATAAGTTTACCTTCAATCTGCGATTCCTGCACCATATGTTGGACCTTCCTCTTCAATTTGAGTTGCCTCAAGCGACGAACTTCGATCAGAATTCCTTCGACGGAATAAATCATTTTTAAATTAACCCCACGTTCATTTCTTCCACTCAACAATTCCTTGGCATCCCCCAATGACCGATTTACCCAGCCTAACCAATTTTTTTCTACTGTACAATATTAAGGGGTCTTCTCACTTTAACCACCAAAAGAGGCTATTTTCATACATTTTTTGATAGGTGTGTATTATAGATATTCATATGAAAGTTTTTACACTTGATAAATACACTTTAGAAATATATTAATTTTTTTTATTCACGTCACTATTTATAGACAAAAATGGTAGTTAAAAAAATGTCCTAAAAAATAGTAGGTCTGCGCTGTTGATGAAATCTCGGATATGGATCATCCGAAACAAAAAAATCAAATGGTTTTAGAATCAGTATGTTAAGGGGTTACCAGAGTAACGGGTATAAAATCATGTGCGAACTTAACATTTTTTTTTCGTATGAAAAAGTGATCCACTCATAAAATTAATGACACATCTGTTTAGTATGAATATCAAGCTGTTATAAAATATATATATATTTTTCCGATGTACAAAATGGCCGACTACTAATATTTCTCTTTGTTATCTTTTTTTAAGTGCTCCGCGGCGTGACATTTAGCATCCAAATTTTTTTACCTAGAACAAAAAACAAAAATTCTCGCAATCTACATTAGAATACCTAGAGAAGTACGTACGGAATTTAAAAAATATTGTTTTATTCAAAAGTTGTAGTAAAATTTCCTATAAACCTGCTTATAAAATGAAAAGTTTTCGATTAATCAAAAACTCCGTACGTACTTCTCTGCGAAATGCAATTAGGAACATAACTTTTAAATTTGAAGTAATTCGAGTGAAAATTGTTGAAGTTATTTGTCACGCCAATTGGAAAAAAGCTGTTTCGAGAAAAACGCGTTTAAAGTTTTAGGTTCTCCATGGCCGTGCCAGAGGTGGTCTTGCGTTATATGCTCAAAGTCAGTGAAAAAAAATGTTCTTGGCATACATCGAATAGTAACTTATTCTTATGATGATGATGAAGCACCGTTTTAGCGAAAAAAAAATCGATTTTTTGAAAATTCTAGTATGTCCTTACCCCTTAATGGCTATAGCGCATATCATACGATTTTTGATATATGCAAAAATAACAAAATGGCGGACATTTAAAAAAACGTGTTTTTTCACCGTTTTGGCAAAAAAATAGTAAATATCAAAAATTTTAAAAATCCTTGATATGCGTTATAGCTATAGTTGTAAAGAATATGTGGATAAAATCTCATAAGGATCGGTTCAGTAGTTTCGAAGATTTTATCAACAAGCCGTCGAAAAACGTTGTTTCGAGAAAAAAGCGTTCAAAGTTTGTCTGAGTTCCGTAAATAGACAAAAAAAATTGTTTTAATGTATTTCGAAAGTGTATTTATTAAGTGCAAAAACTTTCATATCTATATCTATAATATAAAGCTATCAGAAAAATTCATGAAAATAGCCTTTTTACCGTCTAAAGTGACCCCTTAAACGATACACGGAATATCTACAAGTAGATAAGATACGAATGTAGCGATGGTTGTTCGCAGACGTTACAAGAGGACTTGACGGGTGCTGCTTTTCATCCCCTCGATGACAATTTACTGATAACGCACGGCCGCGGACACCTGACCTTCTGGAACCGTCGAAAAGACGGTTTCTTCGAGAGGACCGACATAATAAAGCCCGTGAGTTGACGCTCAACCATACCTGTCGTTTCACAATCAAATCCGCGAATCTCGTGTACGTTGACGTTTCGTTGACAGCCGTCACGAACCCACGTGACCAGCATACAGTTCGAGCAAGATGGGGACGTCGTGACGGCGGACAGCGACGGTTTCATAACGGTTTATTCTGTGGACGCGGACGGGGCGTATTTCGTCCGTATGGAATTCGAGGCCCACAACAAGGGCATCAGCTCGCTCATCATGCTCTCCGAAGGTACCCTGCTGTCGGGCGGCGAGAAGGATCGCAAAATCGCCGCTTGGGACTCGTTGCAGAACTACAAGCGAATCACCGACACCAAGGTACGTGAGGCCTATTCTCGTTTAAGAAAGTACGATGATGACCATGCTAGTAAACTTAGAGTCTATTTCACGCCGCAATACCGCCACGTTTTAGATATATGTATATGGCCTATTTTTCGAGAAATATTTTGTAAGTATTGAATTTCGAGTTTCCTATTATTTTTATAATATGGAAACAACCTTAATAATCTACTACTCGACTTCAGTAGTACGCCATATCGTTGACGTTTAGCATCGTCGCATTTTCGGTGGCTGTCATCGGTTCCACGCGCCCGGCTTATTATTTTTTGTAGCCGGTTGACATGGAGAATGAAAATACTGTGGAAGTTTATCAAAAGAGTAACGGGATTGTACCTGAAGTCCAGTTTAGAGACAAATGTAGATTCTGACGGACAAGAATTAGAAAATGAAAAGATAATATTGCGATTGCAAATAAAAAACGTCGCGTTGAAGTTAACCTCAATGTCCAATGTCCAATCTGTCCAAAGTCAAAACATATTTCATCGATTGTTATGTTATTTTTCCCTTTCCCAATTTTCACAATATTTGCAGGTATAAAAAGGAACGTTTATTTTATATGACGGTTCTCCTATGCTGAATTTATATATAGATGCGTTGTATAGGTACATGTCGCCAGAAAAATTGAGATGCCTTTGCTGTACGTAAAAGAACTTCAAGTAAATATCGACGAAAGGCCCTTTATAATCCATTACAAAATGTACGGCTTCGCACAATCATATTTTTAATTTGCGTTGAAAATATCCGATAGACGAATCAAATTTGCGCGGGTATCCGGCGTTGCCACACGTCGAGCAAGATGGCTGCTGTTACGTCACGAGAAGTCTCGCTCTCCGAAAACTTCGGTTTTTGCGACTTTATTTCTAAATTTATTGCTTATTTCTGCAGTGAGCTTTCCAATTCAAGGTGCCTTATCGATCACAAAGATTCAACAAACGCAACAATCAGTTTTTTTACGTGTTTCTTGGCTCCAAGTAGCACAAAAAAATCGATATATGAGAGGACAGGCACATTTTGTCGTCTACGTGTGACTAATTCACCAACTTGAACAATTAATAACTCGGAAAGTGTATGGTAAATCTCGTGGAAACTCCGCATACGCATGGACGAATGTCTCGACAATGCTATAAAAAAAAATCGGGCGTTTGTCTTGAACTCGCTTCAATCACCGTACCTCCTTAAGGTAGTACGAGCGCGCAATCTTGATTTCTATAGATTTTGTTCAAATTTTAACAAGACATTGTTCATATCATTATGCATGTTTGGGTGAAATTTCAGAACAGTCGACTATTTAGATTGGGGGATAATGGGTTTTAAAATTGCAACTTTTAACACTGCAGGGTCTGCATTGAAATTTAGTCCCCTAAATAAGAAGGGATATGGCAACGCCGCAGAACAGTATTGTTCAATATTTCGAGAGAAAAAAATAATTATCGTGTTCCTAAAGTTAAAAATTTTGCCATAAAAAATATTTGCATTATAAATATTAATATTTTCCATTGTTTATGTTATCTTCATTAACAAATAAAAGTGTTGGTTAATTTATAACTAATTAAAAACTTTGTTCGATTAAAAATTACTTCCGAATAAAAATTTGTGTTGCAGTATTATTTTTAATATGCCGCGCAAACTCACGTCATTGGATACGTGGAACGATGCGGTGTTGCCATATATGTACTTATTATAGGGGACAAATATTTTTTACGGCAAATTATTCTGTCTAAATTTCAATGCAGACCCTGCAGTGTTAAAAGTTGCAATTTTAAAACTCATTATCTCCCAATCTAAATAGTCGACTGTTCTGAAATTTCACTCAAACGTGCATAATGATATGAACAATGTCTGGATAAAATTTGAACAAAATCTATAGAAATCAAGATTGCGCGCTCGATTTTTTCTGCATTTCTGAGACTTAGGGTTTGTTTTATTACTTCTTATGGTTGTTGCATGGTATTTTTTTTTTAATTTTTATTAATCTTCAGAAATAGTGGAGGTATGGCACGGTATTTTAAACGGGCTGCGACGGATGTTAGACAGCGTGACACGTAGCTTCGGCGCGATTAATCCGAAAATAAAACCACATAAGATTTTTCTTTCATTAACACTGATACGCAGAATATGAACCAAGAAAAAGTGAGTAATGTTGACAATCGATGAAATGGCACCCAGTTTCCCAGAAAAAATCGGAATTTGGCAAGTTTTTTCGAGCCTCTAGGTAGATGTAGCCCCTTAAGGTAATTATATGGTGTACTGACTTGTCCTAAATATGGCGCTAAAATTCATTTTTTGCAATTTTTAACTATAAAACAACATAAATAATGGTGTTATGTCAGGGGGAACCCATCTTTTTAAACTACGAATTGTTTTTTAAGTAAAAAATGAATTTTCAAAACTTCAAAGGAAATTCTTAATGACTGTTCGAGCCGTTACTTCTATTTATTTACGTCGCTTACTTCTATGTCTTTATTTACATTGCTTTATCGATTTCCGCGAACAATTTCACGCATTTTTTTCAATTGTTGCATCATCGAACGCGGAAAGTATGACCAATGATGTACCAACGTAACGAATAATTGCTTCAAAAAAGTAAAAGCCCTGAAATTCGCAAATTTTTACCATTTTTTTAAATGTGTTTTTTTTTCGTATAAAAATCTGAAACCCAAAAAAAACCGTCTCCCTCCAACAGAACATCATTATTTACATCACAAAAGTGATACATCGCGAAAAAAAAACAATCGGAGGTCATTTTCAGGAAAAGTCATTAAACTATATAATTACCAATGTTTTTCTTGCGTGGCTATCACAAGATGTGTAATTGCCACATCTTTCGGAATATACTTGATCGGCCACGAACGACACTGAGCAAAATTCGTGGTGCGTCGATACGTATCGCGGACTCGGTTATTCGTTCGCTCGGAGTACAAATGGCTGGCGGGAGAAGCCTCGTGCTCTGCGCCACACTGCGGCCACGGAGCGTACTATTACGTCCATGAATTTGCTGGTTAATTCAAATAAACAATCCAAATAGACCCATTTATTCGATAAAACTAAATTTTTTTTTGCGTACTTCATACTAAACACCAATAATATCAGAAGCATATACACTTTTTATTACTCAACGGTGTTAAATATATCTTTATTTAAATAAATAAATATATTTTAAATAAATGTCTGGAATAATCGAGGACATTTTTTTCAACATTTATTTTACGAAAATTATAGTTAATTCAAATAAAAAGGAACGAAATCCACGCTTTTGGTTGATTTCGATAAATCTTTTTTATCAGCGTGATACGATCGTCAAATTGATATTGCAAATGCTTACTCGTCAATAGGACGAACACAACGGCCAGTTTTTCCGATCGCATGAACAAAACGTACAGGGAGAACGTAGAATAAAAAAAATGAAGTAAGTCAAAGTGGTCATAGTCGCGGCAAAATGAAACTAGATGGGTAATGGCCTTCGTGACATTCTCGCGTTAAGAATTACAACGTCTCCGTAATTCACGGCGGACTTCGGATATATATGCACATGAAGTTACGCTGGTGTATTAAGACCTTATCCGCGCACGTGCGATAAACTCGTTGCACAGTCCGGCGATCGCGCGTGTGTAACGATAAAGCAAGGAGAGAAAACGAAAGGAACGAGACAGATTCGTGATGATGTAAAGCGAACATTTATTTCTTCGCTCTTGTGATTGAGTTAAGGTGGTAAATGCACAGTAGCTAGACGGAAGAAAGTTTTTTTTTTCTCGCGTTTGGGATCGTGTTAAGGTGGTAAATGCACAGTAGCTAGTCGAAAACAAATTTCCATATGAAAATATTCATATACCCCTATTTTGATATGGAAAAAATCGTGACATCAAAACCACTTTACGTGTGCATGCAATCGCTTGATTATATGCTTCATAACTTGCAAAGTATTGGGACAGCGACACTTTTTATTCACATTGATTGACTCGGGGAAAAATTCGACACGTAAACATAATCTGTAGAATTTGTTTAAAAATAACAAATTTTTATTTAATAAATGTATTTTCTAAATTAATTGATATATCTTTCATTAAAGTATTGAATTATTTAAAATGAAAAAACATATTTCGAATACAATGTAAATTTAATAAATGAAAAAATCCATTCTAAAATCGTAAATATTCAATAAAAAAATTAAATTATTTGTGGAGTCTTCACTAGAAATAAACAATACACATTGAATCCATTCAACATTTCGCATATCAAAAAGCGAAATACAAAGCAACATATAAAAAAGATTCAGCAGCAATTTAATCATAAAGTTCGCGCTCGTTTCCCGTTAATTCTTAAGGCGTTACCCCCACTTGTAGCGCAAAAAAGGCCTTTTTCATGAATTTTTTTAAAGAAAACTACAAAACTTTTTTAATCGATCAATATACCATCTTAAAGAACACATCTTGAGGAACTTTCAGTAATTTTTTTATTGAAAAATATTACATTGTTTAGTGGCAAATGGCCGTCAATGAAATAATGTTTTTATATACACGGTTTGCGGTGACCAACATTGCGGCGAAGTGGATCATCTGAAGAAAAAAAATGCGGATGGATTTAGTCAAATATAAGTATAAACTAGTCTTTAATCGAAGGATTTTAAAAAATATTCATTTTTCACAAAATGGCGGACAGTCAAAGTTAATGGTTCGATTTTAACGAAAAAAAAACGGCCGTTTTTGGCTATAAAACGGCCATTTTTTTCGAAAAAAAAAAATCGAACGATTAAAGATTACATTTTTATGTATTAAATAAGCCTGCAAAATTTCAAGAAGATCGGTTCATTAGTGTTCGAGTAATCTTGGTCACCGACTTCAGAAATGCCATTTTGAGAAAAACGCGTTTAAAGTTTCAATTTCAGTTTACACGGAGAAAATATTTTTTTTGTAAACTTATATAGAGTCATCTATTCCGGGCCCATACTTCTGTATGGGCCCGGATACTTATACTTCAAAAAAATGCAATAAAAAAAATCGATTTTTTCAAAATCGCAAGTGGGGGTAACCCCTTAATAATCCGATCCATTTGCACTCAAATTTAGCATTAAAATTAAATAAAACAAAAAATATATATTCGTGAAATAAAAAAATTATCAGTTGAATAAAAAATGATTAAATACAAAATACATTTACCGAATAAAAAATAAATTCAATAAATAAAAAATCCACTTATAAAAGAGTAAATATTTCATTTAAAAAAATGAAATGATTTACGGAATATTTACAAAAAATAAGTATATCCATATAGACACAAGTTTATTTTCTTCTCAAATTAGAGTTCAGTACGAAAACTTTCGCATCGTTATTACATTCTCGATGTTTTCGCAGCTGCCAGAAACTGCCGGAGGCGTGCGGAGTATTTATCCGCAGCGTCCGGGTCGAAACGACGGTAACATTTACGTGGGTACGACGAGAAACAACATCGTCGAGGGCTCGCTGCAGAGGAGATTCAACCAGGTGGTCTTCGGTCATGGAAGACAGCTCTGGGGTCTCGCCGTTCATCCCGACGACGAAGTCTTCGCCACTGCCGGTCACGACAAGAATATCGCACTGTGGCGAAGGCACAAGCTTCTTTGGACGACACAGGTCCATTTTTTAATACTTTTTTTCAGAAATTCAATGATTTATTGGGAAAAAATTCAAACCTACCGAGCGATCGGTCTGCGACTCCGGCAATCTTTCGTTTTCGGCAACTTTGGTCTGGGCCGATACTCGGATGGGTGACCGAGCATTGGCCTCTTATGTTGTTTTTTTACTCGAAGCGGGGGACCGGCAAAAATGAGATTTTCATTGCAGGTCGGTTTCGAGTGCATCTGCATTGCTTTTCATCCTTTCGGCGTCGCCCTCGCCGCTGGATCCTCGGAAGGCCATCTTCTTGTGCTCGCCGCCGACACTGGCGCCGCGGTCGCGACTCTTAGAGTCTGCGGGTCGCCTCTCTCGTGTATCGGATACAATCCGAGTGAGTTTCGTTTCTCTTTTTTTATTTACTCTTACATTATCGTTTCAATTACTTTTTACCATTTACTGCGAATGTCAACATTCGAAGTAAAATTATACTAATCCTCTAGACGTATGTAAATGTCTGACGAAAGTTCGCAAGACCACCAAAACTTCCTCGTTCGCATTAAGGCGTTAGGCCACAGTAACGGGTATAAAATCGTGTGTGAATTTAACAATTTTTTTTTCTTATGAAAAAGTGATTCACTCGTAGAATTAATTACACATCCATTTAGTATGAATATCAAGCTGTTAGAAAATATATATATATATTTTTTTCGATGTACAAAATGCCCGACTACTAATATTTTCTTTGGTAATTATGCAGAAGTGGGGCACCACGTCAATTTTGGTGCCAAATTTTTTTTTTGGTACGAACGTCTTCCGTAGGTCACCACTGGTGAATTTGAGTCGGGGGAGAATGAGATTTTTTTTATTATTTCCATAAGTTATGGGGTTTTGAAATCGCGAAATATGCGATTTTAAAAACGTGCCCGACGTCATATACGAGGGTGGGGTGAAAAGTTTCCGGCCTGACCAAGAAAAACGATATTTAAAAATTTTTTTTTGCTTTATTTTTCAACATAATCTCCATCAACACTGATACATTTCTCATAACTCTCGCATCCCAAAAAACAGTAGCCATAACCTTGTTTGCCGATAAAATTGTTTTTGCCTTCTTTGGGGTTGGTTCCCCTTTTCCAACCCACTGTTTTGACTGTTCTTTACTTTCAGGAGTGTAGTGGTGGACTCATGTCTCATCAACAGTTATGAATCGACGCAAAAATTCGTTTGGATTACGTCTATACAGCGCCAAATTGTCGGTAGCGTCGAGCGTTAGCAAACGCTCGATTGGTCGAGCGTTAGCAAACGCGGCACCCACCTTGCACACAGCTTTTCCATGTTCAAATGGTTGTGCAAAATATTTCGCACACGTTCAGCTGACATCCTACAGGTCTCAGCTATCTCATGCACTTTCAACCTGCGGTCTTCCAACACTATTTTATGGATTTTTTTCAATCATCTCTAAAGTTGTGACTTCAACGGGCCGTCCTGAGCGAAGCTCGTCAGAGGTGCTCACACGACCAATTTTAAATTCAGAAACCCACTGATTAATAGTTGAATATGATGGGGAGGAGTCTCCTAGTGCTGAATCCATCTCTTCTTTTATTTGTTTTGGTGTAAAACCTTTCAAATGGAAGTATTTGATGACAGCACGTTTTTCCAATTTTTCCATTTTTACGAAAACAACGGAAGCGTCTCGCGCAATGTGCTCTCAAACGCAAACTAACGTAGCGATTGGGCTGAAACTGTACATACAAGCTCGGTAGGAATGGTACTGTAGGACGCCGCTCCAAAACTAGACCTAGTGGCACCATTTCTTGGTCAGGCCGGAAACTTTTCACCCCACCCTCGTATACACGCCTGAACGCGTGAACACAACAATGATTGTGAAAATGTGTTACGCTCCCAAACCCAAACAAACCCGAACAAACGTGCCCGACGTCATATATACACACCTGAATGAGTGATCACAACAACGATTGTGAAAATGTGAGAATGTGTTATTTCTCTGGCGTCATGGCGTGTTTACATACTTGACCGATTTAATCCCTTACAAACTCGTGAGTTTGTTTGGGTTTGTTGCTTTCAAAAATCACATTTTCGAAAACAATAATTTTGTTTTCAACAAACTTCAAAACCCCATAACTTATGGAAATAATAAAAAATCTCAGTCTCCCCCGACTCAAATTCACTAGTGGTGACTTGCGGAAGACGTTTGTACCAAAAAAAAAAATGTTGGCGCCAAAATTGGCGTGGTGTCCCACTTCTGCATAATTACCTTTTTTTTTAGGCGCTTCGCCACGTGACATTTAGCATCCACAATTTTTTACCTAGAAAAAAAGCAAAATTCTCGTCAATCTACATTAGAATACCTAGAGAAGTACGTACGGAATTTAAAAAATATTGTTTTATTCAAAAGTTGTAGGTATCTGAACTTAAGGCGTTACCCCCACTTGTAGCGCAAAAAAAAGGCCATTTTCATGAATTTTTTTAAAGAAAACTACAAAACTTTTTTAATCGATCAATATAACATCTTAAAGAACACATCTTGAAGAACTTTCAGTAATTTTTTTATTGAAAAATATTACATTGTTTAGTGGCAAATGGCCGTCAATGAAATAATGTTTTTATATACACGGTTTGCGGTGACCAACATTGCGGCGAAGTGGATCATCTGAAAAAAAAATGCAGATGGATTTAGTCAAATATAAGTATAAACTAGTCTTTAATCGAAGGATTTTAAAAAATATTCATTTTTCACAAAATGGCGGACAGTCAAAGTTAATGGTTCGATTTTAACGAAAAAAACGGCCGTTTTTTGGCTATAAAACGGCCATTTTTTCGAAAAAAAAAAATCGAACGATTAAAGACTACATTTTTATGTATTAAATAAGCCTGCAAAATTTCAAGAAGATCGGTTCATTAGTGTTCGAGTAATCTTGGTCACCGACTTCAGAAATGCCATTTTGAGAAAAACGCGTTTAAAGTTTCAATTTCAGTTTACACGAAGAAAATATTTTTTTTTGTAAACTTACATAGAGTCATCTATTCCGGGCATCAAAAAAAACTGCACTTCAAAAAAATGCAATAAAAAAATCGATTTTTTCAAAATCGCAAGTGGGGTTAACCCCTTAAGAAATGAATTTTCAGTGAAAAATTTCGTTATAACTGCTCATAAACTGCTTATAAAATGAAAATTTTTCGATTAATCAGAAATTCCGTACGTACTTCTCTGCGAAATGCAATTAGGAACATAACTTTTAAATTTGAAGTAAATCGAGTGAAAATTGTTGAAGCTATTTGTCACGCCGATTGGAAAAAAGCTGTTTCGAGAAGTTTCGAGTAGTCGGCCATTTTGTACATCGAAAAAAAAATATATATATTTTCTAACAGCTTGATATCCATACTAGATGTGTAATTAATTTTATGATTGAATCACTTTTTCATACGAAAAAAAAAATTGTTAAATTCGCACACGATTTTATACCCGTTACTGTGGCCTAAGGCCTTAACCCATCCAGCACCTTTTTCATTTCTTTATCCCTCCCATACTTGACGATCTGAATGAAACCAGTTTTTTCTCCATCATTCGTGAATTTCCGATTTTCGCCAATTCTTTCATTCCTGCCGTATAAATTAATCTTCGGTGCTTCATCATCTCGATCCATTTTGCATTTCTTCTACAGCCGGGGAGATCGTTGCAATGGGTTCGCAGAACGGTAGCGTCTATCTGTTCAGAGTGTCTCGCGACGGTTTTTCGTACAAGAAGAGCAACAAGATAAGGGGCAGTCAACCGCTCGTTCAACTCGACTGGAGCTCCGACAGTAGGTTCTTGCAGACAGTCACACAGGACTACGACCTCGTATTTTGTAAGTTCTGCCGTTATGCAATTGCAATTAGGCGAATGAGAACTCACAGTCAGTTGTTCTTTTGATTTTTCGTGATTTTATTGTGAGTCGACGAATTTAATTGACTTTTGCATATGATATTTTTTTATTGATAGGGTAAACTATAATAAAAAAAATAATAAATGTTATAAAAAATAATAACAACAACAACAATAATACTATTATTATTATTGTTGTTGTTGTTGTGTTTTTTGTTGTTGTTGCTGCTGCTATTATTATGTTATAGTAATTTTATTAATAATACTAATATGAGTATTATTATTTATGATTATTTATGCATTTTAAATAATATTATTCATCATTATGATTGTTTAAATAGTGGTTTATCAAATTTGTCTACTACAAATACCTCGGTCAATTGATTTATGAAGCAAATTATTAAAATCTTCAGGGGACGTGAAAGCACTTTCTTCGGAAAAGAGTCC
This sequence comes from Ophion slaviceki, assembly GCA_944452715.1. Taxonomy (NCBI): domain Eukaryota; kingdom Metazoa; phylum Arthropoda; class Insecta; order Hymenoptera; family Ichneumonidae; genus Ophion; species Ophion slaviceki. The sequence goes on along the minus strand of OX101788.1, from coordinate 8,802,245 downwards.
ACTCGTGATGAAGGACGTCAAATGGTACACTCACAATTGCACAGTCGGTTACATGGTATGCGGTAAGTTCTTACATGATTAGAACAGTAGGTTGGAACAATTGTACACTTTTAATTACACTTTATATATTTTGTCAAAAATGTCATGCTTTTATTTCAATTTTATAAATTTATACGTAATTTTAATTATATTTGAAATATATGCCAACGAAATGCATGCCAAAAAATATACACTGGTGTGCAAAATTCGAGGATCTCTAGAGTTTTTGGTAGTTTTGGTGGTCAGGTTGGGATGGATTTTTTCGAAGTTTTAAATGAATATGGAGAAAGTTAAATATAGGGGAAATTGAATATAGGGAAAATTCAGCATGGAAAAAATTAAATATGAAGAAAATTAAATGTGGAATAAAAGTAGATAGAGAGGAAATTTAATATGGAGAAACTTGAATTTCGGGAAAATTAAATATGGAAGTTAGCACGAGCTAAAATAAATCCTCTGACTATAAGTGAAACTTGATAGTTGATTGTTTTTAATTTAAAATGAATATGAAGAAAATTAAATATGGTGAAAATTAAATATAGAGAAAGTTGAAAATGGGGAAAATTAAATATGAAAAAAAGTAAATACGGAGAAAACTAAATATGGAATAACAGTAAATATGGAGAAAAATAAATAAAGGGAACATTAAATATAGACAATTAAATATCGTGAAAAGAAATCTTCCACCTATAATTGAATCTATGACTTTTTCAGCACCCAAACTGCCCATTAAGGCAGTCCTATCGCCAGACTTCAATATATAGGAGTTTCATTTTTTTGAGCTTTACTAAATATATTAATAATCGTCTGTGTAAAAATTCGGGGTAGTTTATCGATCTAATTACAGAGAAAAGAAATATTAAAATTGCGTATTTTCGTGAAGGAATTCCGAGACAACATACAAAAACCCAATTTCCAGTCGCTACCAAAGTGCATATAATAGTGTAAATCCGTCAGATTCTTAAAAATAATCAGATTTACATACTTAACACTTGTAGTAATCCAGTGCTCTCAGAAAAAATAACGCTTATTGACCTAATTTTTATGTAATATCAAGTTTAATTTGAACTTCCGGTATTGGATTTATCACCACTTGCTACGATAAAGAGACGTGACAGCAAGGCAACAGTTGACTGTAGTCCTAACCTCATCTCACTCATTCGAATTTCCACACATATTTCATTATCAACCGACATATTTCGCCGACACAAATTTTCCACGCTTTTTACCAGTCGTGGCCCGAATACAATGCTTTATATTTTCCGCACCTGACATTGTTTTGACAGATCGACGTTGAAAAGCATAGAGGTTAAACTCTCCTGGTTGAGTAAAAAGAGACGGAGATAGAACCAATGTTGCCATATATCAAACCTAGAAATACTGCGCGAATCGTGGGAAAAACAATTTTTTTATTTTTCTAATTAAATGTGAACATTAATTAAACAGTTTACATATGGAAACTTTAGTTATTGCAATTTTTTTCATATGTTACACATATAAATTGTACAAGTCTCAAGTAAGATCAGTGGTATGACTAGTGTGAAGCGATAACACTACCTTAAGGGGGTAGGCCACTCTAGAGGCCGAAAATATAGGCTTTTTGGGGATTTTTTTTTCATTAAAACTAAAATTCATTAAAAATACATTGTCTATGGAAGTACGTAGGATTTTTTCTTTATATTGCATAGTTAATTTGTTATTAACAATTTTCTAACGATTTTTAGGCAAATTTTTGGAAAGTGACAAATTATCGTCAGATAATTGTTAATAACAAATGAAGTATGCAATGTAAAAAAAATCCTACGTACTTCCATAGACAATGTATTTTTCAAGATATATTCAACATTTCAATTGAATCGGTTCACAATTGTCTGAGTTATGTTTCCGGCCAACTTAAAAAATGCAGTTTTGAGATAAACGCTGCTCAGCCGCCATTTTGAAATTAATCGCTTTAAAAAAATTATTGTATACAGTCACTGATATGTATGATAAACACCCTTTTTTGTAATCTCGATTCATCTAGTAGTTTTTCTGAAAAAAAAAATCCCCAAAAAGCCTATTTTTTCGGCCTTAATTCAATTTTCGACCGAGTTATTCGCGATCAAACAAAAAACCGAAATCTCCAATCTCCTTTCACCATTCTCGATTCATCAATTCTAGAAAAAAAAAACCGAACCATCGTCCTCTAAACCGTAAAAATGTTACCTAGCAAACCAGAAGCTCGGAACTCTTTGCATGGAACTATCGTCCGATAATTTTTCGGCCATCTGAAAGTGACAAAAAAAATAGTAACATTTGCAATCTTTCAATTCCAAACTCCATTATCACAGCAACACGCTGTAACTAACGCTCGAACTTTGGCGATATCTCGAACGTTCGCAGGTATGTGGAACAATAGGTATTACCCATTGACGACGGTGTTGACGACGTCGAGTCGTTCGGCGGCTCACGATATGCTGGTGAGCGGCGACGCCGAGGGTTATCTTAGGCTCTTCCGTTATCCGTGCACGAGCGCCAAAGCCGAATACGTCGAGGAGAAGGTTTACAGCTCGTTGGTGGCCTGCTCGCGTTTTCTCTACAACGATCAGAACGTCGTGACCGTCGGTGGCACCGATGCCGCTCTAATGCTCTGGGAACTCGTCGACGAATGAAACTTCCTCGTCTCTGCGTAGCCTCGGCACGCAACGAAGCAGACAACAGAGATAACGAGAGAAAAAAAAAACAAACACGATTGTTGCGACGAACGAAAAATCATCATCGCGATGAACTAACCTCAAAGAAAAGACGGAAAGAAACACCGTTTCGACGACGACGAATACAGCGGAAGAAAATAATCGCTGCACGGTCGAAAAATTTCTCGGACGTCGATTTCGGAGAAAGATACGTTTCGCTACGACGAACGTGTAAAAAAGTAACGAAAAAAAAAAACGGAAAAGTCGAACTCGATTGCTATCGTCCCTCTGGTGGCTCAGCGAGGCGATAGTGGCATTACCACGAGATTGGGAAAAACGACTTTTTCAATTTGTCCTCGCGACCTTTCGAGATATTTGTACCTTGTCACTCGAGAGTCAGCGCGGGCGCAGGAGGCTGCAAAAGTTTAACGGGTATCTTGTCTTGCGTGAAAAATGTTCCCAAAAACGAATTTGCCGGGGCAAAATACGTATGGATTCGATGGATTTGCGTGGAGCTCTTGATTCAGTTTTCACGATATCAGCGACATTGGAGCCTAAACAATTTTGAGTTTTGCATTTTTTTTTAGTCAGCATTTCCGCTTTGATATTTTTACTTCGATGTGCATGTTTTATTTGTTTATTTATTCAATCGTTCAATATACATCGCATTATCATAATATTATATATATATCAGTAAAACATTGAATAAATAGTACATTTTTTAAATATTTATTTTATAGTTTAATTTTTTTAAGTAGTTCACTTGAAAAAAATATTTTACTATTTATTTGATAAATTTGAAAAATTGTTAAGCAGTAAATAAAAAAATTATATTATTATAAATATTTAATTTATTTACTTATTTTTTAAATAAATAAACGATATGATGAATATTTTATAAAATATTCATCTTATCGTTTATTTTATAGTTGAATGTTTATAAAATCGTTTATTTCTTTGAAAAATAAGTAAATAAATCAAATATTTATAATAATATGATTTATAATAATATAATTAGTAAAACATTAAATAACCAAGTAAATTATTTATTTATTAAATAAATAGTGTATTTTTAAAAATATTTATTTGAGTCTATTTTATAGTCTCATTTTCATAAAATTTTTCCAAATTTAGTATTGATTTAATAAATTTGAAAAATAGTAAAACATGAAATAAACAATATCATTATAAATATATTATTTATTTATTTGATGTCTCACTATTTTGTAAATTTGTTAAATAAATAATAAAATTTATTTTATGGCATAAACTGTTATAAAAAACGACAAAATGAATATTTTGTAAAATTTACTATTTATTTATTTATTTAATTAATATTTTACATACATACATACATACATATATATATATATATATATATATATATATATATATATATATATATATATATATATATATATATATATATTAGTAAACTGTAAAACATTAAATAAATAAATAAATAATAATATGAATTTATATTATTTTAGTAAAGTATAAAATATAATTGACAGTGTTATTATGTTATTTTACGTTTCAGCTCATACTACATATAACATCAATAATATGAATATTATCAATTTCTGATTTCTTCTTTCGACGACACTATCAAAAATGAGGCGTAAACGATACAGAATTCTGCGCACTACTTTCGTACTCCCATGTCGCTGCGTATTGCGTTTTCGTTATTTATTCTTACAAGTATCATAATAATAATTTGGCCGCGCGCTTATAAGACAGTGACCGTGACAGCGACGGCTAATCTACAGATGATGACGTCAAAAAAATGTCAATTTCGCTACATTACCATACCACGTATTTCCAGCCTCGTTCAGTATATAATAATTCTATACCGGAAATGAGGAGTTCGAAAGAATTGTTTTGCTGCGCAGGCGGTGAAACGCGTAGTAAATACAATTCGCGACGCTGCGCGCAGTGTGTGTGTGCGTGTGAATGACAAGATACGAGTATCTCGACGGCGAGTGAGACGATCCAACAAAAGAAAAACAGTCATTTTTTTCCGAGCCACTCTACACGCACACACATATAGCCGATTCGATTTTACGATCGAGCCGGGTGTTACTGCCGTTTTCTCACACTTCATTCTGCGTTGATTGTCTCCCGGCCGCACGATGTACATACATATACATACATACATACATACATACATACATACATACATACATACATATATATATATATATATATATATATATATATATATATATATATATGTGTGTGTGTGTGTGTGTGTATATGTATATGTATATGTATAATCACACACACACACACATGTACATCATACAAGCCGAAGAAAGCCAGGCGCAAAAAGTCATACAAAAAAAATTAATTCCACGTTTGTTATTATCGTGTTGATTTTCTCGTGTGGAGCGAGACCTTGCGAAGATGAAAAAAAACCATACCGAATACGTAGCTCGAATAATTATCGACACCCCAAAGTTTTTTATCGACCGCGCGAAGCGTTTTCCCATTTTTTGCGACACATTGACGATGTCGTTCTATATTTATGATGTGTGTATATATATATATATATATATATATATATATATATATATATATATATATATATATATATATATATATATATATATATATATATATATATATATATATATATATATATATATATCTCGAACGACGAGACCAGGTATATCGTTAAGCAAATACCGATCAAACGCATTAAATTTGTTTGCAGCATGATTTACGACAATCATGCTATTATTGCGATCTTCGATGAGGCGCGCACACACCTGCGATAAATTCATCATGACGACAACAATCAGGCTACGCAACGTTTCCTTAACGTGTAGATAAAATAAATTTACACATGGTTTAAGTATGTATGTTTGTGTGCGTATATATATATATATATATATATATATATATATATATATATATATAAATGGATAATCCTGCAACTATCGATAGGTCAGATCATGTCCTACTGTATGCTGGAATTTTATTTTAGTCCCACGGTTTTCGAGATAAAAATCATCTGCTTTTGGTTTTTCGCATGCCATTTCTACGAATGATAACTTTTTTTTACCCGGTTTTTCAAAAAAATACACTTGGTTATTTGTTTTATCTAGAAAAGTCTCCTTTTTAACCTTAAATGTTAAGGAATCTTTATGAAAAAAAATATGTTTTGCAGAATTTTCATACAAGCCAATTCGAACATCTGACTTTGATAGCCTGCGGTGTAAAAAAAATGTACTACGCATATCGTGCCAATGACTTAAAAAAGTTGCTTAGTTATTGTCGATTCATATCATTTGTAGAAATCGCGTGCGAAAAACCAAAAGCAGATGATTTTTTTCAAAAAATAACATAAAGCCCAAAATCTCGAAACCCGTGGGACTTTTACTAAACTGAAATCCCAGCAAGTAGGATATGATCTGACCTATCGACAATTTCAGGATTATCGATTTATTACAGGACACCCTGTTGCTGGGCGAGGCAAAAACTATTAGTAGTAGAAATATGTTATAACCCATCAGATTTATGCGAAAATTTTTCCTTCAAAAGTTGCATAGTTCGAAGAAGGTCATCGAGTGGTAGCTACGAGGTTTATCCAGATGAAGGAGTTAATAGTACCCTTCGGAGAATTAATAGTATCCTCGATTTTTAAAAATGGGACCGCTATTTTTCCAGAATTTTATCAAGGAACTAAAAATAAGTTTGCACAAAAAATTTCAAGGGGCTCGATCAAGATTTAGTATTAAAAAATCGACAAAATGAAATTTCAATGTTTTTAGCCTAAAATCGATTGAAAAAACGGTGCGAACACTTACACCTATAAATGGTGCTCGAGGTGATGACCACCACTTTCAACGCACGCTTGCAATCCGATTCCACTGGACTTTTTTATGGGGGACTTTTAAATACATGGTGTACAAAGCAGTGCTGACTACTGCGCAAGATATGCAAGGAACAATGATAAGAGCCTGTTCGTTGATACAGACTGACGAGATTAATGAGAAAATACAATCAATTGTTTTTTTTTATCGCTTGTAGGCTGAAAACATTGATATTTAATTTTTCAATCGATTTCTTATACTTAATCTTGATCGATCATCTCGAAATTTGGTGTGGAAACTTATTTCTAGTTCTTGGATAAAATTTAGACAATTAAAAAAATATAGTAGTCCTATTTGAAAAAAATGGAGATGGTCTTAAAATCTCCGAAGTCCCTCCACCTGCATGAGCCTTGTAGCCATTACTCGATGACCCCCTTTGAACTATACAACTTTTGTAGAAAAAGTCCCTTCCTAAGTCTGATAGGTTAGAAAATATTTCTACTACTAATAGTTGTTGTAGTAGTAGTTCTACTACTAATAGGTGTTGGTATATATATATATATATATATATATATATATATATATATATATATATATATATATATATATATATATACACGTTAATTGATTTAGTTCATTGTCTAGTCGCACTACATCCGTGTGTTCAAAGCGTATCCTTTGCCGCAGATAACAGCGACAAAGCGTCGCAAATTGTTTCTCTCTCTTAAAGTTCAGGCGAAATCAACTTAACCTCAACATTTTATCCGCCCGAACTTTCTCGGAGATTGCGATGTATATTCGGATGGATTTTTTTAGCCAATGATAGAGCAAAACGACGACTGGCAAGCTCCGTTACCCGTTCGTATATATACGTCTGATAGCGCGAACATATAATAAGTAATTTAAAAGAAATGTTTGCAGTTTCACAGGCGGCACTTGCAGCCAACCGTTTGTCATCGATATATCTTATTTATCCGCGTAGCTCTCGGAAAAAATCGAGTTTGCCATGCAGCGTGCCGAAATGCTGCATGCGTATGCCAAATTTCATGAAATTCCGTTGCCTCATCTCCGAGAAATTGGGGTTTGAAAATGCGAGGTGACGCGCATGTGCGGTGTGTTGTACAAGAGTTGCGTTTATCGCAGCCAGGTGGCGAAGCTGACTTGCACAGTCTGAAGAGAAATATTTTCTCCGGATGTACAAGCCGCGTTGTTAAGAGCAACACAAGTCGAGAAAGAAAAATCTAATGTCCAGGCGCGACTTTAAGTTTGTAATAGTAAATGTAACGCCTTCGAAAATACCTGTGAGAACATATACGTATCGTGATGGTCGAAACAATAGGTACACTATCGCGTGCTATAAAAAGTGGCGATCGTACCTACTATTTTCTCAGATAGCCGAAATAATAGGTACGCAATCGCAATTGCAGAAAGTGTCTGTCGTACCTATTATTTTATGTAGTGACAAATATAATAGGGACGCATCGTAGGCTGCAAAAGTGAATATCGATCCTGTTATTTTAGTTCGGCATTACATCGTATGCAGGAATCGAATGTCAACCCTATTATTTTCGCTACTACTGAAATAATAGGTACGCCGTAGTTCGTTGAATTGAAGCGCGTGTTGTACCTATTATTTCGCGCGCTTACCGAAGTAATAGGTACGACCTTTGTTGATAAAACGCGTGTCGTACCTATTATTTTATGCGGCTGCGAAACTAATAGGTACGCCGTCGTGTGTTAATGGAAGCGGGTGTCGTGCCTATTGTTTTGTGCGACTACAAAAGTAATAGGTACGCCGTCGTGTGAAGGAAGCGGGTGTCGTGCCTATTGTTTTGTGCGACTACCGAAGTAATAGGTACGCCGTCGTATGTTAAAGAAAGCGGGTGTCGTACCTATTATTTCGCGCGCCTACCGAAGTAATAGGTACGCTGTCGTAGGTTAAAGGAAGCGGGTGCCGTACCTATTATTTCGCGCGCCTACCGAAGTAATAGGTACGACCTTGTATGTTAAAAGAAGCGGGTGTCGTCCCTATTATTTTGTGCGCCTACCGAAGTAATAGGTACGCCATCGTATGTAAAAGAAAAGCTGGTGGCGTACCTATTATTTCGCGCGCCTACCGAAGTAATAGGTACGACCTTGTATGTTAAAAGAAGCGGGTGTCGTACCTATTATTTTGCGCGCCTAGCGAAGTAATAGGTACGACCTTAATTAAAAGAAGCTGGTATCGTACTTATTATTTTGCGCGCCTACCGAAGTAATAGATACGACTTTGTATGTTAAAAGAGGGTGCCGTACCTGTTACTTTGCGTGACTATCGAAGTATAGGTACGACCTCGTACACTGCAAAAAGTTAATATCGTACCTATTATTTCGCACAGTATTTATACGCGCGCGCATACACATACGCAAATATCAGGTCTCGGAAGTCGACCGTAAAAACAAACAGATAAGGGGCGCGGGCGCCCCTTCATATACAGTTGAATAATCAGTTTTTCGATTATTATAGCTTTCGAAATAAGCACACCACTCCATGAATTCAATCTCAGCGTAAGCGCACTCCCGCGAGAGCGAGACTACGTTAAAAGACCCGCAACGAGGGTTACCCACGACAAAGTTGGTACGCGACAATGGCAATTTCGCCTCCCCACATTACAATAATTACGCGTGCAAATATTCTCATTGTCAGCAAAGAACATTGGGATATGAAAAAATGGACGCGAGATGAATGTTAAATGGATTTTTTTTAAACGTCGATAAATTCGATGGAAGTTCAACTTCGACTTTTTCGCGAGCTCCACCACATGGTTTGCGAGACAAAAAATGTGGAAATGCGATTTTTTGAATGAAAAAGATAAATCTCCGAGGAGTAGTCGCTCTGTACAAGACTTTCGAAAACTTGGTACCCTCGCTGTTGGGTCTCGGTCTCGCGCACGCGAAAAATAAAACAAAATGGTGTCGCTGGTCGACACGTGTAGCATGTTAATGAATATGTCCACCACGTTCGTTCGCATACATTACATATATGATGATTATTATTAATATAGAAATATGGAGAAAAACGAACAAATATATATATATATATATATGTAGACGTATATCGATATGTAGATTTGAGTATAATGATAATCGTGCATAGCGAGGTGAGAACCTGGCCGTGGACAACTGACTATAACGTGTACTTACCCTCGCGATCTCACGAATAAAATACTTCTTGAATGAAAAAACGTTCCTTTCTTCCTCGCGGCTCGATGTTTACCGTGCGCCTCTTGTTTTCGTCCCCTCGTCGGTCATCCACTTGGATAGTTTAGCTGTGTCAACATCTCGGCGATCGATTCCGAACTGCGTCACGTCTCAACGAGTCTCTACGTCTTAATATTTTCACTTTACTAGCGCGCATCCATGTCGTGCTTTTTTCTCACTTTTTTCACTTTTAACTTCCGGCCTCGTCGAGAGCTGATTGGGCACGCGTTCACGCCAATGACAATCCTCCGATCGGCCGGAGGGCGAGTGAAGATGACCGGAAATGTTTTTTCACACTTGACGATTCGCAAATATCTTTTATGAAACGAGAGATGAAAACGCGAAAAAAGGAGTTGTAAAGAGAGAGAGAGAGGGAGAGAAGAAATTTTTGTGGATTTTAATGTTTTGGGAGAGTTTGAAGCCCGTGGACTTCTTCCACGAATGTCGTTTCATCGAGAGCGGTAAGGGTAAAAGCGGTAAGCGGTAAAATTGAGGTTATTTGAAAGAAAAAAAAGATTTTGTCAGAATAAGTAAGATGATGGAAAAATCGGTGGACATTTATTTGCATGTGCATTAACAAAGTTGTGTACCAAATTTTATTTAAAAATATTAATAATTAAAGAAGTTATAAATAAATTCGTGAAGGACCTCTGAAGGTGAGGGGCTCAACGGTGCATTTGATTTCGGCCTCCCGGTTCATCTGAAACAAAAGAAAAACGAGTTTTTTTTCTTAAAATAGATAATATTGCCCGAGAAATGACCGAGCTTTTTTGTTATCGTGTTTCAATAATCAAAAAAAAACAAGTTTGAATCTTTTTTTCGATTCTTCGAGAAAAAATGACATTGTTAGTAACTAATGAAACAAAAATGTTAAGAAGCAAAACGTGGGTCAAGACTAAGCTACTGTTACACTGAATACGTGTACCAAATTTTAAGTCAATTCGTTCATTAGATGTCGAGAAATCGTGTACACCGTTCTGAAAAACATATTGGGAGTACAAATAAGTCTCCGCCGTTTGACAAAAGATGGCCCCACCAGGAGGTTATGGTTGAAATAGTCAGATGTGAAACGTCACATCGTCCGGTTGGACATCTGGCAAGACCATAACCTTGAAATATTAGCGATTTTTTGTCAACATCACATAATTTTTTTCGAGCGAAAACGTCGAGTTTTGAACCGAATAAGCGTTACTTGCGGCAACTTTATTACTCTTCTTTACTTCTCTAATTTGAAGAAATCTGCAGCTGAGTCGCATCGATTGCTTGTAGAAGCATATGGTGAGGCTGCTTTAAGTGAGAGAAGTTGTGAGTGGTTTCAAAAGTTTAAGAACGATGAGTTTGACGTCGATAATAAAGAACGTAGTGGAAGGCCGAAACGAAGACGCGGAATTGGAAGCATTATTGGAGGGAGATTCGTGCCAAACGCAAGAGTTCCCTCAAATGACGCTTATTCGGCTCAAAACTCGACATTTTCGCACGAAAAAAAATGTGATGCTGATAAAAAAATCGCTAATATTTCAAGGTTATGGTCTTGCCAGATGTAAAACCTTGCGATATGACGTTTCACATCTGACAATTTCAACCATAACCTCCTGGTGGGGCCATCTTTTGTCAAACGGCGGAGACTTATTCGTGCTCTCTATAGTTTCGAGAATATATGGTTCCATCGTAGGACATATGATTCTATCGTAACCATAAGTTTACCTTCAATTTGCGATTTCTGCGCCACATGTTGGACCTTCCTTGTCAACTTGAGTTGCCTCAAGCGACGAACGCGTGTTCGTCATTTTCACACTAACCTAACCTCTTAAAGATTCGACTCGGTTTTTTTTTCGGACCCTAGGTGGAAAAACGATCGTCACGCAGAGTTTTTCCAGTTGTTTTTTTTTTCATTATTCAATCCAGCCAAAAATTACAAAGTTACGAAGTGAGCAGGAAACAGCTGACGTCTCGATGCGAAAACTTTTCGCGGCGCTGCGAGTTCGCGTCTGTGTCGCAGGAAAGTCGAGAAACTCGACTCTAGCGCGTAAAACTTTAGAAATAAGCTTGCAACTCGGATCCCGAGTCGAAATGGAGATGTAATTTGGAAATTAGTAGCACATTGAATATTTATGCGACATACATACTTAATTGCCCGAGTAGAGAAGAGCAAGTGTCGACTGTGGCGCCATCTTCCGGAATGCGGAATGTGCAGAACCAGAAGTACCTTGGCACGCGGAAAAATATCATTTTTTATCATGAAAACATTAATAACGCAGTTAATAACAAAAAATATAGAAAATCAATAAAAAAAAATGTTAACGAAAAAAATATAATTAATTGCGGGTGTAATAACGGTCGGGGTTGGAAGAAGACATGAAGACGTTGTAAAGAGGGCGATTTAAAATGATATTTTATTATACTAATATTCTTCATAGTTTTTTTTATACAGTACGCTTTTCTCTGGTAAGTTTTTTCTAAGTAGTAGCCTATTTTTTCTCCTCTTTCTGTTACTTTTGTTTGTTTTCTCTTTTCTTTTAATATCTTTACGTTTCGTCGATCGAGCATCCAGAGTGATTGCGTCCAGAATCGAATTTGTGCTAGCCATGTTATTTCCGCGTCGCGTCTCTCACGTTCGCGATGTCCCGCAAGGTCGCGAGAGAAAAAAAGAAACCTGGTCGCTTCGCTGAGAAACTCGCACAACGGATTCCACAAACACGACGATCTCTCGCGAGCTAGGGACACGCTCGAAGGTGAGCCAAGCGACACTCGAAATCGGAACCTCAGCAACTCTTTTATTTTCATTTCTCGGATGATTCAATTGCTCCGAAATTTCTACGCAATTTGTACGTTTCTCTCTCTTTCGGACTGAGTGCGCAAAAATACACGAATACGAGCGGAACGCTATCACTTACGAAAAAATTCCTCTTGGAGAAGAATCTCGGAACACCAGCGTTAAAACGAAAAAAAAATCAACTTTCATCCCGTTACATCTCATATTAGGTATAAAAATTCGCTCTTTACGTGCAAACTTGAATAACCCGAGTAAACAATATGGCGAATTAATATTTGCCACGTCCAATTGTCAAAAAAAAAAATTGTCCAATTTTGACATCATTTTTACACAAATTACAGCTATTTAAAAAAATCCATGTATTCCTGTCGAGAATAACCATGCAATTTTTTAAATATCGAAATAGGTACGCTATCGCGTGATATAAACGTGATTGTACCTATTATTTTCTGTGGTAACAAAAATAATAGGTACGCCTCGTAGGCTGCAAAAGTGGATATCGTACCTATTGTTTAGTTTGACGACGGAAATAATAGGTACGACGTCGTATGCTAAATAAAGCTGATGTCGTGCCTATTATTTTGTGCGACTACAGAAATAATAGGTACGCCATCGTAAGTTGAAGCGGGGGTCCGTACCTATTATTTTGTGCGACTGCCAAACATTTTCAATCGCGGTGAATTGTGTAAAAATAGCGATATCGATTTATAAAAAAAAACCAAAGCTGAAAGGCGAGCTTCACGAAACTCCAACCGGATTTGGCGAACACTAATTAATTCTAGAGTTATACAAGTTTCAACGTAAAGAATTCGTCGTGTAAATCAAACGAGCAAAAAAAATGATCGAGCGCTTGGACTCGAATTTCGCATTTTTCATTAATTTTTTTCCACCTAATATCGTTCGAAGGTATAAAGTTGCATTTTTTCCGATACCGTAGTGTGTGGCACTTCCGGTATCGGTCTCTAACCAATAGGTACGACAGCCCCTTCTCAGAGCATGCGGCAGCGCGCCTATTATTTTCGCGATTTCGCCTCGTTCGTTGAGTCCGCATACGACCGCCGTCACACAGTGATCCTAAAAACGATAAGTTTTGTCGTTCGTGACGTCTCTGCTCGTGTATTCTTTGTATTTTAACATACGAAAGAGGTCTACGCAGCGTTCGACGATAAGCGTTGTGCACTCAATGCGTGGGAGGATATTCTCGTGTGTTCTTCGACAAAGCCGCGTTCTGCCCGTCTCGATGATTGTTCGGTGGACGTTTCGTTCTCGCATCGACGAACACGGGACACACGAATCTCCACGCGTTAATACTTTGGGGTGTTGACTATGGAGAGTGTGTCTGTTTTGCTTCTGAATCTCGCCTCGACCTTCCTCTATTCCCTCGTATTAGCTTTATTCTCAATAAATAACTACGCAACGATATAATATTCGCGTTCTTAAAAAATACGATAATTATACAGGCTCTCTAAAAACTAGAATTTATCTCACCAATCGTATCGCAATAACCGCACATCCTCGCTCTCATTTATTCTCCAACGCGTCTCCATCTTTATCCTCGTTCTACTCGTTACTTCCGGTCTGCAAGGGTCACGAAACTAAAATCGCGTTTGGAGGAAAACTTTACATTTTTTTCCATAACATTGTTGATGATTTCGGAAAAGTGACTCGTTCGGAATTCAAATTTGAATCGAAATTGAATTAGAAAAAAAAATTCTCAAAATAACGAGACTTGCGTGAAAAATTTTCGTGCTACCAACATTAACGTGACCTTGGATTGGGAATTTCTCGAAAAAAGAATAATATATCTTTACAAAATTAGAGCAACGACCGTATTTCTTTTTATTGATAATTTCCTCAATAACGCTCTGCGTGTCTGCGAGAAGTTGAAAAAAACAATGCAATATTCCCAGCTGCGTGTGCGCGACTCGCGTGAGTCTTGCTTCGTTTCTCACTCCCTTACAGTCCATCGATTCTAATTATTTATGGTACAATTCGTGGCTGCGGTTGCCACGATCAACGTGGGACGAAAAAAAACAAACCACATATTTCTCTCATTCTTTTTCGTAACTTTTTTTCTTCTTGTTCGCGAAGCAAGTATATCGCGTTCGCTGAATTAATCGCCGATTATCGCTACGTTTGTTTCATCTCCTTCGTTTCGTACATACAGTATAGACATTGCGCCCTCGTGTTTTTCGACAAAGCTCTCTTCCGCTCGTTCTTCCGTTGTTCATCGGTCGCCCTTCAACCGTCTCGAATTCATCCGTCCTAGATCCGTTCGCTTACGCCTCGTGTTTTTTTTCTTACATTTTCTCCATTCTCTTATTTTTGCTTGTTTTTTTTTGTAATTTTTTCTTTCTTTTAATATTGTTTCATCGTAAAGCCAAAAGTCAGTCTTCGATCGAGCAACCTGTTGGAGGCGCGACGTGCTCGTTATCGCGATAGTGCGGACACAGTAGGCACGAATCTTTTTTCTTCTTATTCCTCTTTGACATCGAATCTTCGATCTCCAGGGCTCTTTTTATCTCCCATTTCTTCTTCTTTTTTTAATTTAGAGGCACAACCGGCACACGGTGCGTTCGGAAGCCCCGTACGTAAGTACCAATCGGATACGACAAAGTTCAACGATTATTTCGATATCGGCCCTCTTGCTGCCCCTCGGCCCGTTAATTCGTCGTCGAAAATGTACAGAATTTCTCCTCGACGAGCCTAACCTCCATTTGTTTTGTCTCGCACAATTCGCTTTTTATTATTTTACGGAAGCTACCGAAAGTAAACTCAATATTCGATTATTATCCAAATCCATTGTGAACCGAGCGGGAAGTAAAATTGCGAAAAATCGACTTTTACTTAAATTTCTCGAGGTTTTCTTTTTTTTGATTGCGTTTTTTTAGGGAAAAATAATTCGAGGGGAACGTACGTGGCTGGGCTCCGAATAGTTTTTTTTTCGTCTAATAATCAATAATAATCGAAGTTTCGAAGCGGAAAACATTATCGGCTGGGGAAAAGTGTCCTCGTCTCGCACGATATATTGCTCTGTGATACTTGTGGGAAAATGATCGGTGTGACGTACTTTTCGTTTTTTCTTTTACTGGAGATTTTACGTGAATGTAATTTGGGAACGTGTGCATGGGACTCACGACTGGTTGAGCGACAGCGACAATTGAGCTTTGCTATCTTTCTACGTGTGCTGTGCATTTCAAACGTGCCACACGTTTGCGTCTAGCGTTCGTGGGCTTCGAGCAGACTGAGATTAGGTTCGTACTTTTTAATCGCGCGAGACGAAACTTTTCAGTGAAAAGAAGTGCGGTTGTTTTTTATAGCGGATTTATTTAGTGAAATATGAGGCGCGAGAAAAGTTTATTTTTATAAAACTTATACGTGGCCGGAAAACTTCATTCAACGGAGTGTAATTGACTAATTGCAATTCTTCGTTTTTAAAATTAATTAATAATTTTTTAAATCAATTAACTTAATTTTTCGAAGAACTGGACCGTGCTTGAAATGCAAAAATACTCATTTTATACCCAACGGATCGAACTTCATTCAATATTCATTTGATTTAATATTTATCCGGATGACAAAGACCGTTGAGAAATTTAAAAAATCACTCACTTTAAATCTGCCACTCTTGTCGCAATTATGAAAAAAAAACAATTTGAATTCTCTTTGTTAATTTTTGAGTTTTATTCCGACCCAGTGAAAAAATCGCTCCTTCTAAATCTGCCATACCACTCTTGCAGCAATTATTTTAAAAAAACTATTTGAATTCTCTTTGTTCATTTTTCAATTTTATAATTTCTAATTGCGGACCATTCTGTCCGCAATTACAAAAGATACTATTTAAATTCTTTTTTTTTATTTTTCAATTTTTTTCCGTCATTTTGATAAGGAAAAATCATTGAAACTTATTTTAATTTTTCAATTTATGACGAAAATTCGATGCGCGGCCAGAGTGTAATTAGCTAATTACAATTCGTCACGTCAACGAAAATCGTACCTAATATTTCAAGGAAGTGCACAGTGCTTGAAATCCAAAAAGACACGTGTCTCATTTTATACCCAACGGATCGATCCTCATTCAATATTCATTTGATTTAATATTTATCCGGATGGCAACGACTGTTGAGAATTTTATAAAAATCACTTTTTTTTCATCGACCATACCCTTCTTTCCGCAATTGTATTTTTAAAAAAACGATATCAATTCTCTTTATTGATTTTTCAATTTTATTCCATCGTTTTGAAAAGGAAAACCCACTGAAATTATTTTTAGTTCTGTAATTTAAGATAAAAATGTATATTTTTAAATTTTATAATTTATAGTTGCGGACCATTCTGCCCGCAATTATAAAAGATACTATTTAAGTTCTCTTTTGTTTATTTTTCAGATTTATTCCGCCATTGTGATCAGGAAAAATCCATGAAGCTTATTTTAATTTTTTAATTTGAGACGAAAATGCGACGCGCGGCTAGAGTGTAATTAGCTAATTATGATTCGTCACATCAGACAAAAATATCTTAATATTCCGAGAAAGTGCACCGTGCTTGAAATCCAAAGAGACGTGTCTCATTTTATTCCCAATGGATCGATCTTCATTCAATATTCATTTGTTGAATTCATATCGTTGAGAAATATAAAAAAAATCGCATTTTTTAAATCTGCAATGGCACTCCTTCCACAATTATGAAAAATTATTTGAATCCTCTTTTTTCATTTTTCAATTTTATCCCACCGTTTTTTGGAAGGAAAACCCACTGAAGTTATTTTTCATTCTTTTATTTAAGACAAAACGTAACGCACTTGATATTTCGAGGAAGTGCGCCGTGCTTGAAATCCAAAAAGACACGTGTCTTATTTCATTCCCGACAATCGTCATTCGCTTTCATATTCATCTGTATATTTATCTGAATTTAAAAATCGCTCAAACCTTCAATTCCATTTTTCCCGCTCCTACAAACAAACTAAATAAATTCCTCTTTTCCGTTTCAACTTTACTCCGCAAATACGAAAAAAGCCTGCTCGAATGCTCTCCGGTGCGTAAAAATCTCGCGAGCGTACCGACGTGACCGTTCGAGGCCCATCGCGAGGATCGCGAAGACGCAAAAGCTCAACGAGTCGTACCTACGAAGCCCAAGAATAAAAGGAATTTCGTGCGAGTGAAAAGAGCGGAAAGATAGGTGGGGTGGGGAACAGGGCTCGGAAAAAAGTTGACGTCGAAAGCCTCCAAACTTCAAGCTCGTGATCGAGCGTAATCTAACGTTGAATAAACTTGTGAATGATTAGGCTAGGAATCACAGCGAATCTGTGACAGCGTGTGATTTTCTTAGCTGTCCTCTCTCGATCGTACGGGCGATTCTCGCGCGTTTACGTTTCGACCTTCGTGATGTCTTGTTTGTGAGGACTCACGTGAACGTCGAGTTGGGTGATAGTTTCGTTGTTTCGGTGATTGGATTCATCGTTGGCCCGAGTTGAATTGTTAGTGGGGAATTTTTCGCTTCTCGGGCCGTTCGATTTGTTATTGCTCTCGGATTCCTCCGGCTGGATTTTTCCATCCGCGACGATCTTTTTCGCAGTCTCGCCGTTGCACTCGTACGTAACGCACGCCGATGACGGAGTCTCGTTGATTTTTCTCTTACGTGACAAATTATTGCTCGGCTCGATGATTTGATTGTCTCGATTGTTCGTCGTTTCTTGGGGGCTCGACGAGGACGGAGCAGCTGCGCTCGACGAGTTCTCGGGGCGCGTCTCGACGCTGCACGCATTAACCTCGACGTAGCAGATTTTCGCGGCCTCGATCGGTTGGCTGTACTCGGCGTTGTGACCTGGTGTGTCGTAACATGGCGTCGTGCTGGGCGCGTAAACGTTCGCCAATTGTTCGTACTGGCTTAGTGACTCGCTGCTGCGTTGACTCGAGTTCGAGAGATTGCCAAATTTGGGCAACTCGTTAGGAAAGAGATCGCGCTCGAAGGCGCGTCGTTCTTGGTCCTTTCGTTTTTTGTCGCGATCGACGAAACGCACCGGGACGACGCTAGATGTGGCGCCGCTGCTAGAGGGCGTCGTCGTTGTTGTTTCCGTCGTCGTTGTCGCGCTCGTCGTCGCGCCCGTCGACGGAGTTGCCCCGTTCAACGGACTCGCGCCCGCTTTCGTGAACAGCTGAATCGGCCGCTGGAAACCTTTGGACGGGTGGGCCGGGATCGAGACCACCTCGCACTTGTCGAAACCCACTTCCGGTGACAGCAAATATTGCGTGAATTTTTGCGGAAAGAACTCGATGCTCTGGTACGTTCGGTATGTTCGCTCCTGAAACGAAACAAAATTCGCATCGATTTTTCTTCGGTACGTTCGTGTGGGAAAGGCGGTGAAGATCAAGTTTTTTTTTCTACTCACGGTTAAATTCTTCTTCTTTCCGTAGCTCGCCCAGCCTTGGGGCTCCAGTATCAACACCCCACCTGGACGCAGTTGCGCGTGCATGCGTTTGAAGGCCTGCTTCAAGCCGGCGTCACCGAAGTTCAGGTGTATCCACTTGGTGATCGAGAGACAGAGGATCGTGTCGAATTGCGGCTGTTCCGTAACCAACAACGCGTCGTCCTCGAGAACGTAGTTACCCTGTGGAACGGAGGCAACGAGAGGTTATACAGGTGTGCCTTTTGTGCCGATTTCACGTTCGGACTGAGGGCGATGAACGCTAAGCTCGAATATGGCGACGTTTAAGGCCATTCAAGTTACATTTGGACGGGAAGGAAATAAGCAATATTGAGAGATTTTTAAACTAAGAAATAATTATTCTACAATTTTCAAACTTCAGGTATACTTTAATAGTATATTTAAGGCCATAGGCCACTCTAGAGTCCGAAAAAATAGGCTTTATGGGGATTTTTTTTCAGAAAAAACTACAGAATAAATCGAGATTACAAAAAAGGGTGTGTATCATAGATACCTGTGACTGTATACAATAATTTTTTTTTTAAGCGATTAATTTCAAAATGGCGGCTGTGCAGCGTTGATATCGAAACTGCATTTTTTAAGTTGGCCTGAAACATAACTCAGACAATTTTTAACCGATTCATTTTAAATGTTCAATATATCTTGAAAAATATATTGTCTATGGCAGTACGTGGAATTTTTTTTATATTGCATAGTTTATTTGTTATTGACAATTATCTGACGAAATTTTTAAAAAATGAAAAATTTGCCTAAAGAATCTTCAGATAATTGTTAATAACAAATTAACTATGCAATGTAAAAAAAATCCTACGTACTTCCATAGACAATGTATTTTTCAAGATATATTCAACATTTTAAGTGAATCGGTTGAAAATTGTCTGAGTTTTGTTTCCGGCCAACTTAAAAAATGCAGTTTTGAGATAAACGCTGCACAGCCGCCATTTTGAAATCAATCGCTTCAAAAAAATTATTGTGTACAGTCACTGATATATATGATAAACACCCTTTTGGTAATCTCGATTTATTTCGTAGTTTTTCTGAAAAAAAAATCCCCTAAAAGTATATTTTTTCGGCCTCTAGAGTGGCCTAACCCCTTAAGTATACGAAACAATTTTTTTTTATTAATTCATCACCAATATGGTGAAGCTGTGGCAGAGTGTTACAGCAAGATCGCGTGCAGTCTAGCTTCTCGTTGATCTTGAATTGCAAAAAGTTTCAAACCTTTCTTTGATCGTTGTAAATGTATATCCCGCCTTAAGTTTGCATCGTTGGCATGCAACGAAAATTCATTTTTACTTTTTTATTGCCTCATTTTTCTATCAACCAAAAATGTTTTTTAGGTATTTGGGCTGAAGATCATTAATAAGGAGCCAGAAAAGAGTTTGAGTGATTTTGGAAGTCTGAATTTGCAAAAAAAAATTGGCTACGGAACTTTCGTCAGGTTCCAACGATGCAAACTTTAATACCATCGAAAATGGGGAAACCTCGTGAGGGGCACGCCGTCAATTAAGGGATCAGTACAGTGTAAAATTTATAAAAAAATCGGTTTTTTTTTGCATTAACGGATAGTATAGACGGTTATGGGACCGGGTTGAAATTCCGAACTTTGAATAATCAGAACGCTCAGAACTTCGAAAGAATACTACCTGGAAAGATCAAAACTCCGAAAGAATTTTACACAAAAGACCAAAACTCCGTAAATCTGAACACCGTCAAAATAATTCGGCTATGGAAGTTTTAAAAGTTTCAAAATTGTCAATAAATCGACGAATTATTTCAAGAACTTTTTTTTATGAAGTGATTTTTCGCCAACTTTGAAATTTGTCTAGACAATGTTATACGTTCTATATCATTTAGTGAACTGTGTAGACTTTCGCTGGCATGATCTTGACGAACCTTGTAATTTCGGAACATTAAAATTAGGAATTTTAAACCTTCGGCGTATTCAAAGTTCGGAATTTCGAGCGGGCCCCCATGTCCAGATCATGTCAGCGAAAGTCTACACAGTTGACTGTAAATTATGTACAACGTATGACATTGTCTAGACAAATTTTTAAATTGACGCAAAATCACTTCTTAATGACAGAAAATGCTTGAAATAATTCGTCAATTTATTGAACATTTTGAAACTTTTAAAACTTCCATAGCCGAATTATTTTGACGGTGTTCAGATTATCGGAGTTTCGATCCTTCGTGTAAAAAAATTATTTCGAAGTTTTGATCTTTCGGGGTTCAATTTTGTTCAATTTTTGCGACCAAATTCGAATTATTCCGGTTCCTACAGCCTTTCTCATAAAAAGGGATTCGACCAGCTGCGTGAGACCTGGCGCGGACGGACGCGGTTTTCTCGATTGTCGTTTTTCAAAACGGTGTACACTCTCGAAGGAAGAGTTTTCAAGCTAGCCGTCTCAAATTTTGCCACAACGTTCTTCACGCCATTCTTTATCTTGCTATGGAAGCTTTTTTATGTAAAGCTTCATATTTTTTTTAACGAAAAACTCGAAAAAATAGCCTAAATTCGATACTTTTCTTTTCAAATTGCCGTTATTTTGTCAATTTTAATTTTTAAAAACCTCCATAGCAAGATAGCGGCTTTCATACTGATTAATAATGCTTTTACGAATTTTATTTCAGATAATATTTACGACCACAACCGTGTACACCGTGAGGACTCCTTTTTTTAAAGACATTTTTAACCGTTAAAAAAATGTAATAATAAATAAAAATAAAGGTTTGAAAATTTATTTTCTGTTTTTCATAGGTACTTTGATATGACATAAAAAATCAGACTGATTAGCGTATTTTAACCATCGAAAAAAAATCGCAAAAATCAGCTATTTTTTCGACCCGTTACACTGTGATGATGCGTTAATTATCGACTTTTTCGTATACGAATATTCATTTCGGCGAGAGGAGAATTTTCGTTATGAAGAACGAAAAGAGGGAGACTCTTTTTGTGAGCGGTCTGATGGAAGTGGTCTCTATTTTGAAGATACAATTTTTGCAGTAAGAGCTACGACAAATTCGCGCGTCCTACTTTTTGATTGTATCGGTGGAGAGATGCCTTTTACTCTTCGGCTGATTGAATATCTCTTGTACCGTCAATTATTTGAAGGAGTATTTAAATTCTCTTTTTGCAGTTTTCAATTTTATTCCGCCATTGTGAGAATCAGGTGGAAGAAATATTCATGCTGAATTTGGGCTCTTTATCTCAAGTCTAATTAGTAGCTGAATATTTTTAGCCCGTTTTACACGGGGAATTCGCTTCATTTTTGAACCTTGATAACTCGACAACTAATTAATATTTGTCGGATCTTGGTTAAGATTCTTAAAGCTTCGAAATACTTTTTCAAATCTCGATTTCGTTGTTTCCATACAAATGGAAGCTATCTGGAGAATATCCCTTTCTTACAAAAATACCTGCATTATTGGAATAGCTGTAAATGATGAATTTTTTTATAGAGTCGAGATTTGAAAAATAAACTTTTCTGAAGCTTTGAAAGTGAGCTTTAAGGCGGGATGTACATTTACAACGATAAAAAAATCGAAGAATTTTTTTTTCTTCAAACGATAGAACTATATATGTAGAATATTTTCCCAGTTTCAAAGCGAAATTTGGAAAACTTCAAACCTTACAGCCCGTCAACGCTGTGCCTCACCGCCCGGATTCGGAGCGGGCGTGAACTTCAAACGCGTTTTTCTCAAAACTGCTTTATCGAAATTGGCGTGCGGGGATACTCAAAAACTATATTAAGATATATCAAAAAATATTGATAATATCGGTACCTCCTACTTGACGAGAATTGTTTTTGAATAATTGGAGAAAAAAACTACTTCTTTAATCCACATTTTACAGAAATGTTGCGTGAAATGTTGATTTTTTTTGTAGATGCGTGCCATTTTCACAAATTTTCACTAAGCGCAAGGTAAACTTGCGCTTAGAACGATAGAACTGCTAGTAAAACTTTAAACGTCGTTTTCTCAAAACTATGTTTTTTAAGGCAAGACTTCTTCAGTTTTTAAGGCTTAGGGTATGTTTTATTACTACTTTTGACTGTGACATGGTATTTTTTTTATTAAGGGAGAACACCACTAGAATTTTCGAAAAATCGTTTTTTTGGAAACACTTTAAAAAAATCCTTTGAACCTTCAAGAATATGATGCATGTTTGTATATAGCTGAAGACAAAAAACAGCTACACAAAAGATCGTCCAAAAATTTGATCCTGAAGTGAAACCGTTCCCAACGAGGATCACCTAACCCAGCAACTTGAGAAGCTCCCACACTTCTGCAAATTCACTCGTGCATTTTTTTTCTCGCGGGTACCGAAAACTTCAAACAGGTTGTTCCCAAAACCATATTTTTGAAATCGGCACGCAGTAGGACTCGAACAATTTTCGTCCAATCGACTTGAAACTTTAACTGTAACTTTTTAGACTGCTTCAACAGTCAAGTACGAGCACTTTTTTCGATTAATTGAAAATTGTAAAAAAATATATCACTCTTTATATGAAAATTATGATCGAAAAAACGACCTTTTTTCAAACTCGTCTCTATTTTCTTTGTTTCATTATTTTTTAATTTCCCCCCGTACTTGACGGCTAAAACTAATGTAATTAACGAAAATATTTCACTTTTAGTTCCAGGGTTACATTTACGACAGTTCCACGGCTTGCCGCGGAGAGCGCGGCACGCAGTGGAACTGTGGCGCGCGCCGCCATTTTGTATTCTTTTGGCAAATCAATTTTCTTTACATACTTCAATATCTACCTAATGAAGCTTGAAAGTTCTTGTGACCATGTATTTTATTCTTTTCTTTAAAAAAAAATCCCAAGAAAACGGCTGAAAATGGGCAATTACATCCCTTAATCTTTAAAAATGGTGGAGGTATGACACGGTCTTTTAAACTGCATTTTCAAAACTAGCGTGACTAGCTACAATACTAATCGACCGCTTCTGATGGAATTTGGTATAAATCTTTGTAACCTTATTGCCTAATACACGACCCTAAATGTTCTAGAAAAGTTTAAAAAACGTACTTTTTTATTGCAAAATGTAGCCATTT
The DNA here is from genome assembly GCA_944452715.1 of Ophion slaviceki. Taxonomy (NCBI): domain Eukaryota; kingdom Metazoa; phylum Arthropoda; class Insecta; order Hymenoptera; family Ichneumonidae; genus Ophion; species Ophion slaviceki. The sequence goes on along the minus strand of OX101788.1, from coordinate 8,778,193 downwards.
TTTTGGACAATTCAATTTTATCGTTTCAAAGCGTACTATTTAATCGATTTTCAACATTTCTCACTTTTTCTTTGTTCATATTCTGCGTATGAGTGTTAATGAAAGAAAAACCTTCGTTGGGTTTCCCCTATTAATCCCGCCGACGCTACGTGTCACGCCGTCCCCCAACATCCGCCGCAACCCGTTCAGAAGACCTAGCCATACCTCCACCATTTTCAAGAATGAATAAAAAATAAAAAAAAATACCATGTCACAGCCAAAAGTAGTACCAAAATATACCCTAAGTCTCAAAATACCAAAGAAATCTTTCTTAAGAAAAAAAATCATGAAAATCAGCAGTTTTGTCTTCGTCGAAAGTACCTCCTCCCCTTGAGGGCAGATACAAGGTCAACATAACCTCACAAATTTTCCAACCCAGTTTTCTTACGGATGGTGAAGTTTTTGAGGAAAAACAAAAGCATTAGGCTCTGGAGAATTTCCTGACGCAGACCTTGACGATTTTCATTTGCCCTCAATATTAGTAATATCCGAAAAATCTCTGTTCGAAGATTGCTGAGAGGTATAGAAAGTACCGTATCTACCGATTACGCCCGTGATCTCGAATAAATGCAAAAAATAATGGTTCGAACAATTATTTTTGCGTAATTTTCACCATTGTTTTTTGCAGCGCGTAAGCAGTAATCATATTTGCTGAGAGGTATAGAAAGTACCGTATCTACCGATCACACTTATGATCGAGAATATTCAGCTATCTCTCTCGCACTCTCATGTCACGTGGTACATCTTCTACTTGGCCTTAAAAAAACTTGACCAAAGCTGCGAAAGTGAGCTTCAAGAATGTTCAACATTCCCATTGAACGTTCGTCGATCCATTACCTGAACGAACGTGACATTGTAGGGGAATCCTTTGTGGTCCTCGTTCTTGGTGAAGCCGGGTACGTCGATGGGTCCGTAATTGATGGGCATCGAGAGTGGAAAGAAGCTGGCGTCCGTATAATTACGTTCCCCCGCGGGCACGGGTTCCTCGTTGCTAGCGGGCGAGCTGACGCAGTTAACGTAATGTTTGACGTTTTTGCGTGCGATACCGATGAGTTTGCGATCGATGTCGATGCCGGTGACGCTGTGAGCGGCAAAGTCCCTGGCTACGGAGAGTGTGATGTGACCGATGTTGCAGCCGATATCGAGAACGTCCTTGCCGCGAAAGAGTTCCTGTCGTTGGCCGAATACGGTGAGTCGCGTGTCGACGTCCTGATGAGGATTTCTGTAGCCGTAATAACGATTGTAATTTCCATACTGATAGCGGGCGTCTTTGACGCGAAAGTTTGGCATTTGTTGTTGCTGCTGCTGCTGTTTCTTCTTCTTGTCCTGGCTGGGACGATGGGGCAGTCTCGGTTTCCAAGCACCTGGCTGGGGTATCACGGGACTGACGATTTTGTCCTTGAGATCGATTTTCCGCAAGCGCTTGTCCTTGGGATCATCGAGGCCCTTGAGACGGAGTTTGTTCTTGTCCTTCGTGGGGCTCTCGAGTTTGGGCTCGACTTTCGCGGGTGGATTGCTGACGACGATCACGGGGGAAGTCGGAGGTACCTCGGGGACTGGCGCAGCCGGAACTGCCTCAGCAGGCACGTCAGTCCTCGATTCCGCCAGCCTCGTGACCTCATCCTCGTTCGCCTTCGTCTCGCTCGTCTGATGCTCGCTCCCGTCGTCCTTTCCCGAGCCCGAAGACGCCCTCTTTCGCTTCCGGTTTCGCCTCTTCGCGCCCTTCTTCGTTGGCGATATCAGCTGCTTCTCGTACTCTTCGTTGTCGTTGCAATTGCTCAGATTCAAGGGATCACATATGTTCGGCGGTATTATCACCTCGATCGTCTCTTTGCGATGCTTCGGCGTCGGTAGCGGGCTCGACTTCGGCGTCACCGCGTTCATCGCACGATTAATCTCCTCGTCCTGCATACTGTTGAGATTCAACGGGTCGCATATGTTGCCACCGAGGAGAAACTTCGTCGGGGGTATTATACCCTCGTTCTTTCGCCTCTTGTAGGGCGGAAAAAATTTGCCGGCGGTGAAACTCTGCAGCCTCTTGCGGCCGAACTTGAAGTGACGGGACTCATCGTGCTTGTGCTTCTTGTGCGAAGCGTTGAACAGCTTGCGCGACTTGTCGCTGTCCTTCTTGTTGTTGCTGTTGCCACCCACGTGGCCGACTCGCGCGGGACGGTCGACCTGCGTCGAAGACATCCCTTCACCACTTTTTATCTGTTGGGAAAAGTCGTTCGAAAACGTGGCATCAAATGTACGGAAATTTATCGAGTGATACGGGATTTTGATAAGTTTGCGAATGGCTCATTTCATTTGCTGGTGCATATTTATAACGTCACTCTAGGATTTGAAAAAAATCATTTTTTTCCTGTAGCGTTTTTTTTAAGGTTCAATTATCAATTTTGGCGCAGCGCCTCAGACTTCTTTTAGGCGAATCGTACAACTTTAGACGCGTTTTTCTCGAAACCACTTTTTTCACACTGGAGGCCGGATAACTCGAACACCTTTGCATGGATTGATTTGAAATTTTGATAGTAGCTTCACAATTACATTCTCTATGCGAGTACGTAGCCATTTTTTGATTAAACGTAAACTTCTTTTTTATGAATAATTTACTGCTTATTTTTTGGACGAAAATTCGATTTATTTCTTTCAAAGTGCGACATTTTTTCAAAATTTGATTTCAAAAAATGCCTACGTAGTCCCATAGCTAATAATATATAGATTATATTTTTTTTTTTGGTTTTTGTTCCAGGTCCTATACCTTACGAGAAAACCGTCCTCCCGTGAAGCTATTTGTAAAAAACACGTTTTTCAAGATGGGCTCTGTCACCGCCATTTTGTATGAAACTTATAATACATTTTGTTTTTAATACTTTAAGGGGTAAGGCCACAGAATAATTTTCAAAAAATCGATTTCTTTTTCGCTAAATGGTGCTTTATCATCATAAGAATAAGTTACTATTCGATTTATAGCAAGAATTTTTTTTTCACCGACTTTGAGCGTATAACGTAAGCCGACCTCTGGCACGGCTATAGAGTACATAAAACTTGAAACGATTTCTCGTAAAAGCTTTTTTCCAATTGGCGTGACAAATAACTTGAACAATTTTCACTCGATTTACTTCAAATTTAAAAGTTATGTTCCTAATTGCATCTCGCAGAGAAGGACGTACGGAATTTCTGACTAATCGAAAACTTTTCATTTTATGAGCAGTTTTATACGAAATTTTTCACTGAAAATTCATTCAAATACCTACAACTCAATTCAAATACCTACAACTTTTGAATAAAACAATATTTTTTAAATTCCGTACGTACTTCTCTAGGTATTCTAATGTAGATTGACGAGAATTGTTTTTTGTTCTAGGTCAAAAGTTGTGAATGCCAAATGTCACCCCACGGAGCGTTTAAAAAAAAGATAACAAAAGAAAATATTAGTAGTCGGCCATTTTGTACATCGAAAAAAAATATATATATACTTTCTAACAGCTTGATATTCATACTAAATAGATGTGTAATTAATTTTATGAGTGAATCACTTTTTCATACGAAAAAACGTACACGTAGTCTTCTCGAAATAAAGGGTGTCTCAGAATGACCTGACATTTTTAATTGCCCCCCATATTCTTTGTGGCGAACATAGAGTAGTAATCTTTGACATCTGGCATCAGGGAGTATCGAGGTTTAGTCATGGAGACATGCACGATCGAGCAACGCATAGAATTGTGAAAATTCACTACAAAAATGGTGAAAATTTTGCAGAGACGGTTCAAAAAGTGTGCACGTCTTTTGGTCATCATAACGCACCACCTCGAAACACTGTGGTGAATTCAATCACAAAATCTCGCGCCGTGGCGTTGTGAATTGGTCACCAAGATCGTGCGATTTGACACCATTGGACTTCTTTCTTTGGGGGTTTCTGAAAGGAAAAGTGTATGCCAATGATCCACAGACCATTCCGGAGCTCAAGGAAGCAATTGGACGCACTATTAATGAAACTGGTCCGCAATTATGCCAAAATGTTATTGAGAATTTCGTCAAAAGAGTGAACGTTTGCAAACAGGGACAAGGCGGTCATTTATCGGAAATTGTGTTCCACCCATAACCTCCATGTTTGTACCTTATATTAAAACAAAAATATTCGTACTTTTCAAATAAATAATACGTTTTATTAATAAATTAACATGTCACGTCGTTTTGAGACACCTTTTATTACGTTTTAAAAATATTCTCCGACAATTTCGAGTCGATCCGTTAAAAATGAAGAGAGCTATGGCCGTTTGTAGACAGGCTCCGCGAATCAGCGAACTTTACAAGCGTTTTTACTCAAAATAAATTTGCAAAACCGGTGACCGCGATACCTTGAAAACCGCGGCACTGGTCAACTTTGCATTTTACGAGCTTCTTCTACATATCAAAAAGCAGTGTTTGAACGAAGTAATTTTTTCGTTTGGATGCATAGTTTTCTTTTTATGGACGAAAATAGAGCGTTTTTTAAAACGAAAATCGATACTTGCATTTTGAACAGCAGCCATTTTTTCAAAAAACAATATTTTATTGAATACTTCGTTCAAGCACTTGATAGCTTCGTGCAAGGACTAAATAAAGCCGTTTGATTTATTTATTTCGGATGATTTGCTTCAGCAGTGGTCATCGCGAGGGACGTTTTTCAAACAGCTGTCTGCACACACTTTTGTTGCAAAATTTATGTGTTTTTCAATTCAAAAATGGTAAAAGATCTTGAAATGATACTCTTTAATAAGAAAAAATTTTTTGAAAACCTGCTCACGTTTTCCCAGAAAAACGACTTAACAATGAAATTGAACTAATTCTTTAGTGGAAAATTGCAAGCATTGGTTAATAAAAAGACTAAATACAAAAGTAGATCACTGAATTCATTATTTAATTGAAAACTGAGTTAATTGATTACCGAAAAATTGAGTAAAATGTATTAGTGCAAAGTGAAATTAATAAATCAACAAGAAAAAACTGATTCTGGCAATTGATAAAAATCTTAAATTTTTTTTTACTAATGAAAGAGATGAATAAATGAAAAAATTAATTATTTCATAATAAAAGCAATGTTAATTCAGTAATAAAACATATATTAAATCGGTTAGTTGGTGGAAGATTAAGTAAATCAACTTGTAAAAACGTTGACTTAATTAGTCAATGTCAGATTGAATTGATTAATTGATTAAAGTAAATAAATGAATAGACACAAAGATCAACTAATCATTTTATGAAAATTGATTACCCTATTCAATGGATCATTTAATTGTTCAATACTGATTACGTTAATTCATCAACTAACAATGAAATTGAAATGATTCATTAGTTGACAATTGCAGACATTTTTTAATAAAATAACTGAATACAAAAATAAATAATCAAATTCATTATTTAATTGAAAACTGAGTTAATTACTGAAAAATTCAGTAAAATGCATTAGTAAAAATTTAATTTAATCCATATATAAGACAAGCTGACCTTGTTAATTAAACAAAACTTTAATTCATTTACTAATTAAGGAGATGCATAAATAAATAAGTAAATTGTCCAACATCGAGAGCTATGTTAATTAATTAAGCAAAAATTATATTTAATTGATTAATTAGTCAGACATAGAACAAATCAACTTGTAAGTTAACTTAATTAGTTAATAACAAATTATATGATTTACTTTGAAAAGTTGAATAAATAACTAAAAACAAAATTTCGTTTATTATTTAATAAAAATTGACTTTGCTATTCAACGAAAGAGTTAATTCTTCAATTAACAATTTAAGGAATAAAAGGTTTCATTGTCTAAACAGATAGTTCATTTATAGATGGATTCTACAGACATTCATTAACTGAAACATTTTAATCAACGTACAACATCGTTTGAAAGAAAAAATCAAAACTCACATTTGGAGATTCCCAAAATTATCGGCCCCGCTCAATTTCTCAATTTCACAAGTTTGAAAACCCAACGTCACAAATCTGAGTTATACATTTTTTTCTTGATAACTCTTTTTCTTATTATATTTTTATTTCCCCGTTTTTGGTGTTTTGCAAAATATCTTTTTCGGATTTTAATTCTAGATCTCTAAATAAGGGACGTAAAAAAAGATTGAGGGATTTTCGTGACGAATATTTGCCAGAATAAAATTCGAGCAATTGAAAAATAATTATTTTTATTGCATTCCAACGATACAAACTTCACTTTCATATTTTACCTCATAAACGACCATTATTCTCAGGCTCAATTTTACCGGGCTGAGATTACGGTATTTTAGTTGTGTGTATTTCCTTCATTGGGGGGGGGGGGGGGGGGGAGGATTATTAGAAATCATATTGATTACAGTACTAATGATGAAATAATATAGATCAAATAGCCTAACGATCAAGTTAATAGACTTTAGGTATGTCCATTTGGAGTTGCCTATATTCTTTTCTTATCTGAGTAGTACGTTGTTTCGCTCTCGATTTTTTTTCCTCCCCCCAATATGAATAATACCTACGATGAGAAAACAAAAGTATCTCTCCTTTATTGCTTTTATGTAATAATAATTATCTTTATTTTTGCTTTCGTAGTAGATTATAATTATTTTTCAGTAAACGTAAAAATAAAACAAGCATAAATTACTTATAAACAGTAGTTATTATTGAATAGTTAGTAGTATTTACAATATAAATACTATTTTTTTTAATAGTAAATATTATATTATAAATAGTATTTACAATTGAATAGTAATGGTAATCTTTTTTCACATCCCTTATTTAGACACCTAGAATTCAAATGTGAAAAAAAAATTTCCGAAACACCAAAAATGAGGAAATAAAAATATAAAAAGAGTAATCAAGAAAAATCTTGATAACTCAGATTTGTGGCGTTGAGTTTTAAATCTTGTGAAATTTAGAAATTGAGCAGGGCCAATAATTTTGTATATTCGGGTTTGAATAATTGTTAACCCCTTAGCAGTGAGGCGAAAATGAGATTTTCATGCCACTTTTGTGTTGGAAAAAAAAAATTCATAGATTTATCCTATAATTTCAGTATTACGGTTAATGAGGTTGCTGAATCCGAATCTGAAATCGGATTTCCAAAATTCAAAATGGCAGATCCAATATGGCGGACGCAAACTCGAAAAATGGTTTAATTCCGACGAAAGTAATTACCTTATGATTTTCGAGGTCACTGAATCCGAATCTGAAATCGGATTTTCAATATTCAAAATGGCGGATCCAATATGGCCGAAAATCAAAATTTTTCAAGTTCCAAAAATACAATTAAAAAAATTGGAATACGAAAAATACAAAAAAATTTTTTAAATATGAATAGTAAAAACAAATTTAAAAAATACAAAGAGCACAACAAAAAATTCAAAATACAAAAAGCACAACATTTTTATTGAAATACAAAACCGAGTCAACAACCAACTACTTTTCGAATTTTCTCCCGCCATATTGGATCTGCCATCTTGAATTTTGGAAATCCGATTTCAGATTTGGATTCAGCAACCTCAAGAACGATGATTCACCAAATTACAGTCAAATCGATGTAGTAAAAACATGTTTTTTTTTCTTCAAATGCCCACATATGTGTCATGACACAAGAGTGGCACGACTTTTTTCCGCCCATATGTGTGTCACTGACAGTCAAGGGGTTAATGGACATTTTTTTTACATTTTCAAATGTGAGTTTTTGTTTTTTTTTTCGAACGATAAGAGAATTGAAATTTTTCAGTTGATGGATTGTCCATATTATCCATCCAGAAATGAATTATCTGTTTGAATAATGAAACCTTTTATTTCTTAAATTGTTAATTTAAGAATTAAAAATTTCGTTGAATAGCAAAGTTAATTTTCATAAAATAATTGACTTAATTATGTTGTTATTCATTTATTCAATTTGTTAAAGTAAATTATCTAATTTGTTATTAACTAAATGAGTATCCTAAATAATTAGACATAGTAATTGAATTGAGTAACTCAAACAAATAGTGATCAATCAAGGGGTTAGGCTACTGTAAAAATGACGAACACTCGGTCGCCTGAGGCAATGAAAATTCAAGAGGAAGGTCCAACATATGGTGCAGGAATTGCAGATCGAAGGTGAACTTTTGATTACAACCATATAACTGCTAGTAAAACGTTAAACGCGTTTTTATCGAAACTATTGAGCTTTTTCATTTGTTCTTCAAAACGGTGTACACGATTACTCGACATCTAATGAACGAACTGACTTGGAATTTGGTATACTTATTCAGTCCAATAGTAGTTTAGTCTTGACCGACGTTTTTCTCCATAACATTTTTTTTCATCACTTATTAACAACAGTGATTTTTATTTTTCCTCGAAAAATCGAAAATAATAATTCAATTCTTATTTTCTTATGTTTGAACCACGCTAACCAAAAAAATCTCAGTCAAGTCTTAGCGGAAATTGTCTATTTTAAGAAAAAAACTGGGATTTTTGTTTCGGATCAACCGGGTGGCAAAAATCAAGTACACCATTGAGCATCTCACGTTGTCCTTTACGAGATTGTTTATAACTTCTTCAGTTATTAATAATTAGAAATGAAATTTCGTAAACAACTTCGTTAATGTACGTACAAATAAATGTCGAAACGATTTTTCAATAATCCTACTTATTCCGTCAAAATTGATTTTTTAAATAACCCTGATTTTGAGGTCGTCATAGTAGCTTAGCCCCTTAAACGATCTTCACAATGTTACTCATTCATCAAAATTGCTCATTACTTTCGTAATAGATTATAATTGTTTTCCAGTAAACGTAAAAATAAAACAAAAAATATACTCATTCAATAGTGATATATTATATTATAATTATATTATAATAAAATATAATTATATTATATTTTAATTATAATATACATTATATTATAAATCGTATCAACTATGAAATAGCAATATTAACGCTATCGAATAGTAATACAACGAATAGTGAGCAATTAAAGCGTTGTTTATTGACATCACAATCGCGTATATCAGAGCGTAATTACTAAAACGTTTTCAAACGTCCGTACACACGCTACACCGAAACGCGCGTGCAAGCGTTTGCGTGACGACGAGCGTATCCTCGAAATTCTCGTGTCAAAGTTGCATCGTTAAAAAAAATCATAAAATGAAGAGTACCGAAACGCGATCGCATTTTCCCCCTTCCCGACGTGTACAAAACTTTTCAATAAACGCGATAGGACACGAGGCAAAAAAAGATACGCTATTGTGTTTTTCAATAGGAGAGAGGGAGAGAGTCAGAAAGTGGGAGGGGGGAGGGAGGGATAGAAAAGCGACAGAGATAATTGAAAGTACACACGTTCAATTGGCAATTACGAGAGTGACAAATTCTTCCGAATGCGTGTGCGCGCGTACGGATACGAAAAAACCGGCGATTTGTTTTATCGTACGCATAATATTATTGAAAGGCAGCCGCGAAAGGGTGTTCGTAAACGCGGCGCAGTGGTAAGGTATCGAGAGAGCAGAGCGGTAGCAGCACATACGTAAAAGTTATCGTTCCCGCGTCAACGCATGCGCAATAGGACGGTTTATACATGCCATGGTAAACGGATGGTTCGTGCACCGAGAAAAAAAGGCAATCTTTCATCGTCTCGTTTCGTATCTAATATTTCCACTTATCGGTATATTCTTACCTCGTAACGGCGCGGCAACGTTTTTTATGGCGATCTGACGCAAATCTCGGCCCTATTATGCACAATAACACGGATAAAACTGCGAATACGCGGCGCACCCAGGCTCACGAGAATCGTTGTGCGCCCATCAACGATGGCGAATAGCTCTGCCTCGGTGTTACTCCGTTGCCTACTCGGCCACCATTTTCCCATGTGGGCAGAGAGCGCTGCTCTCGGCGGCACAGCCGAAGCACGCGCGCGCGCACACACACCCCTCACGCCTGTGTGCCCCTTCGGCAAACTTCGGATCTCCTCGGAGCGCGTCGCTCGGCGCTACGCTGAATCAAAGCGAGCGTCGTCGTTGCGCGAACGATATATTTCACACGAGCACGGCGAACGAGACAAAAGGAGCGGTTGGAGCGCTATGAATTTTACCTCGCGAATTATCGGTATACGAATTACGCGTATGGCGGAGGTTTTTTTTTTACGACGAGAGGAATTGTAAGAAATACAGATTTACGAAGACATTTGCGCGTGTGAGAATCGGAGAGGGTAAATATGCGGAGAAACATCGGCACAATGAGACGTGCACGTCGCTTTGTCGTGACAAACACTTCGTTAAAATACAAAGTATTCTCGAATGGTTTTTCCGCGCTGGAATTTTGTAACGCTTTGGAAAACGATCCACGTTTTATTAAGGCGGGTGCCTGAATTAGAAGGACCGAAAAATCGTTTTTTATCGCTTAAATCGATAGATAAACTATCCAAGAATATATTTACAAAGTTACAGAGGTCAATTGTAAATGTTTTGGTAAATACAAGGCCAAAAGCAGAGAAGCGATTGATATTTGATATTGATTTTTGCTCGTATTGAAAACTTTGAAGGGCATTTTCTCCAGTTTACATTTTTACAATATTTCTAATTTGGCGGGCGTGGTAGCAAAAAAACTAAACAACCTATTGAATCAAACCAAAGTTTATTTTCTTCAGTATGAAAATCTTTTTTACGTAAATAAAAAAAGTCGTTGAAAAAGTCTTTTTAAATAATTTTTATTGCGCGTGCTTTTTTTAAACACATTTTTTTTCAAACCGGAGAAAGTTATAATTTCACGATTTTTTCAGCTTTTCTTAGTTCACCCAGAAGAAAAATATATGGCAATGGAAAATTTTATTCGTTTATTTGGTTCAGTCAAGAATTACGAGTTGCATCTTTCCCGCCGTTTGGGGACAGCGTGGCAAAATGCACATGGAATAGGCTGATAAATGTGCAGTGATTTATTGTTTCATGTTGAATTTTTTTTATACACATCAAATATACATGAAAAGATACCTCAATGTTTACTGAGCTCACGTGTCTTTCCCTTCTAAAAAAAATCCCGAAAAGACGCTTTTTTGGACCGTCTAATTCAGGCTCCCGCTTTAAGAGGGCGCAAAAAATCGAGCGATACGAGAAAACCCGAAAATCAGGGTATAAGGCCTTAGGCTACTCTAGAGGCCGAAAAAATAGGCTCTTTGGGGAGGCAAATTTTTAGAAAGTGAAAGATTTGCCGAAAAAATCGTCAGATAATTGTTAATAACAAATGAACTATGCAGTATAAAAAAAATCCTACATACTTCCATAGACAATGTATTTTTTCAAGATATATTCAACATTTCGAGTGAATCGGTTGAAAATTGTCTGAGTTATGTTTCCGGCCAACTTAAAAAATGCAGTTTTGAGATAAACGCTGCACAGCCGCCATTTTGAAATGAATCGCTTAAAAAAATGATTGTATACGGTCACTGAAATGTGTGATAAACACCCTTTTTCGTAATCTCGATTTATTTTGTAGATTTTCTGAAAAAAAAAATCCCTAAAAAGCCTATTTTTTCGGTCTCTAGAGTGGCCCAACCCCTTAAAAAAATTAAGATGAGTAAGACGATTGAAAAATCATTTGAACATTTATTTGTATGTACATTCAAAGTTGTGTACCAAATTTCATTTTAAATGTATCAACAATTAACGGTATGAACAATCTCGTGAAGGACTGTCGAAGTTGAAGGGCTTAACGGTGGACTTGATTTTGGCCATCCAGTTGATCTGAAACAACAAAAAAACGAGTTTTTTTTAAGAAATAATATTGGCTTACTTGACCGAGTTTTTTTGTTATCATGTTTCAATCATTAAAAAAAAACCTTGGATTGTATATTTTCAGTTTAGAAAAAAAAATGGAATTATTATTGTTAATAATGTCAAAAAAGTTAAAAAGAAAAACATCGCGCAAGACTAAGCTATTAGATGTCGAGAAATCGTGTACACTGTTTTAAAAACCATAGCTTCGACAAAAACGGGTTTAGGAGGTTGGAGGGTCAGCGACAATCCAAGATTAAGTTTAAAATAAAGTTATATTTTACTGTCTAGACTATACAGAGTATTTACGATTTTTTTGCTATTTAGCACCAAGATAAAGCATTTCTAACAATGGATTAACGCAAACTGAACCTTTGTAAATATTAAGAAAAAAGCCCATCTTGCCGATCGTAAACCATATATATTCAATATTGAATCATCATGGTATTGAAGTTTCCGTCGTTGAAATGCAACGAAAATATATTTTTTCGTGTTCCCATACTTTTTTGCCGCGTTTAGGCGACGAAAGTCACTGCAACATTTTTTAGAATCCTTATCAAAAATCTCTAACCAAAAGCTGCGAAAACACATTCTAGATAATAATAAAAATAAAGAAATGACAAAATGAAGAAAACGTTTTCGTTGCATTCCAACGATGCAGACTTCATAAACCATCAAGGTTTAATGAAAGATTACGAATCTTGGCTGGCGAATGAAGAGCATTGTTGCCAACCTCAATGTCCGCGATGTTGCCGTATCTCGGCAACACTTAATATCAATTAAAGTAATTCTATCGCCAGGTTTCAATCCATAGGATTTTCATTTTTTTCGAGTTTCACTAAATATATTAATAATCATCTCTGTAAAATTTCAGGGTCGGTTATCGACCTAATTACAGAGAAAAAAAATATATTAAAATTGCGTATTTTTGTGAAGGAATTCCGAGACGACATACAAAAACCCAATTTCCGGTCGGTACAAAAGTGTATACAATAGTGGGAATCCGTCAGATTTTTAAACATAATCAGATTTACATACTTAACACTTGTAGCAATCCAATGCTCTCAGAAAAAATAACGCTTATTGACCTAATTTTAATGTGATATGAAGTTTAATTTGAACTTCCGGTATTGGATTTATTACCACTTGCTACGATAAAGAGACGTGACGGCAAGGCAACAGCTGACTGTAGTCCTAACCTCATCTCACTCATTCGAATTTCCACACGTGTTTCATTTTTAACCGACATATTTCGCCAACACAAATTTTCCACGCTTTTTTCCAGTCGTGGCCCGAATACAATGCTTTATATTTCCCGCACCTGACATTGTTTTGACAGATCGACATTGAAAAGCATGGAGGTTAAACTCGTCTGGTTGAGTAAAAAGAGACGGAGATAGAACCAATGTTGTCAAATATCAAACCTAGAAATACCGCGCGAATCGTTGGAATAACTATTTTTTCATTTTTCTAATTAAGGCCGTAGGCCACAGTAACGGCTATAAAATCATGTGCGAATTTAATTTTTTTCGTATGAAAAGTGATTCACTCATAAAGTTAATTACACATCTATTTAGTATGAATATCAAGCTGTTAGCATTTTTTTCGATGTACTAAATGGCCGTCTATTCGAAACTTCTCGAAACAGCTTTTTTCCAATTGGCACGATCTTTTAAACTGCATTTCCAAAACTAGCGTGACGTACAGCTACAATACTAATCAACCGATTCTGATGAAATTTGGTATAAATCTTTGTAACCTTATTGCCTAAAAGATGACCCTAAATGTTCTATAAAAGTTCAAAAACGTACTTTTTTATTGCAAAATGTAGCCATTTTTTTGGAAAATTCAATTTTATCGTTTCAAAGCGTACTATTCAATCGATTGTCAACATTTCTCATTTTTTCTTGGTTCATATTCTGCGTATGAGTATTAATGAAAGAAAAATCTTCGTTGGGTTTTCCCCCCATTAATCCCGCCGACGCTACGTGTCACGTCGTCCCCCAACATCCGCCGCAACCCGTTTAGAAGACCTAGCCATACCTCCACCATTTTCAAGAATGAATAAAAAATAAAAAAATACCATGTCAAAGCCAAAAGTAGTACCAAAACATACCCTAAGTCTCAAAAATACCAAAGAAATCTTTCTTAAGAAAAAAAATCATGAAAATCAGCAATTTTGTCTTCGTCAAAAGTACCTCCTCCCCTTGAGGGCAGGTACAAGGTCAACATAACCTCACAAATTTTCCAACCCAGTTTTCTTACGGATGGTGAAGTTTTTAAGGAAAAACAAAAGCATTAGGCTCTGGAGAATTCCCTGACGCAAACCTTGACGGTTTTCTTTTGCCCTTAATATTAGTCATCTCCGAAAAATCTCTGTTCGAAGATTTCACCTATCTCTCTCGCACTCTTATGTCACGTGGTACATCTTCTACTTGGTCTTAAGGCCTTAGGCCACAGTAACGGGTATAAAATCATGTGCGAATTTAACAACTTTTTTCGTATGAAAAAGTGATTCACTCATAAAATTAATTACACATCTATTTAGTATGAATACCAAGCTGTTAGAAAATATATATTTTTTTTCCATCTACAAAATGGCCGACTACTCGAAACTTCTCGAAACAGCTTTTTTCCAATTGGCATGACAAATAACTTCAACAATTTTCACTCGATTTACTTCAAATTTAAAAGTTACGTTCCTAATTGCTTTTCGCAGAGAAGTACGTACGGAATTTCTGATTAATCGAAAACTTTTCATTTTATGAGCAGTTTATGAGCAGGTATAAGGAAATTTTTCACTGAAAATTCATTTCTTAAGTTCAAATACCTACAACTTTTTAATAAAACAATATTTTTCAAGTTCCGCACGTACCTCTCTAGGTATTCTAATGTAGATTGACGAGAATTTTAGTTTTTTGTTCTAGGTAAAAAATTATGGATGCTAAATGTTACGCCGCGGAGCGCCTAAAAAAGATAACAAAAGAAAATATTAGCAGTCGGCCATTTTTTACATCGAAAAAAAAAACAATATATTTTGATATTCATACTAAATAGATGTGTAATTAATTTTATGAGTGAATCACTTTTTCATACGAAAAAAAGGTTAAATTCGCACATAATTTTATACCCGTTACTGTGGCCTAAGGCCTTAAATGTGAACATTCATTAACCAGTTTACACATGGAAAATTTTAGTTACAACGAATTTTTCTTTTTGCATATGTTAAAAATATAAATTGTACAAGTCTCAAGTATGATCAGTGGTATGACTAGTGTGAAGCGAGAGGATTATCTTAATCTCTTCTCTTTCTCTTCTTCTCTATACCTATAAATGAAAGTCCGTTTTTTGTTCGTCCTCGATGACCTTCCGAACCAATGGTCCGATCTTCCTGCGGTTTTCACCAGTGCGTGGCGTATTTTCCGGTGCAGGTTATAGGCTACGTACCATTACGGTAGCTGACTGCTCAGTCCCCCGAGCAGTCAACAATTCCGACACCATATGTTGGACCTTCCCCTTCAATTTGAGTTGCGTCAAGCGACCATTCATTTTTTTTTAATTCTCACAGTAGTCTAACCCCTTAATCGTGTGCAAAATTCCGTCCTGGTCGTCCCATTGCCGTCATCGGTAATTCCCCAGAGCCGTTTCCATCACTAGATAAACAAACACACCAAAATCGTCATTTCTAATCAACTTTCATTATCGAAAGGTTTGTTTTCCTATAAAAATCGTACCGGGTCAAATTGAAGAACCAAAAAAAGATCGACAAACGTGCGCGTTTTTATCGACAGAGCTCACTTTCGAAGCATGTATTTCTTTTTCAGCCGGTACGTAGAAAAATATTCATCGCTATTTTGTTCGTTCGCTGATTGCTGCGATCGCGAACGAGCGTAACGTCAAGCGGTTGTCGCACCTGCGCCGAGCAGAACCCCGTTTCTCGTATGAACGCGGTTGAGATTTTTTTTTTTCGCGATCGTTAGGGAAGCTTTCGGAAATTCTTGCACGCGTATTGATAAGGCGTTGTTGACGAGTAGTTCGATAGGGTTGTAGGCGTCCCGGGACGATTTTTCGCGAAAGAAACGGATCAAAAAGTGTAGCAATAGATACATATAGACATAGATATATTTAGGTAGATGCAATCAGTCACGATCGGGACGTCGAATCGTCGAACAAATATGGCGCAAACTTCCGGTCCGCAGCGAACGATGATCGACAGATTTCGACTTTTTTCACTTGCAGAAGGAATAAATCCGACATTGTTGGACAATTACAACGGAAAATGGGAACTGTACACGGATTTGCAGGTACACCTTCCCTTTTGTTTCGTACTCTCGAAATGTGGCGATAAAAAAAATTCTCGGCCATTTTGTGCGTCGAATCGTCGATATCGACATTTTTTTTAGCTGATTTACAAACCGGGCTTTTTCGAAGGAATAAACTTTGGGTTTATCAGAGGTCAACAGACCAACGAATTCGTCGTTCCCTTTCACAATATTCCGAGCCATAAAGTTTGCAAGCTACGAGAATAAAAAAATCACCTTTTTCGGAAAAGCCCGTCAACGTTCCCCATTTTCGTATCGACATAAGGGGTAAGGCCACAGTAGAATTTTCAAAAAATCGATTTTTTTTTTACTAAGACGATGCTTTGTCATCATAAGAATAAGTTACTATTCGATTTATAGCAAGACATTTTTTTTCATCGACTTTGAGCGTATAACGTGAGCCTACCTCTGGCACGGCCATAGAGTACCTAAAACTTTAAACGCGTTTTTCTCGAAACAGCGTTTTTTCCAATTGGCGTGACAAATAACTTCAACAATTTTCACTCGATTTACTTCAAATTTAAAAGTTAGGTTCCTAATTGCATTTCGCAGGGAAGTACGTACGGAATTTCTGATTAATCGAAAACTTTTCATTTTATGAGCAGTTTTATACGAAATTTTTCACTGAAAATTAATTCGAATACCTACAACTCAATTCAAATACCTACAACTTTTGAATAAAACAATATTTTTTAAATTCCGTACGTACTTCTCTAGGTAGTCTAATGTAGATTGACGAGAATTTTTGTTTTTTGTTCTGGGTCAAGAATTGTAGATGCTGAATGTCACGCCGCGGAGCGGTAAAAAAGATAACAAAAGAAAATTTTAGTAGTCGGCCATTTTGTACATCGAACAAAAAATATATATATATATATTTTCTAACAGCTTGACATTCATACTAAATAGATATGTCATTAATGTTATGAGTGAATCACTTTTTCATACGAAAAAAATTGTCAAATTCGCAAATGATTTTATACCCGTTACTGTGGCCTAACCCCATAAGCAAAAATCCGGCAATTTTTGGATCACAAGAGTAAAATTTACTATCTCGCCCGTACAGCCGAAATTTCCGTTTCGCTCCACGACGAATTCTCGAGCATCGAGTGCACCGACGACGACGCCGGAGAATGCGAAGCTTTCGCCGATCCTGCCGAACGCCCCGATGAAGTCGCGCAAGTCGACGAGACGGCTAGATCTCCGGCGCCGGAAGCTCGACTACTCGGAGGTGGACGAGAACACGCAGGAGGGCGCGACCGTCGGGACGCTCGCGACAAAAGCCGCGCCCTCGTTCGCCAAGCACCGAAGCACTAAAAATCCCGATGAAAAACAATGCCAAATGAGCCGAGCGCGTAAAGGCGGCAAGAAATTGCCAAAGTGCGACAAGGAGAACGACAGCAGTTTGGCGAATCGTTCGCGGATCGAGCAAGCCTCGAGCACGAGGCAAATACGTACCTCGAAAATACAATCGAAGCCTGGCGATCCTTCGAAGCTCGACGGCGAATTTTCACACTTCAGGATATAGCAGTATCGTACGTTAGCAATAGACAATAGTTGCGCGATGTCCCGCGAAGCGAAGAAACACATCCATCGACGATACGCATCGTTGCAAAAGTCGTTGCGATCTTCACACCCCTTGTCATCTGCAAATTGGAATTCTCTTGTTAGCCGCGTTGAGCATTGTCGTGCCGACGAGGCGTTTGGGGCTTGGTTCGAGGAAAAACGTCGTTTTGTTTTAATCCACTGCTCTACGTCCTCCGAAGAATCATTTTAGAGACTATTAGTCATTAAGTTAGAAAAGTTACTACGACAGTGCTGGAAAGATGTGCGAGGGAGCGACGCAGCAGCAAAAGTGAATTTGTCGAGCGAGTTTGAGAGTGGCCAATTTCGTGAATAAAACATTCGTACTTGCAATATGCACTGATCTGGTGTTGAAATTTTTGACCGGTCAGGTTACTCGAGGAATAAGTGCTTGGTACTGTTTTTCTGATGCTCAATGTTCCTAATTGCTTATCGTGATTTTACGATCTCATGCCTCAGACTTTCACTGGTCGCCTCGCTTCTTAAGGCGGGATATACATTTAGACAGGTGAAAAATAAGCAGTATTGAGGGATTTTTTAAACTAAGATATAATTATTCTACAATTATCAAACTTTAGGTATACTTTAATAGTATATTTAAGTATACGAAACAATTTTTTTCAATTAATTCATCATCAAAATGACGGAGCTGTGGCAGAGTGTTACAGCAAGGTCGCCGCGGAGTTGCGAATCGGCGTGCAGTCTAGCTTCTCGTAGACTTTGATTTGCAAAAAAGTCCAACCATTTTTTCAGTTAGAACATGTATCGTTTCTATGTGACGGTAATTAAAATGAAGAAAATGCGAATTTGAGTAAATGGCACGCATTTACAAAAAAAAATTAACATTTCACGCAACATTTCTGTCAAATGTGGATTAAAAAAGTAGTTTTTCTTCCAATTTTTCAAAAACAATTTTCGTTAAGTAGAAGATACCAATATTATCGATATTTCTACCAAGTTTCAACTCAATCGGCTTAATAGTTTTTGAGTAATCCTACACGCCAATTTGGATACTGCAGTTTTGAGAAAAACGCGTTTGAAGTTCACGCCCGCTCCGAATCCGAGCGGTGAGGCACAGCGTTGACGGGCTGTAACGTTTGAAGTTTTTCGAATTTCGCTTTGAAACTTTAGGAAATCATTCTACATATCTAGTTCCATCGTTTAAAGAGAAAAAAAAGAAATCGATTTTTTGATCGTTGTAAATGTATATCCCGCCTTAACGAAGTATCCCTATCTGGAAGCTCAATTTGAAGGGTCAGAATGATGATTTTTTTAAAAGTAACACATTGGTTGGAATAAATTAATATTTTCCTAGCATCTTGTACACATGTTTGTGGTTAGAATGTAATTTTTTCGGAAGAAAAACTTTCAAAGTGTTCGTGGTGCTGCAGTTGGCGTTGCAGTCCTCCAGCGGCGAGGCCCGAAACGACGAGGTCTCTACCAGAATCAAATGTAATCAGAAACGAGAACAAAAAATGTTTTCTTCAAGTATATCCAACTGGACATGGGTTCATGATCCGCTTTAACCTCCGAAAGAAAACCGAAAAAAAAACCTCATTTTTCTCTTGAAAAACAGCATTTTTTAGTTAGAACATGTATAGCTTCCATTTAACACCAATTCAAATGAAGAAAATTCAAATTTAGAAGAATCGCACGCATTTACGAAAAACAAATCAACATTTCACACAAACCTTCTGTAAATTTTGAATTAAAAAAGTAGTTTTTTAAATAATTTATATTGGCAATATTTCTATCAAGTTTCAACTCAATCGGCTTAATAGTTTTTGAGTAATCCTGAACGCCAATTTCGAAAATGCTGTTATGAGAAAAAGGGGTTTGAAGTTCACGCCCGCTCCGAATCCGAGGGGTGAGGCACAGCGTTGACGGACTGTAACATTTCAAGTTTTTTTTTTTCGAATTTTGCTTTTAAACTTTAGGAAAATATTCTACGTATATGGATCTATCGTTTAAAGAGAAAAAAAAGAAATCGATTTTTTGATCGTTGCAAATGTAGATCCCGCTTTAAGGTATTCCTTTCACAAACCCGAATATTTAACAATTACCTGATTTTCGTCTATAATCAAGGAAAAATACATCCCAGTATAATGGTAAAATTTCTTGACGTTGAATTTTGTATTGTTGAAATGCAATAAAAATTCATTCTTTTTAACTTCTCCAATTTTCTTTGGCCGATTTAGGCTCCGAAAGTCACTCAAACGTTTCTACGTATTTTTATTAAACATTTACGACCGCAAATTGGAAAGTGAAAAGGTTTTGGGCGATAACAAAAACAATAAAACAACAAAAAATAAAAAAAAAACAATATCGTTGCTTATGCCCCAACAAATACGGCTCTCCGTGTTAGCAATATCTCGAGGTAATACGAGAATGTACTAGATCAATAGATAGTTGTTCGATCTTTTTTACACGCTAGGAATAACTCTTATTTGCGTCACCGAAAACTCGTTAATCAGCTACTCAAGCTCAATTAATAAAACCATTTGACAGACATTTAGGAGATTTTGAGGATTAAGAGAATAAGCTACTGTGCAAACGTCTCGTTTGTCGCTGGAGGCGACTCAAATTAAAGGGAAGGTCCAACATAGGGTGCAGGAATTGCAGATTGAAGGTAAACTTATGATCACAACGATAGAACTAATCACAAATTTACAGTCAATGGAAAAATTATAGCAACAAACTCGCTACATTCAAATACATTTTACGGGTTATGTTCACGTCTCGAACTTTACTCTATATCTCGACTGCCCTCGTCTCCACGTTTCCGGATTGCAAAGCTCAAAATCGTTATTTTGTGAATATCTATAATTATACTATATCATATTGCAATTTTTTGCATATAGAAATGCGGGAATTTTAATATTTCCATAGTGAAACTCTCGACAAGGTACTGGCAAGGTATGCGGGCTACACAAATCTTTTACGAAAAAACTTTGCGGCGACACATTTACGGTCCAGGTAAATTGGTAGTACCGTCCGTCAATTTTGTTGTCTCCCAAAGTCTAGAGTCATTGCAAACTTTTCGGGCGTATTCCATCAGCCGATTTGATTTCCGAACACGTATGCTTTCCAAGGAACCAAACAGCTGCCAAGTAGGCTTGAAAAAAAGAAACATCGAATTATTAATTATAGAAAATTTCAATACAAAACTAGATTATTAAAAAAAAAAGTAGGGTACCAAGAGATGAGGGCGTAAGAAGTCAGAGTAAGTACAAGGTCAACATAACCTCACTGTTCAATTTTCGAACATACCTTTCTCAAAGATGGTTAAGTTTTACGAAAAAAAAAACAAAACATCAAACTGTAGAATTTCCTGAGGCAGAGCTCGACGATTTTCTTTCGCCCTGAATATGATTAATCTCTGAGAAAACTCGGTTTCAAAAATTGTTAGGTTATGTTGACCTTCTACTTGCCCTTAGGGCTCGCAATGACACTCAATGAAAAAAAAAGAGTTCGTAGAGGGAGACTTACAATCGCAGACGATCAACTTTCACCCATACGCGTGAATAAAAAAAGGCTAAAACGCAGATGGATTGTAGGATAACAGCGTATTATCGCATCGAAGTGATTTTTTTTGGAATGGAATATTCTTCGTCGATTGTTTACGTTCTCGAGTGACACGCCAAACCGCCGCTGGCGACGCCAACCGGCGAATTCCGAGGCTTCGGTGTACCATCAGTCGGTAAAGCAGATTGTTCATAGGGGTTGCAAAGCAGCTTCCGGCGCTGCGATCTACATCCGCTAAGAAAGAAATTTTCAAAAACTCTCCGGTGTTTGTCCTCCAAACTGTATGCGCTTTCCGCCAGCACTGACGAGCATTTCTCTTAGAAAATTTCTCGCGTTAAAAATAACTGCATCAGGATTATTCTAGGCCGTAGCTCCAACAATCGCGTAGCTGTGCAAATATTCGCGGTGGCCAGGCGGTTGGTAGTGAGGCCGCCTCTGCCCGGCAACAGCACTGGGCCAATCCCAGCCAGCGAGCGGATGTGTTCGAAGCGCTGATTCGCCGGGTGATCTTTCTCTCGGCAAATCAACACTGCGAACACATCCGAACCGATAAAACGCGGCACTCGGATGTACGCGCACGCGATATTCGGACGCACAAAAAAAGAGGCCATTCGAGCGAAGGGTTTGTAGATCCACAGGTAATTATAAAAATGTGCAGATTACGGCAATATTCGTTCAATAAAAATAATTTACTACTAGGATAACTTTATCTTAAGTTTTCTGGTTAATTCCTCTATCTCGACTGTTTTTTATTCGTCCCGAGGACCAAAATTTCGAATCTTTTCTCGCGAATTCCTGCAATCGCGGATGAAACAAGCCTTTCGTCAATTGTCCGTGAAACCAGCCATGAAAGCGTAGGAACCGTTTCACGGACGCTCGTTGCGAAAGATAGATCAAAAATTCATTCTTGCGCAAAAATAAACTTGTTTCATGCATAAGTAGCTGGAAATTCCGTAATTGCGGGGAAAAGGCTTTTGGAGAGAGGAGAATATAAATTGAACAATAGTATACCTATATATATATAAATAGATCCAGAATAAGGGAGGATAGCTGCGGCATAAAAAAACCGGCTGTAATGATGCGTTCTTGGGGTAAAAAACAAACGGTGATCGAACGAGATCGGAAGTCGATGCCTGAAGAGGTCGTTACACGGTTGGAAACATTCAACAGAGACTCCGTGGCAACGGGCGTGAAACCGCAGGTATTTTCCCAACACTCCATAGCAATCTATCGTCTTCTAATAAAAAATAATAATAAACAACAAATGCCTGACTGATGTATTATATACAAGAATAGAAATACATTACAATTATCATTTTTAATTAATAAAAAAAAAGATTAGCAATCAACAACACAATGTATAAAAAATCGTATTATGTTCTTTTTATTTGTTCACCAGGGATAGCGGAATAATAATACAAAATTACGATTATTCTTCAAAAATCGAGCTCGATAAAAACATACTAAAAAATAATGTTAAACTGTACGACAAAAATTAGAACAAAAACATACCTTTATTTTTTCTCAAATTGTTCGCTAAGAACAATAGGAAAAAATTGAATAAAAGCGCAATAATAAAAGAAATACAATTGTTTTGAAAAAAAAAACGGAGTTCATTAAAAAAAACAATACTGAAAAATAGAAATGTAAAGATGCAAGAAAAAATTGGCAAAAAATCGTAACATTGTATTTAAAAAATGTGGATGAAAGTTACGAACAAACCAAAAAAATTCGCGATTATTTCTTAAAAAACTGAGGTGACTTACGAACGAATTAGAGAATAAATGATAATAATGTAAAAATATATGTGAAAATTTGAAAAAAATCTTACCGGTATTTTTGTTTCAATTATTCGCTGGAAATAAGAAAGTAATAAAAAAATAATTTTTTTTAACTGGGTTCAATTATAAACAAATCAATAAACAAAATAATATTAGTGTAAAACTGCATCACAAAGTTAAAAAAAAAAACGTTCCATTATTTTTGGTTCAATTATCCGCTAACAATAGCGAAACAATAAAAAAAAATACGACAATTTTTAAAGAACAGTTGAATTGAGAAAAATAACAATAATAATGTGAAATGGTACGAAGTAATTAAAAAAAAAATCGTACCATTATTTTTGTTTCAATTATTCCCGAAAAATAACGAAATAATAAAAAGAATTAGGACTATTTTCTAAAAACTGAGTTTAGTTGCGAATAAATCAATATATATATATATATATATATATATATATATATATATATATATAATCATGTAAAAGTGTACAAAAATATTTGAAAAAAATTATACCGTTAGTTTTTGTTCCAATCAATCGTCAAAAGGCGCGAAATTATCAACAAAATTACAAGTATTTTTATAATACTTAATTACCTACAAAAACTAATGATACAATTTTGTACCCTTAGTTTTTGTTATATATATATATATATATATATATATATATATATATATATATATATATATTCGCAACTAAACTCAGTTTTTAGACAATAATCCTAATTATTTTTATTATTTCGTTATTTTTCCGAATAATTGAAACAAAAATAATGGTACGATTTTCTTTCAAATTACTTCGTACCATTTCACATTATTATTATGATTTTTCTCAATTCAACTGTTCTTTAAAAATTGTCGGATTTTTTTATTGTTTCGCTATTGTTAGCGGATAATTGAACCCAAAATAATGGAACCTTTTTTTTAACCTTGTGATGCAGTTTTACACTAATATTATTTTATTTATTGATTTGTTTATAATTGAACCCAGTTAAAAAAATGTATTTTTTATTACTTTTTTGTATCCAGCGAATAATTGAAACAAAAATACTGGTAAGATTTTTTTCAAACTTTTGCATACATTTTTACATTATCATTCATTTATTGATTCGTTCGTGATTCACCTCAGTTTTTTAAGAAATAATCGCGATTTTTTTTTGGATCGTTCGTAACTTTCATCCGCATTTTTTAAGACGGAATGACATCTCATCGCGGTCGGTATGGTAGAACAATTATAGATACCCAAAAATCTCTGAAACGGCTCTTCGGATCCCGTCGAAACTTTGCCAAACGACGTCAAATATACAGACGAACAGCTGTCTGCCCCTCAAATTTTCAGAATTTGAGAAAAAAAACGTAGATTGGCTTATCATAAGTCAATCTGATTTTTAAAAATCAAAAACAGAAAATTTGAGGTGCAGACAGCTGTTCGTCTATCTATTTGACATCGTTTGGCAAAGTTTCGACGGGATCTGAAGAGCCGTTTCAGAGATTTTTGGGAATCTATAATTGTTCTACCATACCGACCGCGATGAGGTGTCATTCCGTCTTAAATACAATGTTACGATTTTTTGCCAATTTTTTCTTGCATCTTTACATTACGATTTTTCAGTATTGTTTTTTTTTTAATAAATTCCGTTTTTTTTAAACAATTGTATTTCTTTTATTATTGCGCTTTTATTCAAATTTTTCCTATTGTTGTTTTTAGCGAACAAGTTGAGAAAAAATTATGGTATGTTTTTTTTTAAATTTTTGTCGTACACTTCAACATGATTTTTAGCATGTTTTTATCGTACTCGATTTTTGAAGAATAATCGTAATTTTGTATTGTTATTTCGCTATCCCTGGTGAACGTGAAACGAACTTATTTCGATTTATATATATATATATATATATATATATATATATATGGGTCATTCCATGTCAAATCGACAAATTTTTTACCTGACCCCCTTTGATTTCGCTGAAAATTTTCTATCTTTTTCTACCCCCCGAAAGTTATTTTTTTAGAATTTTTTCAAATTTTTTTTCCCGACTCAAAAAAAGTTATGAATTTTTTAAAAAAACCGCTCTTTTATTTTTAAATTGCCAGAACTTTTTCAAAAATTGACCGTTTGGGAACTTTTTTTTTTCAAAATTTTTGTTTTTAAATGTAGTTTTCGAAAAAAAATATGAAAAAATTTTCAGAATCCCAGATATATGAAATATTTTAGTTTTTTTGAAAAAACCGTAATTTTCTCAAAGTCCGACCGTTTTTTTTTTTTTTTTTTGCTCTAAAAATACTTCAACTAATTCTGCAATGATCCCCGTTAATCAAAAGATGTGACGACAATCGCTTCTAATTTTTTTTCTTGATTATAAAAAAATTTTTGTTGAATTTTTGCTGATTCTATATAACTTTGTTATGACATTTTTTTTATTTCCTCGTGAAACCTCAAAAGTTAAAAAATAAAATTTTATTGGAGAATTTCAAGTGATTATCGTCCAAGAAATTGTTATTTAAAAAAAAAAACAATTTTTTTCTCTCATTGACGTTATTTTTTTACTCTTATGGACGTTTTTTTTTGGTACTGAAATATGACAACTTAACGTCATTTTGGTACTGAAACATGACAAAATAACGTCAATGAGAGAAAAAAATTATTATTTTTTTTTAAATAACAATTTCTTGGACGATAATCACTTGAAATTCTCCAATAAAATTTTATTTTTCAACTTTTGAGGTTTCACGAGGAAATAAAAAAAATTTCATAACAAAGTTATATAAAATCAGCAAAAATTCAACAAAAATTTTTTTATAATCAAGAAAAAAAATTAGAAGCGATTGTCGTCACATCTTTTGATTAACGGGGATCATTGCAGAATTAGTTGAAGTATTTTTAGCGCAAAAAAAAAAAAAAACGGTCGGACTTTGAGAAAATTACGGTTTTTTCAAAAAAACTAAAATATTTCATATATCTGGGATTCTGAAAATTTTTTCATATTTTTTTTCGAAAACTACATTTAAAAACAAAAATTTTGAAAAAAAAAAGTTCCCAAACGGTCAATTTTTGAAAAAGTTCTGGCAATTTAAAAATAAAAGAGCGGTTTTTTTAAAAAATTCATAACTTTTTTTGAGTCGGGAAAAAAAATTTGAAAAAATTCTGAAAAATAACTTTCGGGGGGTAGAAAAAGATAGAAAATTTTCAGCGAAATCAAAGGGGGTCAGGTAAAAAATTTGTCGATTTGACATGGAATGACCCATATATATATATATATATATATATATATATAAAGTAATAAGCGAAATTATAAAAAAAAATTACAAGTATTTTTTAAAAACCAATTTCAACACCAACGAATCAATGGAAAAAAAGTCAATAACAATGTAAAACAGCATGTGAGAAAATGGAAAATAATGGTATCATTATTTTTGTATCAATTACTAGCTAAAAATATCGAAACAAAAAAGAATGCGATTTTTTTAAAAACTGAGTTCAATTATGTACGAATAAATTTAAAAATGAAATAAAAATGTCAAGTTTTGCGAAAAAAAAAATGGAACACAATCGTACTGGTTCAAACAAAGGTGCGACGTTTTTTTTTTTTTTTTTCAAATCTCCAAATGCTCGGCGACATTTCGAGGGCTGATCCGACGGCCATTTTGTTCCACTGTCCGCAGTCACGATCTCGCAAATCGAGTGCATCAAATAGAGCGCAAGAAAAAAGTGTCTCGTCGTCCGAGGCTGGCGCTTGTTCGGGTGTGAAAAGGATGAGAAAAAATAGCGGCCGTAGCAGGGATACGATGAGGCAGGCGGAACCGGAAGTCGCGAGGAAGACCTCGTCGGACTCGGCGATGGACACGCTCCCGTGGACGTTTGGGGATGACGAGATGACGAGTCAGCGCAAGTGCGCGAGCGAGAGTGTGCTCGTTTGGGACAAGGAGAACGATAGCGGGGCCGGAAGTTCTTACGCAACGGAGCAGCTGGCCCGAGCAGCCTCCAGCGTAGGAAGGAAAAAGGGCGCGAAGAATAATTCGAAAAACTTGCCCTCGTACGGAGGTGAGAAAATTTGAAACTAAAGGACATCACTCTAGCGGCAGAAAATAAGGCCCAACTTTGACAATTTCTTTTTGATGTATGAAAAAAGGAATGGGATCTTTTCAAGAGGGTTTATTTGACACGTATTAAAGTATAGGCCTCCGAAGTAACTTTCGTGGTGGCGCCCCGTAACGGCTGCCGGTGGCAAAACTTGGATTGGCGCATGGCGGTTCAGTCAAACCGGCACAAACACGAAAGAGCTAGGCTTGACAAGCATCATCGATTGGAGATCTTACATTGTAAATGGAATGTGCTTGTAAATAAAATAAAATAGTGTGATGGAAGTAATAACGATTACTTGCAGATTTCAATGTATCCTCATGACTTCCTTTCGCCCTAAAAGCAACGTCGATTCGGAAAACCATAAAAATGGAGTTCTGGATTCCTCGCTTCCGTGTGGGGATAACCCTCAACACAACATTTGCGATTAGCGCCTTCAACCGATCGAGTACCCATCACGTTTATTACTTTATAATGCTTGTTTACGCTGTTTTTACGACGTAAACGTCACACGCGGTACTGTCATTCACGCAAACACCTGATTTAAATGGCGACCGGCATACTGCACTAGCAGACGAAAACCAATCCAAGTCTTGCCAAAACTCGCCGCAAGGGTGCGCCACAAGAGTTACTTCGGAGGCCTATACAAAAAAAAATTATCACAATTTTCACACAAAATGGCGGCGACAGAGCCCATCTTGAAAAACGTGTTTTTTACAAATAGCTTTACGGGAGGACGGTAGTATACATGTAGGTAGAATACGGAAGGATACATTTGGCTATATTTGGCCTATATTGCATAATTTTTTCATAGAAAAATATTGCATTCCAAGCGACTTATGCGCTGCCTCCGGAGGCGCCAAAAAAAAGTTCCTCCACTGCTGACACGATTCCGGCCGATTGAGTAGCCGAAACCGAAAAAGGAAAAAACGTCGTTAAACTGGAAGGTATTTCCTGTACAATGACGTAGGATTTTCGAAAAATATCAAAATCCAACAAAATGGCGTAGTTATGAAAAAAGTCTGTTTTCTTGCCAACAAAATGGTCGTTTTTTTCAATGCCAAATCGTCAATTTTCATCCAATCGAAAATATCCTACGTCGTTGGAGAGTAAATATATTCAACAGTACTCAGTTCGAATTTCAAGTCAATCGGGTAATTGCTCTTTGAGTTACAGTGTCAGCAAATTTGAAAAATCTCATTTCGAGAAAAACGCGTTTAAAGATTCAACTATCGATTTTTGCAAGATAAAATGATATTGATATAAATGATATAAATGATAATGATATTCTTGAAAGTACAAACTGTCGAAAAGGGCAAAAAAAAATCGATTTTTTCAGTGTCACACTGGTATAGCCCCTTAGTGGTGTTGCCAATACAAGAAAAAACAAAACAATTAAGGATGTATGGCAGCTACTGCAGACTCGTTACAGAACTGATTATGCAATTTGCAAAAATCGCATTTAAAGACTAAATAAAATAATTGTAATATTCATTAAAGCTAAAAAGGAGATTTACCACAGTTCAAAGTAAAACATGCGGTACAGAAAGAAGAATTTTCAATTTTTAACTGCAAATTTAGTTGTTGATTTGATGTATGTTTTCCCTGACGTTGTCGTGGTTACGACATACGAGCTAAAGAAATACGAAAACGGTCCCATTTAACTCGCAATATCTCGCAAAATATATGGGCACATGTCGATTTTTTATTTTTACCGTATCATGCATATTACAGCGATACCGCACAAAAGTTTTTTTTTACAAAAGAGTACTCCGGAAATACCTTTTTTGCCAATGTAAAGGGAATTTTGGACGTACAGTCCTATGTTCCCCGTGTTAAATGACCCAACTTTGAATTCGTTTATCTCAGCATTCACGTGGGCAAATTTTGTTTTTTTAATCTCAAAAAGTTCTCGATATTTTCCTTTACAATATCAGTGAGTTTCAATTCGAACAGTAGTAAATAACTTAGTTGCCATACATCCTTAATGCGATCCTCTAGTTTCCCGGCTGTTTTTTTATGGCTTTTTCAATAATTTTTCACGGGCAAAGCATCGAAATAATCAATCTCATTGTTTTTGCATAATCTTTATTAACATTTAAATAAGCATTACAAATTTTTTGAAGTCAAAATATACAATAGAATAAACGTTATAGTGGCCGACAGGAAGACATCAAGTAAAAGAGGTGCTTGACGGTGACCAAGATTGCGGCTGTTCTACTTATCTGAAATAAAAAAACCAAACGGCATTTTAATCTTCATATTTAAGACAAGCGATTGAACCAGAGTGAATTCTAAATTACAAAAATTGACTTTTTTATACACTTTTGAAAATTACATTCTATTTTTTCCTCATTTTTTCTTAAGTTTTTCGCTCGTACAAAAAAAAACTATCGAAGCAATCATGATAATCCTAGTTCAATCGCTGGCTTATAACATATTAAAGATGCTGTGTAAATTTGAACAAGATCGGTGCAGTAGTTTCTGAAATATCGTGGTCACCGTTTCGAAAAATGGTGTTTCGAGAAAATCGCGTTTGAAAGTATACCTGCTCCGTATACCTGCTCCGTTCCAGGCCCGTAACTTGTGAACCACTTCGAATATCGAAAAATCCTTCGGCGCACATTTTCTACACATGTAGATGTGATTTATGAAGAAAAAAAAATCGATTTTTTCGACCCGAGAAACTAGAGGCCCGCCTTAAAAGCACCGCGTGCTCTATTGGTGGCTCTACTCTACTGCCAACTTGAAAAAGTATAACATTGTCGATGATTATTACGAAAAAAACTGCGTCAGCAAACGTTTAATACAACACGGAATGAAAAATTGAATCTTGGATCGCGGCCGACGCTCCGACCTCCTCAAATGAGCGAAAACGACTCGAAACATTGGCAATTGCAAAACAAGTGCAACAAGTCCGAAGAAGGCGGAAATTTGCGATTTTACGGATCCGGTGTGGAGGGCAATTTATAATTTGTCGAATATTCGCGTGTGCAATGTACAGAGCGGAGCTCGCCCATGAGAAGCACTCCGCAGCCGGATCTGGAGTACATAGGCCGAATGAGGTGTAAATGGGTGACAACTAGGCGAACCGACGGCACGTGGATACAGTGCTGTCATCGGGAATGCGCCAAGTGGCGATTGTCTTTCGAGCACGAGGACCCCGCCCTAGTGCCGGAAAATTGGTTCTGCAACATGAACATGGGTTAATATAAACGTTCATTTTCATTAAGGAGGTTGGAGCGCGTCAGTTGAGTCAAATGACGGTTTATTATTTTTTTTTTTTCAATGAACCTCAAAAAAATGCATACGGGGTACAGATTCATTCTGTATATGGTATTTTTTAAAAATATATCATTAAAGGGCAAAATTATGCCTTTTAATATTTTTATTACGTAAAGTAGAAAAACTTTTGTGTTACTACCAACTTGAAAAAGTATAACATTATCGAGGATTATTATGAAAAAACTACGACAACGAATGTTTTATACAATTCACAATGAAATTTTCAGTAATTTATAATTATGCCTGTTTATATCTACGTCACGAGCTTATTGGCCCATGGTTTACGATGGGCAAGATGAGGATTCTTTTTTTTTTTAAATGTTTACAAAGGTTCAGTTTGCGTTAATCCGTTGTTAGAAATGGTTTATCTTGGTGCTAAATAACAAAAAAATTACATAACCTTTAGTGTGAAAGTCTTGCCCATCCAACCGCACGTTAAATGACATACGTTAAACTATTTTTTATCTCTAGTGTTCGGTGGTGGAAAAAGTTAAAAAAATTCGTAAAGACTCAGTATAGTCTAAACGATAACATGTATTTTTTATTCAATTTAACCTTGGATTGTGGCTAACGCTCCAACCTCCTTAACTCACGATCTACGTGATTTTTGTACGGATTTGCTGACCGTATATTTCGGATATCAATGTTATTTCTTCCACCGCATCCGCGGAAGAACCCAAACAAACCCAAACACACACAAACAATTATGTATGTCAATATACGTTTGTATGACCATCAGGGTTGCAAATAATGCATTACTTTTTGTAACGCATTGGCGTTTTCATTACTCATTACATTACATTCAGTAATGCAAACAATCGCCATTACTCGTTACATTGAATTTGTAATGTAAACACATTCCATTCCTCATTACATTGCATTTTGTAATGTGAAATAATTTACATTGCAAAATGTAATGTAATGAGTAATGGATTTTCTTTACATTGCAAAATGTAATGTAACGAGTAATGGATTTTCTTTACATTACAAAGTGTAATATAATGAGCAATGGAATTTTTTCACATTACTAATGCAATGCAATGTAAAAAATCTCCATTACTCGTTACAATGTAATGAGGATTATTATTCGTTTCCCATTGGGGGCAGCGGTTTTTGCACTGGGTCGATCTGACCCGATGGGAAACGAACAATAATCCAAAATACCTTGTAATGAGTAATGGAGATTTTTTACATTACATCAGTAATGTGAACAAATTCCATTACTCGTTACATTAAATTACGCAATGTAAAAAAATGTCCATTACTCATTACATTGGACTTTGTAATGGAAAAAATGCCCCATTGCCCATTACAATGTAATGAGCAATGGAAATTTTTTACAATACAAAATGTAATGTGATGAGTAATGGACATTTTTTACATTAAAAAATCCAATATAATGAGTAACGAAAATTGTTTACATTACAAAATATTATGTAATGAGTAATGGAATTTTTTTGCATTACTGAATGCAATGTAATGGGTAATGAAATATCTTTTCATTACCCATTAAAAAAGTAATGAATAATGCATTTCTTTTTCATTACAACTTTCGCAATC
This sequence comes from Ophion slaviceki, assembly GCA_944452715.1. Taxonomy (NCBI): domain Eukaryota; kingdom Metazoa; phylum Arthropoda; class Insecta; order Hymenoptera; family Ichneumonidae; genus Ophion; species Ophion slaviceki. The sequence continues at coordinate 8,746,279 of OX101788.1, read as the reverse complement.
CTGATGCCCATACATATTCGTATTTATTGGTCGTAAATACGCAGACGAGGTACATTTAAAACGGAAATTTAAATTATTGTAAAAGTCGAAGATATTTCTTATTTTTAAAGAGAATATATTATTTTGTTACATGGGAAAATAGAAAATTTTTTTTTTACTTAAACTATAATAAAAGTTATTGAATTTTGTAGAATCACCATCATATTTATAACCAAGAAATAGAAATATTACTTCCATTGGTTTTTAAATGATTTTTCTCAGTTTTCTATATATATATATATATATATATATATATATATATATATATATATATATATATATATATATATATATATATATAATTCTATGATTTATTTATATATATTTATTTATTTATATATATTTATTTATTATATATATTTATATATATTATTCTATATATATAATTCTACATCACATTTATTATTCGTCGTCGTTGATATGAAATGAGATATATTTCTTTTTATCTAATAATTTCTATAGTTGCAAACGTAGAATGTTTCTTTTTTATTTTTTATGGAGAAAACATGATTTTGTTACATGGGAAAATAACAATAAATTATTTTACTCTTACGACAATAAAAGCTATTAAATTTAAAAAAGTCGTCTTCATATTTACGACCAAAAAATATAAATATTCTCTCTGATGTTTTTTAAAATTATTATTCTTTATTTTATGTATAGGCAGAGTTTCTAAAAATTATTATAAGGTAGCTATTTTGGGTATATATTTTTCTATAATAGACACAATTTTTATATTTCTTGGACGTAAATTTGAAAACGAGGGATATTTTTTCCATTTAATAATTTTTATTGTTGAGAAAGTAACATGATACTTTCTTATTTTTCTTTATTTTCTATTCGTTTGATGCACAACGATAGAGGCAAGGTACGTTTTGAGTGAATTTTTCCCTACTCTTGCAAAATCAAAATATTTTGCTATTTTCTTTCCATCGTCTGGTTGTTTTTTTCTTCTTCTATTTTCTACTCGTTTGGGTTCGTTTGGGTCGAGGCTGGGTACACTTTTACTCTATTTTTCAATTCCATCTTACTTCCTCAAAAGTGGAATATTTTTTATTATTTTTAGCATTTTTTTTTGTTACGCTGCTTTTGCGGTTTTTTATCGCCCATTTGGCAGCACGTAAAAATGCAAATTAGACTTTGCACGCCTATATTTGGTCAATAGTATTTTTTTCATCAAAATTAACACACTCCATTACTCTTTTTTCGGTTCTATGATTTTTTTTGTCGCTACCGAATATTGTTTTCAATTTCGCGAAAGTAAAAATGGAAAATGAATATTTATTTCGAATACACTAAAATCCGCGGGTGTGTCAGTGAGGCAATAAAATGGTCTTCTCGTATTGAATAATTCACGACGATAACTCGTTCATGACTGAGAGTGTCGCGTCTATCGATCGCGCAGATCCGTTATTCGCATCTTGCGACGAGCCAGAAGAACAAATCCCCCGCGAAGTGCTCGAGGACCAGGTGGAGACGAAATACCACGTGGGATCCATCGTGTGGGCCCGACTCGATGGTTATCCCTGGTCGCCAGCCATTGTTGACGATTGCCCGGAAGAGTTGCGCTGGTGCCAGCTCGTCGGAACGTCGATCATTCCCGTAAGCCAGTCTTCGCTCGAAAATACATTTTTTTCACACGCAACATTCTCGTGATTTGAGAACCCATAGACTGAAAAATACAGAGACGTCTGAATCACGTCCAGAATGTGAAAAGAAGAGAAAATCTCAATGGAGCGTTAAAAGGATAAAAATCCAATGAGAAAAGAAATGGCAGAGAGGAAATTCGAAATAAAACGTGTGAAAGAAAAAAAAAAATCTACGATGTCGTAGAAAAAAATCGGGAACATGTCGAAAAAAAGAAAAAAAAATTCGATATTAATTTCTACCCGATAAAAAAAATGCATGTCGTAAGAGAAAATCAAAATAAAACTTAAAAAAAAAAAGATATAAAAATAAAACGTCTCAACGAAGAAAATCGACAAAAAATATGCCAAAGAAGAAAACTCGAGTTGAATATGATCAAGGGCGAGAAACGAAACAAAAAGTACGACAGAAAAGAAAGTTAGCCTAAAACGTGGTCGGAAGAGAAACTCAAAGTAAACTATGTGAAAAAAGCGTCAAAATAACACGTGTCAATGAAGAAAATAGGGCTGAAAAAGGCCAAAAATAAAAACCGAGAAAAATCCTGATGAACTACAAAAGACAGAAAAAGAATAAAAAATGATGAAAAAATCTCAAAGATAGAGATCGAGATGAATCGTAGGAAAGAAGGAAACGATAATAAAAGTGGCAAAGAGGAAAAATCGCGACGAATGTTGGAAAAGATGTTCGTTTTGTTTCGATTGAATGAAATCATCGAAACATAATCTCGCGAACGATGAATTGTTCTTCCAGACGAAGTATCACGTGGTATTCTTCAACTCGAAAAAATGGCAACGTGCCTGGATCCGGACGAAGGACTTGAAGCCGTACCAAACAAACTCCAGGGACACTACGGTGAAAAAGGTACCGATACCGATTACGAATACCAGCGAAGCATCAAAATATCCTTGCAGCTTTCCTTCCACATACTTAGAATATTTTTCGATTTCCAATGTTCCTTCACCCTTGCGCAATTTTACGGTCCCGTCCTGTTCACCCTTACCCCGCGCTTGTCACTCCGCTATTTCCTGTTCGCTGCAAGACGAAATTCCGGGGGAAGGATTACACCGATTACTTGGACGACGCTTGCGCACTCGCGAACGATGCATCGTTCATGACGATCTCAGGCAGGCTGGAAAAATTCGGGTGGGCAGCCCAATGGACCAAAAAGGGTCCGGCCGTGTCGAGGAGTTGTTTGGTGGAAAAAAGTGGCGATCGTACGGCCGGAACTACGAATACGAAGGCCGCGTCGAGATACGATAAAGGGGATATCGTTTGGGCACATTTGAAGGGATGCCCGTGGTGGCCGGCGATAGTGGACGAATGCCCCAGACTCCGGAACTATTACCGGGCGCCGGAATTCCCTGGAAACCCGGTGAGCGCTCGTGAATATTGTGTTGATAAAGTTTGGTAGAAAATCCAAATTAAATTCAGTAGATTGACCAAATGAAATTGAGCAGAAAATTCAAATTAAGTCCCGTAGTGAATTCGGTGAAATTCAGTAGAAAATCCGTATGAAAGTCAGTAGAAAATTCGTATCAAATTCAGTAGAAAACTCGAATGAAATTCAGTAGAAAATTCGTATGAAATTCAGTAGAAAACTCGAATGAAATTCAGTAGAAAATTCGAATGAAATTCAGCAGAAAATTCGCATGAAAATCAGGAGAAAACTCGAATGAAATTCAGTAGCAAACTCAAACGAAATTCAGTCGAAAATTCGTATGAAATTCAGTAGAAAACTCGAATGCAATTCAGTAGTAAACTCGAATGAAATTCAGTAGAATATCGAAATGAATTTCATAGAACATTCGAATTAAATTCAATAGAGAGTTCGAATGAAATTCAGCAGAGAATTGGAATAAAATCCAGTAGACTTCGAATAAAAATCAATCGAAAATTCGAATGAAATTCAGCAGGGAATACGAATAAAATTCAGTTGAGAATTTGAATGAAATTCAGTAGAATATCCAAATGAAATTGCATAGAACATTCGAATTAAATTCAGTAGAAAACTCGAATGAAATTCAGTAGAAAACTCGAATGATATTCAGTAGCAAACTCGAATGAAATTCAGTAGAAAATTCGAATGAAATTCATCAGAAAATTCGTATGAAATTCAGTTGAAAATTTTAATGAAATCCAGTAGAAAACTCGAATGAAATTCAGTAGCAAACTCAAATGAAATTCAGTCGGAAATTCGTATGAAATTCAGTAGAAAACTCGAATGAAATTCAGTAGAATATCGAAATGAATTTCATAGAACATTCGAATTAAATTCAATAGAGAGTTCGAATGAAATTCAGCAGAGAATTCGAATAAAATCCAGTAGACTTCGAATAAAAATCAATAGAGAATTCGAATGAAATTCAGCAGGGAATGCAAATAAAATTCGGTTGAGAATTTGAATAAAATTCACTAGAATATCCAAATGAAATTGCGTAGAACATTCGAATTAAATTCAGTAGGGAATTCGAATGAAATTCAGCAGAGTTCGACAAAAAATTCAGTTGAAAATTTGAATGAAATCCAGTAGAAAACTCGAATGAAATTCAGTAGAAAATTCGTATGAAATTCAGTAGCAAACTCGAATGAAATTCAGTAGAAAGTTTGAATGAAATTCAGTAGAAAACTCGTATGAAATTCATTAGAAAACTCGAATGAAATTCAATAGAAAATTCGTATGAAATTCAGTAGAATATCCATATGAAATTTCATAGAAAATTCGAATTAAATTCAGTAGAAACTTCGAATAAAAATCCATAGAGAATTCGAATGAAATTCAGTAGGGAATGCGAATAAAATTCAGTTGAGAATTTGAATGAAATTCAGTAGAAAATTAAATGAAAATCGGTAGACATTCGAATTCAATTCAGTAGAAAAGTTAGATGAAATTCAGAAGAGAATTGAAAAAACAATCAGTAGAAAATCGAAAGTACACCAAAAAATTCAAACAAATTTTCACAGAGATTTCAATTAAAATTCAGCCGCTAGTCCAAACAAAAGTGAGCAGGAAATTGAATTGAACTTCACAATCAGTATGAAACCCACCTGAAATTCCGTTACACATTTCAACAATACTAGGCAAAAAGA